>JAPMOQ010027759.1:758844-813385 GCA_026543055.1 Argiope trifasciata | reverse complement strand
TCATGTTCCATAAAATTTGAAATTTATAAGAAAGAAAACTGTTGATTAAAAATGGATTTCTTATTAGTAATTTAATGATGAAGAAAATTAATATTTCTCCGAACAACTTAGTTACCCAAAGTGGCTAGCAAATTACAAGAAGCAATCCGTAAACTGATTTATACTATGGTAGAATCTCCTTTTACATGACGCTGCATTAAATCGCGAGTCATCGCCACCATTTTAATTTCACAGAATAATTAAGCCATGTAAAATGTAAATTATAACTAATCTCACAACACTTCTTAATGGCTTAACTTAAACCAATTATTTGCATAGTAGCTTCTTTGTTTAACTGTACAATATAAAGGACAAGACTACTAAACCATCAAACTCCAGGAATAACACCATTTCTAGATGTTAATAATCACCAACTTTTTTACCGATATCTCTTCGTGGTTATCTCTTTTCTTTCAGTTAACCTCCAAATTATTTCACAGACATTCTGCCGCCAAGATGGCTGACGGCTGGAGTTCGTTCTTTTTCGGATTTTCTCACTCGATTACGAACTGTAAATGTCATTCCCAATTACAGCCGCCAAATTTATTACCAAGTTTTGAACCCAGCCGCCGTCAGCGCCAAAGTCCTTTACGAGCTATTTCTAAGATATAGGCGTAGTAATATTAGAAGGCGAAAAATCAGAAAGAAAAGTAAGTCGTGACATCCAATTTTCGGTGTAAGCCATAGTTTTTTAAGAGTTATAATAAACTCAGTTTTTTTTCTTTCTTTTTTTAGAGATTCTTTGCCCACAGGCAGAGTTTTCTGGTTAAAACGAAAAGAACCATTATAGTCATTTGGCGAAAAGATTTTTTTGCAGCATTGGCACTTTGCATTTATTAGCATGCAAATAGTAAATTAAGAATTGCATTTAAAATTAGATAACAGGACTTATCGAGAATTCAGTCTTATTTCAAAATGAGATTTTTTATTACTTTTACCATTTTTAATATTCTGGAAATGCATTAATTTAATAGGACTTAAGTTATGCATTTCACATCAAAGAAAAATGAATTTTTTAAGAGATAGGAAATTGTTTTTTCAAGGGCTTTTCAATTAGATAATTTTTGTTGTTGTAATTAAATTAATGGCTTATAAACAATCAAAATTGTCTTCTTTATTTATTATTTTTTGTTGCATTTTGAAATTATTTGAAATAGCAGTAAACAAAAGTTTTGAGTGACGTACGTCTATCATCAACGTTTAGATCTTGTTTTTTCTAATACAAATATTTTTGGTTTGGTTCAAAAGCATTTTTACCATTTCGTTCCAAAGTGTGAGTGATTCAAATTCAGTTTTGTACAGTATATATAGTCAAATTCCTGAGTTACTGACTCATGATAAAGATCAAATAATTTATAAGATATCCAAACTGTTTTCTTAGTTTAAAATTTTTGGTTGTATTTTGAAGTTATTTTAAATTGCAGTAAACGAAAAGTTGGAGCGGCTAATGTCTATCATCGACGTTTAGTTCCTCGTTTTGTTGGTGCTAGTACTGAAAGTTTGGTTAAAAGGAATATTAGGAAAAACATTTTCACCAGCTCTTTCCAAGCGGTGATGAGGATACAAATCCAATTTTGTATTATCTATCCAAATATCTGAGTTTCTGACTCATGACAAAATGCAAGTAATGATGGATTTATTAATTTTGTAGCCTTATATAATACATACTATAAGCTGTCTTTTAATAAACTGACAAATTTGGACTCGCATTCGGATTTAAAATTACGTCAAAGATTTATTTTAGGTTAATTGTTACTTCAGTAACTTCTAAAAATGCATACTTTGCTACTTAAAACTTTTCACTGTACGACATCCATTTTCGTACGCACTTTTATTTAAATAGCAGTAAATGAAAGTATTGTGTGATTACTCTCTGTCATGGAAGTTTAGATTTTTGTTTTATTGATACTAATATAGAACGTTGGTGGACAGATATGTAAGGAATAGACTTTTTCCTATCTCATTCCAAGAGGCGGTGGCATGGTGATGCAAATCAATTTTGTATAATATATCTAGCCAAATCTCTGATATACGGATTCATGATAAAGTGCAAGCAATGGTTTATAAGTTATTAAAACTGATGCTTTTATTTAAAATTAGTTTTGTTTCATATTTTAGTTATTTTAAATTCCAGCATACGAATGTTTAGAGCGGCTATCGTCTGCCACCAAAGTTTAGATCTTCGTTTATTAATGCTAAAATAGAGATGTTGGTTAAAATGCATATAAGGAAAAGCCTTTTACCACATCTTTCTAAAAAGAGGGGCAATACAAATCCAATTGTATGAAATATATCAAGACAAATCCCTGACATACGGTTTCATGATCAAGTGATCATAATGAAGTGAGTGAATGAATAATTTAATCGCTTTGTAGCCCTATATATTAAACACTGTGTGCCATCTTATAATACACACTATAAGTCCTTTTTAATACACACTATAAGTCATTTTTAATGCACACTATAAGTCATTTTTAATACACACTATAGTTCGTCTTTAATAATAAATAATAATATTTTTATGGTCCATTTATTCTTTCTTTCTGACTTAACATTACATCAAATATTCAGTTTAAGTTATTTTTCATTTCAATAACATAAAAAAACATGTATTATTATTAATGGCTTTTAACTACATGGCGTCCAATTCCGTATACATTTTTATTTAAGCAAACTATACGTATTTATGAAACTAGTTAGTAAAGATATCGAATAAGATGGAAACCTAAATATTTTTGTATTTTTTTTATCAAATTTATTTCACACCCTAGAATACAGAAGTGACTAATGATAGACAATACTTTGAAATTCAACCAAGCACATTGTTTTTCACTGTAAAAGTTTGGATTTGCCAATGAATGAGTAGATAAAATTCTCAAAAGGTATTTACAGTAATAGTAAGAAACAAATATATTCTTGAACATCCTCTGGGAGGATCTAAAAAAACCCTCCTTGTTCACTGAATCCATTTAATGAATGCCTCTAATGCCGCTATACTCAACCTGCGGCCCGCGGAAGCTTTTTGGTTGGCCCAATTATTAAACTAGGTACTTACAACTTATTTGTAAACAACTTCAAATTTCGCGCCCTTCAAAGAGTTGGTAATTGAACGGGAAGTATGGGAATGTGAGCGATATCAATAATTTGCTTAAATTGGAAACGCAAACTATCCTAATCTATGGTTGCGCAAACGATACGGAATACGCGGCGCGGGAATCCCCTTAAAGGTCTTGTCACGCGCAAACGCGGACGGCGGGGCGACTTGCGAAGCTAAACATTGCTTGTCATGTGTAATGAGACGTGTGTTTTACTAATTGGCAAGTCTCCCCGCCGCTCGTGTTTGCGCGTGGCCAGACCGTAAGATCCATGGACCTAAGTGCGTGTCGCTTTGATTGTCGATCGAAACTAAACTTGTTATAAATTTAATCTAAATTATTAAACTAAATTTGTGTACGTACCCGCGTCCTCTGCCAAATAATAGTTTTGTTTTGTAAATTAAGTATACCTATTATTTTCAAAATAATGTCAGGAGTGTCGTCGAAGTATAAAAGAAAAATATCAAGTGAAAATAGATTGTTTCAAGATGAGTGGGAATCTGATTATTTTGTTGTGCCGAATAAAAACAACGCAGCTACTTGTTTGATATGTCGGGAAAGTATCACATTGAAGAAATACAATATTTCTCGTCATTTCACTTCAAAACATAAAGATTTCGACGAAACGTTTCCTCCCGGATCGTCTTTGAGAAATGAGAAATTGAGTTTTTTTAAGAGATCATTGCATGAGCAACAAAATGTTATGTTCGCGGCATTATCACGAGACTCGGCGGTAACAAAAGCATCATATGAAATTTCTTACATTCTTGGTAAGCATATGAAACCATTTACCGATGCGGAAATTGTAAAGGAATGCTTTATTAGTGCTGCTAATATACTTTTTGATAAATACAGTAACAAAAAACAAATAGTATCTGATATAAAAAATACAGCTTTCGGATTCAACCTGCACCAGGCGTATTGAAGACATTTCTAAATTTATTTCCGATGATATATTAAAAAACCTAAGAAGATGCAAGTTTTTCAGTTTAGCATTTGATGCCAGCACCGATATTTCAGCAACATCGCAGTGCTCGGTGTTTGCTAGATATTGTACAGAAAACAATGAAATTCGTGAAAACTTTTTAAAATTACTGCCAATGAAAGGTCAAACCCGAGGCACGGATTACCTTGATACTATTTGTAATTTTTTAGAACATCATGAAATTGATGTGCAAAAAATCGTGTGTTTGTGTACAGATGGTTGTCCTTCAATGACTGGATCCGAAAATGGCTTCATTTCATTATTTAAGAAAAAATATAATTGCAGCAATTTAATAACATTCCATTGTATTATCCATCAAGAAAACTTGGTGGCCCGTGCTGTACAACCAGAAATAGAAGCTGTAATGAAAACAGTTATCAATATTGTCAATTATATACGAGCAAAAGAACTGAACCACAGAAAATTTAAAACTCTTCTTGAAGAACTGGGAAGTGAGCACAGCGACGTTCTTTTGCATACCTCGGTGCGATGGCTTAGTAGAGGAAAGGTTTTGGAAAGGTTTTTTTCATTACGCCATGAAATAATCCTATTTTTAGAGCAAAATAATAAAGGGTACCCAGAATTACAAAACGATGAATGGTGGTGTCTTTTAGGTTTTCTATGTGATATTACTGAAAAACTAAACAATCTCAATCAGAGTCTACAAGGCGAAAATAACATAGTGTCCAATATGGCAAATAAAGTGTTTGCATTTGAGGAAAAGCTAAGTATTTATTATAATGAAATACAAAACAAACAGCTGCACAATTTTCCAACTATTATAAAAACCAGAGAGGACGGTATTAACATTTCAGAAGAAAACTGCTCCATAATTTCAAATTTTATAACTGCACTATTAAACGAATTTCAAAAAAGGTTTCAAGATCTCAGAAAAATAAAAAATTGTTTGTTACTTGTAGAAAATCCATGGCATTTAAAGACACCAACTATTTCTGAGTTGGCTTCAGTTTTAAATTGTAATTACTCGGAGTTGTTTGATGAATTTATTAATTTTAAAAATGACACCAACCTGGAAGTAATTTTCAAAGAAAAAAGGGAATATGTGGAATTTTGGAGCATTGTTCCCCAAAAATATAAAAGCGTGCAAAGATGTGCCCAAATAATGCTAACATTTTTTGGGTCAACGTATGTGTGCGAATCATCTTTTTCAAAGATGAAATACACAAAGAGTGTATATAGAAATAAACTGACAGATTCCCATTTGGATGATATAATAAGAGTAGCATGCAACGACAAGCCAGATATTGATAAAGTTTTAAAAAAATGCTCTCAGTTCCAAAAGTCTCATTAGATATACATATAAGTAAGTAAGCATCTTTGTTAAAAGTTCTTTTTTACATTAAACTAAATAATTCATTAGGTTGATATTACTTTTTCATTTATACACCTAATTATTTTTTACTTGCGGCCCGGGCTACCATGACTGAAACGTGTTTGTGGCCCCTATAAAAAAAAGATTGAGTATGGCTGCTCTAATGGATAAGGCAAGCACCAAGGGTATTTCATTAATTACATTTAAAGACGGGGAAGAATATTTCTCCGAGATATTCAAGCGTCTTGGGCCTGAGCTATAGTTTTATTGAAATAGGAGTTTCGGCCTTTTAAGTATTAATGTAGTTTTATGGGTCAAAAATGTGAATTAAACCTAAACTCTTTTTCTGTGCAGAATAAAAATATATGTTGTCCACAAGACTGCTGACCATTGATCATATTCAGATGGGGTGCATGCTTTTACCCACTTACCCACTCATGAGTTTAATTGTAAGTTTCCATTTCTTGCAATGATATTCACGATACCTTTAATGTTCATCGTTACAGATACTTCACCCTTATACCTTCCTAAATTAAAGATTAAAATAAAGAAAATGGCACTTTTTTCTTTCCCGATCTTATTAAAATAAATTTCAAATATAATAAAACAAATTATACTATTTCTTTTGCATTAAAATAAATTTCAAATATAATAAAATAAACATACTATTTATTTTGCCTTAAAAGAGATTTCAAATATAATAAAATAAACTATATTTTATACATAGAATTCATGCTTTTTATCTTACATTTATGAAGAATTATATCTGAAGTCCTTTTTATTAACTAAGGGATGTTATTTTAAATCCTTCTTTGACTAATAATTTAAAATGATTTGAAAATTGTCTTCTCAAAAAATATGAGGAGACAATTTTCATTAAAAATTTAAACGAAGCAAATTAGATTAAATGCATTTTAAAATGGCTTTAAATCATTATTTTGTTTCTCATTTATAACCGCAAATTTAAAAAAGAAGACCATTACTTATTTTAAAGAAACATATCGGTCTTTTATAACTACTTCAAAATTATCAGGTAGATTTTTTAATGATATGAAGTAACCTTAAATGCTATTAAAAGGTTTATCTTAAGCTCCTTAAAGATTTAAAGTTAAGCTTCTTAATTCCCCTTAATTTGATCCAATTTTTTGGAATTTACTGAAACACCTTAAAGTGTCACGTTTGTTATTAAATCGAAGTTTATTTTTTTGCAAACTTCTAATGCTAAAGTTTAATTTCTAGTTTGAAATGGGTATATTTAGTTAAATAATATATGCGTTGATTTAAATTCAACAGTTAATAATTATTAAATGTAACAATTTTTAAAATATGTACTTAGATATCCAAATTATTGGTCTTTTTTCTCTAATTCAATAAGAAAACTAAATATTAAAGAAAATTGTAATTATCAAACGTTTTGCTTTTCTTATAAGAATAAACATTTTTTAAATGTCTCTTTTAAATGATATATTGAAGGTAGTAACAAAAATTAAAATAAAATAACATTCGACATCAGACATATTTCTGATTTTTGTAGTTAAATTTTTATGAAGGTGTTTTTTTTCTCCTTTTTTGAAATTGCAAAAAAAAGGAATGAAAGTATAAATTTCCTTTCTTTTCTTGAAAATGAAATTTTCTTTTTAACATTTTAATCTTTTTAGTATTTTAAATATAATTTATAGTTGCCTTATTTAAATTGTCTTACCAAGGTATTGTTCAATTATATTCTAAATAATATGTTATGATAATATATAAATATAATATAAAATTGTAGTTTATTTAGTATTAATTTTATTACAAAGTTTTATAAATCATGTAGACGATCATATTAAAACGTTTAATGAAGGCTTATTTTAAAGGCCTAAAAATATATATATATTAATTTGCTGAAATTTATAATTGGCTGAAAAGCTCTAAAATACGCTCATTCATAAAATTTCCGTTTAAAAAGTCCAAAAATTTAGCTCTGTTATAAACTGAAACTTTATTCAGCACGTAAATAAAACGACAATTGCTACATTTACCAATTCAAGTGGACAGTCAATAACGAATATACGTATATGTATGTGTGATAATATTTCAAAATCTAACTTAAATTTAATTAATTTTCTAACTTTTAGCTCAATTCAGCACATATTTTCATTCTAAAATATTCGTTTATTTCCTGTTCCCGTTACACCTTTTCTATTTAATTTATTCAAAAGAAGTTTTGTAAAAGTGCTTAAAGCTGTATTCTCTTACTCTCCGAGTGAAGGGATGCAAAATTGCAGATCTAAACAAATTCTTCTAAAAGAACCCTATTATTCCCTTTTCTGTGTAATTATAAGAAATCCCTTTCAGAATCTCATTGTATATAAGCGCTGGGAAAATTATTCTCTTTTTTTCCTCTAATCTGCTCTTGTAACACGCATTCCGGGAATAAAACGGAATTAAAAATTTAAAGTGCCTTATCAGACTTCGACCACAACTCTTTTTGACCTATTATGTTTGCATACAAACATATATAAAAAGTATAAAAAAAGAAACTCAAAACACTATGAAATATATTGCTAGTGGTATACATATCATAGGTTAAGAACCCTTGTGTATACTATGTGAAAAAGAATAAGAAAAATACATTTATAAATTAATCAATTCAATATAATTTTCACTCGGTTTTCAATTTCAATATAAATTGATTCAAGTACAATCAAAATTAGTTGCTCACGAGATATCCTAATATGTAATATTCGCAAAAGAATTATATCTAAAAACCTTTCATGCTTTCCTTTAAAATTTAAATTCTCTTCCAAATTTGAAATGGATGCATTAGAAAATATATGTGTAAAAAGGAACGTTCTAATGTTACATCATAAAATATCACAAAATTATGTAAGTTCATATCCACCTCAAGAAATTCTAAATTTTATTTACTTTGATCAAAGATATTCATTCTCATATTGTAATCCAATACTTTGTATTTACATCTCACAAAGTTAAAAAAAATCTAGAACTTTTATCCTACTTAATAATCAAAACCATTGTTCAAATCTATAAAACCGAATGCATAAAAACATCTAAATTTGAATGTTATATTTATAAATCAAGCATAATAAAGAAGATTAACAATACTGCAAAAACTCAATTTTATTTTAGTTCTAAAAGATAAATATTTTCTTTTGAATATAACCAAATATCTTCTTTACAATTGGTAACATGTAACAAAAAAAGGGATTTTTATTTTGTCTTGTTTATGTAAAATACAAATATATTTTTCCAAATTAGAAAACATATTAGAATTTTAAATATAAAGAGCATGAAATAAATTTGTTAATAATTAATTCCAATTTAATTGAAAGAAAGTGATTGGATGGTTGATGATTCTTCTGTCATCCCAGAATTCTCTTGTGTTTTGAGCTAAATTGGATGGCAGACGATTATTTCTTATCTTACGATTCTTAAATAATTTTGAAAGCTGATATCCGTATTCATTTCCTTTTATTCTATAATTTTTCTCTCTTATGCTAGTATTGATTTAACTTAATTTTCTTTGAAAAAACTATTTATAAGCAATTTATTTTCCTGTGTGTTTCTATCTGACAGAGAAATTTATTTTGTATTATTTGAATTATTTTCTTAATCTGAAAACATATTAGAAATTTAAATATATTTTAACGAGCGTGAAATAAATATGCAAACAACCAATTACGATTTAAAAGAAACTGATTGGATGACGGGTGATTCTTCTGTCATTCTATGACTCCTCAGTAATTCTAAAAGTCAGTATTCTTTTTTAGTAATTGTTATTCTCTAATTATTTTCCTCTCTTGTGGTAGTATTGTTTTAACTTAATTCTCTAAAATAAAATAATTTGACTTTCTGATAATTTCTACATGATCGAAATATTTATTTCATATCGTTTCTTAATTCGACGTACTTTTTTAATCTGAATACATGTTAGAAATTTAAATATATTTTAACGAACATGAAATAAGTAGCCAATTAAAATTTAAGAGATACTCATTGGATGACCGTCGATTCTTCTGTGACCCCATTATTCTGTAATCATTCTAAAAGTCAATATTATTTTTTTAATAATTTTTATTCTCAAATTTTGTTCTTCTTTTTCTTGTGGCAGTATTATTTTAATTTAACTTTCTAAAATAAAAATTATTTATAAATATTTCATTTTCCAGATTATTTCTACATGTTCCAAATATTTATTTTATCTTATTTCTGAATGATTGAAATTTGAATGATTTTCTTAATCTGAAGACATATTAGAAATTTAAATATGTTTTAATGAACTTAAAAAAATATTCAAATAGCCAACTCTAATGTAAAGGAAACTGATTGGTTGACAGACGATTCTTCTGCCGCCGTAATTCCTTAGTAATTCTAAAAGTCGATATTTATTTTTCTAATTTTTTAATTTCTAGTTTTTTTCTCTTGTAATACTATTAATTTAATTTATTTTCCTTACCTAAAAACTATTTATAAATAATTCCTCCCGAAAAAATAAATATTACAGTCACATAAAAATAATGTGACTGTAATATTTATTTTTCTCGTTTTCTTTCCTTCAAAATTTAAATTATTTTCTTAATCTGAAGGCATATTAAACAATTAAATATATTGTGAAGAATATGAAATAAATATACAAATATGCATCTCCATTTTTTAAAAAATTTGCTAATTTGCTTGTGGACGGTTCTTTTGCCATCCCAGAATTCCTCAGTGTTTTTAAATGAATGGATTTGTTACGATTGTAAAAACGGACGATCGAATTAGCAACGTTAGAATTAGTAGCTAGATAATATAACCACTAGACAAAAGTGATCACTCAGTTGTGAAGTTGTTATATCGCTTATAAAGCTTCCACTACAGATTGCAAACGATTCTTTTGTCATCCCATTGTTATTAAGTAATTCTAAAAGTCGATGCTTATTTTTATTAATTTTTATTCTCCAGTTTTTCTTTCTTTTGTGTTGGATGTTTTGGGAGCACCTCGAAATGAGGACGAGAGGCTTCCGGCATGGTGATTTGATCTAGCCAAACTGGAGAGTTCATAAATAGGTAGGGGCCTGGCTTCAACCATCGATAACGGGACGTACTTCCTTCGGGATTGTATTGTGGCCTATGAGGGCTCTTAGGACCATAGTTCCCGCAATATTGCTGTGATGGTGGTCAGGTCATTCAATATTTATTATCCGTATGCCTTCAGATAAGTCGGAGAGTGACTTCCTCTTGTGTTAGTATTGCTTTAACTTGATTTCCTAAAATATAATTTATTCATAATCAATTCATCTTCTCATATCTTTCGGTCGTAAATGATAACATTAGGAATATTGTAAAATCCTGCAGAGTCCTGTAAAATCCTGCAGTATTTTTGTATTTTCAAAAATACGAAAATGAGAATACAGAATAAGAAAAATTACGCTACAAAAAGGAATTTACATTATTTCTTTTACTTCAAAATGTTACCTAGTATCTTCTTTCCCCTTGCCCTGTGCTACGAACCCTAGAAATTCTATAGTTGTTTTTTGTACCTTTCCAAACATTTCTACCCCGCCTATTGTAGAATGGTAGGTTCATCGGATGTCTTGGTGCCTTTCTCCAAGACATTACACCCCCCACCCTGCGTTTTCTTGTAAGGAGAGCAAACCTGACACCAAATGACCGCGGAAATGAGGAGTCATGGGGCTGGGAAGACGACATCGAAGTCTACACAAAATGAGGCGTTAGTGCATTCCTCCCGAATTTATCTCCTCGCACCCCTCTCGATTCTCGTAAGCTCTGGTGTGGTTTGCTCACAGATTTCCTAGGGGAAGAGCATCCGGTTTCTTTTATTTTGGGGAGGGAACTACAATAAAGTTGGTATGTGGAGGTACATAAAGCTAAATGAAGAATGTAGTGATGCTTTGTGGGAATAGGAAATCGAGAACACATTTTCGAAAATAGGGAAAATAAAATCCTACAGGGTTTCAAATAATTTAAAGTTAGATTTGAGGCTTATTTGCTTTCAGATTTCTTTGGAGACGATTAAGGTTTCTAAAACCAAATGCTGAAGGAATTTATACTTTAGAAGGAAAAAAAAAATAGGTAGAGACTGAGAAAGCAATCTAAAAATCATGAGAAGTTGCATGCAGTAAAATCGCACATGAATTCTACTGATTCTAAGTTAAATTTGATGTTTATTTGCTCTCAGATTTCTTTGAAGTCTACTAAAGTTTATTAAACCTATTGCAGAATGAATTGATGCTTTAGGAAACAGGTAAGGACTGAGAAAAAATTTCAAGAATCAAAAGAAGATGCAAGCAGTAAAACAATTCATGACTTCGAATAATTTTATATTGAATTTGTTACATATTTGCTAGCAAATTTCTTTGGAGACGATTAAGGTTTCTAAAACCAAATGCTGAAGGAATTTATACTTTAGAAGAAGAAAAAAAGGTAGGGACTGAGAAAGCAATCTAAAAATCAAAAGAAGCTGTATGCAGTAAAATAGCACATGAATTCTACAGATTCTAAGTTAAATTTGATATTTATTTGCTCTCATATTTCTTTGAAGTCAACTAAAGGTTATTAAATCTATTGCTGAATGAATTGATGCTTTAGAAAGCGGGTAAGGACTGAGAAAACATTTCAAGAATCAAAAGAAGCTGCAAGCAGTAAAATAATTCATAACTTCAAATAATTGTAAGCTAAATTTGATATTTAATTGCTCGCAACTTTCTTTGAAGACGACTATGGTTTATAAAGGTTTATAAAGCCAAATGTAGAATGAGATGAAGTTGTAGAAAAATGAAAGACTGCAAAAGCAACTCAAAAATTAGAAAATGGTGCATATAATAAAATAATAAATGGTTTCAAATAAATCTAAATTTGATACTAATTTGATCTCAGATTCTTTTGTAGACAGCTTAATTATATGAAAAAAATTTAATGTTAAATTTAGAATGAATTTAGGCTTTAGAAAACGGGTAGAAATTGAAAAAGCAATTCAGAAATAAAATTTTTAAAAAATCGTACATCGCATCAAGTAATTATAGGTTAAATTTAGCACTTATTAACTCACAGATTTCATTGAAGACTACTAAGGTTTGTAAATGACAAATGCATGATGAAAAGATAATTCAGAAAAAAAGATAGAGACCCAGAAATTAATTCAAAAATCGAGAGAAGCTGCATGCTGTAAAATTGTATCTGACTTCAAATAATTCGAAGTTATATTTGGTACTTAGTTGCTCTAAGATTTCTTTGGAGACGATAAAGGTTTTTTAAAGCCAAGTGCAGAGTGAAATGATGCTTTAGAAAAAGGGGCAGAGTCTGAAAAAGCAATTCAAAAATCCCAAGAAGATGCATGCAGTAATGACTTCTACATGACTTCTAAGTTAAATTAGGTACTTATTTAATCTCGAATTTCTTTGGAGAATATTAAGATTTAAGAAGGATCATAAATCCACATTCAGAATGAAATAATGCTTTAGAAAAAAGGATACAGATTTAGAAATCAACTCGAAAGTCCAAAGAAGCATCATGCAGCAAAATATATCTAAGGAAACAACTAAGTTTTATTAACATTTATAAAGCGAAATTCAGAATGAAATGATACTTCAGAAAAGGGATAGAAACTGAGAAAGCGATTCAAAAATAAAAAGAAAGAGAAAATTATCGCATCAAGTAATTATAAGTTAAATTTTGTGCTTATTGGCTCAAATATTTCATTGGAGACTACTAAGATTTATAAAGTCAAATGCATGATGAAATGATAGTTTAGAAAAAGATAGAGGCTGAGAAATCAATTCGAAAATAATAATAAAAAAAACTGCACGCAGTAAAGTCGTAGATGCTTCAAATAATTCTGAGTTAAATTTGGTATTTATTTGCTCTCAGAATTCTTTGGAGATGATTAAGGTTCTTTAAAAAACAAATGCACAGTGAAATGATGCTTTAGAAAAAGGGTAGAATCTGAAAAAGTAGTTCAAAAGTCCAAAGAAGATGCCTGTAGTAAAATTATTGATGGCTTCAGATAATTCTGTTAAATTTGATACATTTGCTCTCAGACTTTTTTCTAAAACAACTAAAATTTATAAAGTTAAATGCAGCTGGAAATGATGGTATAGAAAAAAAAGAGTAAAAACTGATAAAGCAATCCGGAAGTGCAAAGAACCCTGTGAGTCGTACAGGGCTTCAAATAATTCTGAGTTGAATTTGATACTTGTTTGTTCCCAGTGTTCTTTGGTTTATAAGGTTTATAAGCCAACTAAGAACGAAATGGAGGTTTAGAAAAAGAGTAGATACTGAGAAAGCATTCCAAAAATTAAAAGTGGTTACATATTGTAAAATCGTATATGACTTCAAATAATTTAAAGATAAATTTGATATTTATTTTCTCGCAGATTTCTTTAGAGACAACTAAGGTTTATAAAGATTTATAAAGTCAAATGCAGATTAAAATGATGTTTTATAAAAGTAATAGATATTGAGAAAGCAATAAAAAACTGCATACAGTAAAATGGTAGATAACTTCAAATAGTTTTAAGATAAATTTGGTATTTACTTTCTCTCAAATCTAGGAGGAGACTAAGCTTTATAAAACCAAATACAGAATAAAGGTAAATTTTAGGCAAGCAGAAAAGGCAGGAAATACATTATTAAATTCTGGAGAATACCACTGAAACAAAATCTGATTCCTTTGATTCAGAATTAAAATTGGTATTTATTTGCTCACAAATTTATAAGAGATGATTGAAATTTATTATGGTTCATAGAAACTTCATGCTGAATATATTGATTTTTAAAAGAGACTGTGAATAAATCTGTAGAATCACCTTTACATGATTTCGTATGATTCGGGTTTTAAATAACTTTGTATTTGTTCACACAATTCTTAGGGATGACAAGAATTTGTAAAGATTCATAAATATTTAATGCAGAATGTAGTGATTAAAGAAAAAGGAAGGCGGAAGAGATTGTAGATGCATTTCGAAAATTTGTAGAACCACCGTGTTGTTAAATCCAACATGATTACAAATGATTCGGAATTAAAGTAAATATTTATTTGTTCGTGGAATTCTAAGAAATGATAAGAGTTTGTGAAGGTTCATAAAATCTTAAGGTAGAATATAGCGATATTTTTAAAGGCATAGCAATACTGCAGATATATTTCGAAAAAATCTGTAAAACCTTCGTGGTATATAATCCTGCGTAGTTACAAATGATTCGAAATTAAAGTTGACATTTATTTGTTCATAGATTTCTAAGGAATTAATAAGGCTTGTGAAATGAGAAAGCAGAAAAGATCAAGTGAATTCGACTGTTCCGATCCAAAAATCCGAATTGATTTTTCAGTAATTTACTTCAAAAATAAATTATCTTTGAAGATTAGGAAACTTTTTGTGCTACTCCTAGAGTTTAAACAATTTATTTGAGATAATTGATATTATTATTCTGAGATACTGCATTTACGAACTGTTAATCACACCCATGTGAATTACTCCTTTTTAACTGCTGATTGTCTGATTCAATCATCCATTTATGGAAAATTGACTAATAACGCCTTCAACTTAAGTGAAAATTAATGACTTAAGCTTTGCTTAATATTCCCAAACGTTGAAACAACAACAAATGATATATTTATAATTATTGATAAAATTAAAGCTTAAAACTAATTTTTGTAAAATGCATTCTTGAATTTATTTGGCAGAATTTCACATATGAAAGCTACATTTTGGCTTATTAAGTATTAAATGAGACTGATAAATTGAAAGGTTATAATAAATGGATAAAAAATTTTGAATCTTGAATTAAGGTATTCGACTACTGTTAATAGATCACATTGGCATTTATTATTATTATTATTATTTCATAAAGTTCAAACTTTCCTCTTTCCCAAACAGTTTAGCTTTTCTATTAAAAGAAAGGCCTGACCAATCATCCAGAGTCATATATTTTTTCAGCTAAAATTTGTCTTTAACTTCCATTTTCTCTAAATTTTAATTTACATAAAACTTCTCCACCGATAACATGATATCTCAAAAACAAATACAGGTATGGAAGTATTTACATAAACATATCAGCGTGTATTTTAAATAATATGGGAAATGGAATGAACCAAAAGTTTTATTGTTAGTGAAATATAGTTTTATTTATAGGTGTTTTTGGAAAAATTAAGTTGGGAATTTATGAGAAAAATGTATATATACGTATATTTTTGTTCATAACTTCTTTGCGTCTCGAAATGTTTCTTAGATTTTGGTTCATTTAAATTCTCATTATATTATATAACTCGTGTAAAAAGAAAAATAGAATTGCTGCATTACAATTTTATGTAGAGTGTTAACCATTTTGCTTAAATTTCACTAAAATTGATTATAAATCTTAAAATTTTTCATAATATATTATATTTTTAGATATTTTTTGTATTTTTTAATGTTTATAAGTGACAACGCATCTAAAAACGAATAATAGTTTTTCCAAAATCCTAAAAATTTTTCTAAAAAATTTTTTCGAAAGTAGTCGGATACCTTAAACACTTTTGAGTTTAACAATGCAACAATTTTTGTTGAGTCATCATAACAACTTCAGATATCAAATGTGAATTCTTCAAGAAATATTTAGCTCTTTTTGTCAGATGATCTAAAGTAGTTTCCAACCAATGAGTTCGAAATTTCTTCATGCTGAATAACTCTATTCACGTTGAATATACTAGGTGCTGTAAAGTTCTGCAATGAACTTAAAAATAATGCCCAAAATAATAATTATAGCCTTTAAATTTGATAAAAATGGACTGTTATTTCAGTAATCTTCAAATTCATATCATGAAGATGAAATCCCATTTTTCCCCCTTCAAATTCATTACATCAAGATAAAATACCAAAAGGTTGTTTTTCTTGAAATTCATATCATCAAAAAAAAAATCCGAATTGCTTTTTCATTTTCAAGTTCATATCATCCAGATGAAATCCTATCCCCTCCTTTAATTTCTCATCAACAAGATTAAATCCCAATTGAAATGCAATAATAAATAAGTGAAACAAATAATCAATTCCTCGGGAATATTCCATTAAAATATAACACAATTATACAAAAGCAGTCATAGAATAACTTATTATTTCATTCATCTTATTTTAATAATAGCTATCCGCTTTTGGAAATCATTTGTTATACAAGAATTATTGAGCCGTAAATTTAAATGTAATCATTTATGCACAGTTTGATTTTAATGATAGCCACAGTAAGCGTCATAAATATTATTTATATTATTATACTTATACAAATGTTAGTTCTTTTTATCTGTTGTCACCTAGTCTGAAATTTGAAAGGATTATTCATCCTTAACATTATCAATTCATCCATCCAAGGAAGGAATTTCATCTAACCCAATTATTTGCTGACTGATTTGAAAAATGCTCATTAAATAATAATAATAATAATAAAGATAATAAGTGGAATCATTCAGTGTAGTAACTTTTCTATGATGTCAAATACGTTTCATAAATTTATAATGTCTGGAAATTTTTGTTTTCTGATTCATAGAAAAATTTAATTCATTGCAATAATAAAGCAAAACGGCAAGTTTATAGAGAGGTAAAATATTTTATACAGTTATAGAGTACATGACAGAAAAGAATAATATTGATTAAAATTATAGAATAGAATTAGAAAATATTACCAAAATTCTTACTTTTGAAATTTGACTGTTAATAATCATTAGGATATTTCAAAGAATTATACAATAAAAATTTCTCTGATTCTTTATAAAATTCAGTTTTCAATTTTACCTTCAAAAGGATTCAAATTAGATATGTGAAATTTGCTTTTACTTCAATTAATGAATGCACTTCAGAAAATAATTGCGAAGCGTAAATTTTATAGAGTCGTTCGATCTTGTAAATCATGTTCAATAAAATATTCTTGCCAATCTAACGTTTCAGTCATTTGCTATCAAACCTGATCGAATTATAAAGCTTAATACAAACAACAATTTCTCATTTTAGATCAATCAGCATTTGGAAAATTTTTGAGCTAATAGACATATTTTCTTCGAGTCGATTCTGGGTGTCTCTAAACGCTCGGATTTTATAAAATAGAGATATTCAAATACTCATAATTTGATCAATCACAAAATAGAACTTTTCGGTTTAAAATATTGCTCCCTCGAGAATATCTTATTGAATAAGACTCACAGGATTGGGAATATAAATAAAAATTTAAAATTTGCTATTCATTGGAACATATAAGAATAGAACATATTAGTATATATTTTATTTAAAATATTCTTAACTGATCTATGTGCTACTACTAAAGTTTCAGCAATTGCTATTAGACTCTGATAAAAGTGCATATTCTGTATCAAATTTCTGAATCTGTTAATGTGTCTGAAAATTGCATATACTAATTTGATAATAAAGCAAAATCCATTTTAAGATAGCATAGATAGAAATGCATAATTTAGAATTTCAACAATTGATTTAAATTGGTGACTTCTCAGCAACTTAAGCATTCGATTAAATCCAACTTTGGGTTAGAACTGAAGACCATCTAGCTACATTCTCATGCTCTTATCAAATATCCGCAACTCTTACTAATGAGACAAAATTCGCAAAGTCAGAGCCACATCATGGAAAGTTACCACCGCTAATTGACTACTCAAAATTGAAAATCATTTTTAAATGCAAGCATCCATTGTTCTCTTAAGTCATCATTAAGCCAAACCTAATGCAAATTAGCCATTAAGGCACTGCGGATCAGCAGAATTATTTAGATGCACATTAGCGTTCGTTATAGGTGTTCCACATGCTATCAATCAGTTGTTAAAAATCGAAGTGGCCATTAGTTGCGGATATGCTATTGTGGGAGACTCTGGCCCGACATCCGGGAACGGAGTCCTTGGCTTGGAAGCTCATTGGCGGGCAATATTAGGGGCAGTAAATCTCCTAATGAGTCGACGATCCCTGAAGGAAGAGGTTCATTGATGAGTTAAAGAGAGCTTGGGGTACCTAGAAAAGAGCTATTCGGCCATGCCGTCTAATCCTTTATTGATTGTTCTTTATGGGAATTGGGAAGATTTCTGAGATACTGGAAGATACAGAATGTCAGGGTGATTTTTAACGATCATAAGATTGTTAGTGTTGGTCAAGAAAAATAAATCGTGTCCCTAAAACCAATTCTTTCAAGTGATGCTTATTTTCACTTATGTATTGATGTTCAGCAGAATTAATTTCATAACATCTTTTATTCGAACACAGAGGGCGACAAATCGTAGCTCCTGAGCCTCGCATCGGACCTAGGGCGTTCTTAATAAAACCCAGCGTAAGAGTACCCTAATTATGTGAATAATGTTTACTCACCTACATAATTTTAGTTTTTAAAAATGTGGCTCTCTAAAGAGATTTCATTTGTTGGCTGCTGATAATTGTTTCTCTTGAACTAGTCTTTGTCTACCACTACTCTAACCCTTTGTTTGTTTGCTTGAATGTATACTTTACACAGATTATAATGAAGTCTGGTTTTCCTCTTTACATACATTGGATTAAAGATTTATCAACAAATGACATTTTATGAAAGAGAATATATTTATTTTGGTTGATTTTGAGTCTGCAACCTGAAACGGAACATCATTCTAAAATGGTGCAATCGTTTTACCATTCTTCACCAATAGTCAACAGAAACCCACCGTGAGTAAATGTTAACAACCATATAACATACAATAAATGATAATGTTGTAATCAACGTAACAGAATATTCTCTCTATTACACTTCTTTCTCTATCCCAATCAAAGAAAGTGATGTCAAATGAAATTTCAGAATTAATTGTCTTGGTTAGTTAATTCGTTTGAAAAATTTTAAATTAAAAAAGTAGTAAAAAAATTTATACACGTATTTAGGTATGTGACGACATTCAGAAGGAATTTTTTGAAATGTGTTTTCGGAAATAATTATATTTCTGAATATTTGCATTAAAATATTTAAAAAAAAAAACATCTGTGAAGTTAAAATATACTATTTAAGTAACTAAAGTTTCTTAAAATTTTTTAAAAAGTGCCTTTATTTGGCTAAAAAGACGTTTGATTTAGAAGTTATATTATTATTTGTTTACAATTTTATAAAAAGCTTAAAAAAATTATGATCATGAATTGAAAAATAAGCTATATTTTTTGTCGATTCTTTAATAAGTGGCGTTCCCCTGAAAAATAACATGAAATTTTGAATCTTTTTCATACTGTGAAGCATTAAATAATTATGAAATATTTATGTATGAATAGAAGACTTGTCCTCTAGTTCAGGAATCTCTAATGCAGAATATATTGAGAAATCATTATACCAAATTTGAACAAAAAATATGCTTTAAATATTAATTTATGATGTTTTCCCATTAGAGAATTCTATGAATAATTAGAATTTGCAAAAATAGCATTAGAAGCTGTAAAATAGCATGTACTGCAAATATAAAAATTATTTTAACATCCCCCAAAATATACTTAATAAAAGGATTAAAACAGTTTTATAAAGAAACATATTCAAATACTGACGATATAAAATAATATAAATAAAAAAAATTTTGCAAAAAGAAAAACTTTTTTTCAACGTAATTACCTGACTTAAAAGATTCAATTTAGCAAATTCAAGTTAGTAGCCAGACATTTCATCGTCACTTTTCTTGGTTAATTTCAAGAAACAGACGCAAAATTAATTTCTTTAATTGAGCATATATTTTCTGTCTGTCTATAACGTTAGATATTCTGTTATAAAATATTACAAATCAAGTTCTTCATATCAGAATATAGTTCAAAAATTTTTATTCGCTTCGGTTTAACTGGCAACTATTGTAAGAATTATAAATACCAACATTATTTTAAAAAACAAGTAAAATATTTAAAAAATTAATTCCATTTCTACTTAGATAAAAAAAGAAAAGTTTTATTTTAGCTACTTTTTATTAAATAATAAGGAAAAAATTAGTAAGTATCAAAAAATGATTGATTTTCGTAAGAATTGAACTCTAATTCTTCGCCTTCACTTGAAAAATACTGAAATCCTTGCATTTAACCGATTGAGCTACTGTCTGTTGATGTCGATTGTCATTACAAACTGCTAAAACTCTATTTAAAATAATAAAAAAAACAAGTTTAATTAATTAGTTAATATCTGAAAAAGAAATCTATTAACATCCAATACAAGTTTAAAAAATTGTGTTTTAACTTGAGTGGATGAATGGAAAGTATTTCAATAACAATTGAAAATTTTAACAAGATGTAAAAATAAATACAGGGAGAGGGGGAACTAATAGTGGGCATTGAAAAATACCATTTGTTTGGTAATCAATGCCATTTTCAATGTAAAGAGATTATTAATTGGAAAAAACTTATTCTGTTAAGCAAAAGAGCATTTTTATCAATAGAATATCAAAATAATATAATAATATTATTTTGCAGTATTTAATACTATATCTCTTAATAGAAATGCTTTAATTATTTATTGCTTTAATAATTTATGCTTTAATAATTTATTTAATGCTTTAACAAGCGTATTTCCCCTCAATATTAATTTTTCTTATGGTTTTGACAACAAATACAATAAAACAATCGAGGATGAAAATTAATTTATTTATTTATGTTAGTAACGTAAACTCCCCCCCCCCCCTTTCTTTGTGATATTCCACATCAAAACTCATCCAATGTCACAACCAAAAAATTAAAATATTTCACATATTTTAAATATTTATCCAAGATAATGATTTAAACGGCGATTAGATAAGCAACACAGATCTCTGTGAGGCAATGATATATGACTATTTTTCCTTGTGGTATTGACAGGATGATAAAATATGTAGTCTCCACGACAAATGTGGACAGCCAGACGCAAATATTAATTAATAAACATACTAAATTAGTTATGCTAATTACCTAGGGTTCTATTTTCCCTTTTTCTGGAGATATTTTACGCAAAAATTCCTCCAATAACAAACACAATAAAATTAAAAAGTTGGCAATTCCTTGATTCGGCATCTAAATGTTTATCTAATGTATTGATTTAAAGGACGATAAGATAATCAATATAGATAGATCCCTTCCAAATAATTAAATGTGACTATTTTTCCTAAAGGTATTGGCAGGAGCTAGATAACGTAGTCCCAAAAAATAGTGCAGGACAATTGAAGACATTAATTAATTAATTAAATTATTAGTCACTTAAGCTTCTTTTTTGGTTGATATTCCATATAGAAACTTATCCAATGTTCCAAACGATAAAATTAAAAAGTGTTTAATTCCTTGATTCGGTAAATAAATGTTTATCTAATATAATGATTTAATTGCTGTAAAATAAACAAACGATATCCCTTCTAGACAATTAAAGATGACTATTTTTCCTAATGGTATTGACAAGACCGTAGTTTATGTAGTCCCGAAACAAATAGTACAGGACAACAGAAAGTAGATATTAATTAATAAACTAACTAAGTTATTTTAATTATTTAATCTGTTTTTCTTTTCTTGATGATATTCTACACCAAAACTTATCTAATGGAACAAACAATAAAACCAAAACATTACCATTTCCTTAAATATTTATCTAATGTAATGATTTAAATGACGGTACTACACACCTTCTGGACAATTAAATGTGACTGCTTTGTCATAATGGCATTGAAAGGTAAATATATTATGTAGTACCAACAATAAATAGTATAGGAGAACAGATAGCAGATTAATTACTAATCTTATTCATTAGATTATATTAGTTACTTAATCTTTTTTCATTCCTTTCTTGATGATATTCTTCACCAAAACTTATCCAGTAGCACAAATAATAAAGTTAAAATTGTTAATTTCTTATTTTGGTATATAAATGTTTATCTAATGTAATTATTTAAATTGCTATAAGATAAATAAAAGATATCCCTTCTAGACAATTTAATATTTTTCCTAAAGCTATTGACAGGAACGTAGATAATATAGTCCCAACAACAAATAGTGCAGGACAGCCGCTGACAGATATTAATTAATAAACTTTAATTAAATTATGCTACTTAATCATCTTTTTTCCCCTTTTTGATGATATTCCACACCAAAACTCGATCATTCGTACAAATGAGAAAGTTAAAAAAGCTGCTAATTCCGGGGTTTCTCATATAAATGTTTATCTAATGCAATGAATTAAACGGCGATAAGATAAACAATAGAAATTCTTTTAAGACAATTATGTATAACTATTTCTCTAATGATATTGACTGGAATAAAGATAATGCAGTTCTGACAACAAATAGTGCAGGACAGCCACTGGGAGATATTAATTAATAAACTCATTCACTAATTTATGTTATTTAAGCTTTTTTTCTCCAAAACATCCAATGGCACGAACTTAATAATAAAATGTTAATAATTCTTTAATTCAGCATGTAAATGTTTAACTAATGTAATGTTTTAAACGACGATATGATGAACTACACATATCAATTAAAGACAATTAAATGGTTTTAAAAATTTATAGAAGGATTTAGAAAGCAAAAAGGTATTACAAGGGTAATATTCTTCATCATGTACTTTATAAGACTTCATAAAATAACCATAATTCAAAATTATAAAAAGGGTGATATTATTCAGAAACGAGGATAGAACGTCACCCTATTATTATTATTGATGACCATTTAAATCCTCATGTCCATTTCTCAGCTTGATACATTTAGCCACAAAACAACATCTAAAAAAGGATGTTTACATGGACGACCATCAAGACTAAACACCACGCCGCATCAAAGTAATCATTTAGCACTGTATTATATGAAGAATATGAATTATTCAACCTCCACCAATATCATTATAGCTTTTATGTACTTAGCTTCGCCAACTGCATCATTGCTAACAAGACTCAGCGATGTCCTCGCGTATGCTTCTATCACCTAATGATCCCGACATTGTTTTTCTCTGAAAAGATATCACTCATGCTTACAAGAAGTATCTTGTTTGGTCACGTCTGAATATAAATTGTCTCCAGTGAATAACAAGAATGTGAGAAATGGCGCCCTGAGTTGATGGAGGATATTCGAGTTGAATTTATGAAGACAGCTGAGTAACCAGAGATTATGTGAACATCGTGGAAATTATTGGGTGTAGGTGTATCAAGTGATATACAGCAGATATATATATATTTTTAATCTGAAGATGTGCTATTTAGATTTCTTTAAGCAATAACTGTCTTAGCATCCACTTTTACTTCCAGATTTGATAAATCTCTACAATTCAGGTCGTTGTAAGAAATACTTTTATTACAATATAGGTTGTTTGGACAGTAATTTCGTTTTTTTTTTTGTTTGTCAAAATGAAAGATAATTTTCTTATAATGAACAAATTATTTATTAAATTATATATTGCCCATTCTGGTCCATCTTTCTTGTAGTACATGATTATACGTTCATAAAATTTGTGATCTTGTGGTCTTGCTGTCAGAAAAACTGATCGAGGTGGTTTTTGACTTCCTCATTTGAAGTGAAGGTTTTATCGTCAAAAACATTTTGAGGTGACCGGAACAAATAATAATTTGAAGGTCAACAGTAATGATGCGCTTCAAAATGGATAATTTTCGTGGTATTTGGGAAGCGAATCATAGATCAGAGCGAAGACACAAATTTTTCTCAGTGAGAACATGGGAAACCCATGAGCTTCGAGGTTAAACCAAGTGATCATAAACAGTTGAATTTGATAAATCTAACTTTTAAGCGAACTCTCACGTTGTTATTCGCCGATTTGAATCAAATAATACCCTTATCGTATCTTTATCAGCTTCAACCGGCCTTCCAGAATGAGGTGCATCTTCGACATCAAACTTGCCGGATCGAAATTTTTGCAAACCAGTTCTGGCATTGACTTACTGTTAACACATCTTTTCCATACACATTGGTTAATTTCTTTCTTTTAAACAGCATTTTTATCGTTTATTTAGTAAAAAAGTAAAATACGACGAAAATGCTGTTTATTGTTCTCCATATTTAAAAGGGCACCAACCAAAAACTACTGGGTAGAATCAGCTGTATTTTTTCACACACAAGCCTTGCTATATCGGTTCTTAAACCATATAATGATTAAGAATTTTATTTGTGAAGTTAGGTGCAAAAAATGCAACTAAATACTTTGTCGAGAGAAAAAGAAATTACTTTCCGAACAATTCAATATTTATCGGCATATGAACATGGTGTAATGTTTTGATTGCTATTGGTCAAATAAGAGAGTGGAATTCCAGATAAATATTTTACTTACAGACCTATACATTTACAGAAAAAGAATGATTTTTTTTAGTTTTTAGTTATATTAACGTCCCATTTAAAGCGACACGAGGGCCATTTTGGGACGGACCTCTTAATTTTGAACCACGGTCAGATGACAAGGACGACACCTGAACTGGCACTCCCCTCTCCACACCACATCACACCAACAGGAGGATGTCTGGCCTGACAAATTTAACGTGCAAGAGACCCTCACACACGACGGTTCTTCGGTAGAATTGAAAGAACAATTAGTTCTAACCTATATTAAATATTCACTATTTACACAATATTTGTAGGTTAACGGTCTATCGTGAAAACATTTCAGGAAAATAATTCTCCATTAATTCCAAGAAAAACGCCACGCGACGCTAACTGGGTGTTAGCCAGAACCTCTTCCAGGGTAGAGCGTCGAAATCTCAGTCCGCAATCCAACGCTCTCTCTTCCTCCAAGACCAACCGGAACTTTATCGCAGTCCAAAATCCCCTCCTCCATTTTCATTCATCTACGTCAGCTTTCCATCAGCCAATCAACCAGCAAACATTTCCCACAATTATTTCGCCATCATATCTTGGGATATGGCCATCAATGACACGTTCTAGTAATGGTCATTGATGGTCTAATCAACCTTGGTGCACGTGTCAATGATATGCCTTCACAAAGGAACCACCCGGCAAACAGAAGTTGGACACCTTCCTTTGAAGAAGCGACAGGTTCCATCCCCATAATGAGCTTTACTTGTGGTCTAATGATCAGATGCGAACAGTCGGCGAAGGAGATTCACCATCTCGATCTCGAAAGCTGGTGGCGTTTGACAATGGAAGGCGTGTTTACAGATGGTAGGCAGCTATCTGTAAATGCCTCTAATCCTGAATGGAGCAGGGGAACTTTATAATGATATCAAGGTGTCTGAAATGCAACAAAATTAGATTATAAAACTTGCTTATTGATTTTTATACCAAAATTGCTGGTTATTATCAAATATTAAGACCGAATTATTTCATCAATATTGACATAAACACGGCTAAAAATTTCTAGTGTCTAGATGCATGAAATTTAACTCACAGTTTTAGCATTAGAATTGTATAGGGGCCAAGTTGCTTGGTGATAAGGTTTTGGCTTCAGAACAGGAGAGTTTCAGGTTCAAGACAGGATTCTAACGAAGAATCGTCGTGTAAGCGGGTCTGATGCAAGTCAAATCCATCGGAGTGAAACGTCTTTCCATTGGAGTGGTGAGAAAGTTTAGAAGGGTGTGTACTGGCTCACGAGTTGTCCTCTGCCCGTTACTCAAAACCACGAGGACCGTTCCAAAATGGCCTAAGTATTGCTTTAAAAACGTGACGTTAATATAACGAAACTATAAAAAATCAGAATTGTAAATATATATTTAATATTGAAGAAAATCTGTCCAATGATAGCTTTTTTGTTGTCTTCCCTCTTTTCTTTCTCTGGGTGTGAGGGTGCGTATGAAAACAATTGATTGGAAAGTGTTACGATTTAGATAAATGACATTTGACAAATTGTTTCATTCCTCAACTCAAAATTTGGTATCCAATATTGGGTCCAAATGGTGGAAAGAAAGACTCAGAGCATCCTTATTCGATTTTCTTCATTTTGCTTGGAAACATAAAACGTAATCATATTGTGTTATATATGATTATGTCCGGTATAGAACACATCTCCTACTACTTTATTTTAAAATTTATCAGTTTCCTACAGAATTACAAAAATATCTCCATAATTTCAATATATCTCCATATTTTCATTGTTTATATCCAAGAGATTATAAAAAAACATATGTACGTAATAAGGTGTTTGTATGTTTTTAGCTTTAGAAAAATCGAAATAGCAATATAAATTTTTTTAAAGAAAAAAATTACTTAAGGAAAATTCCCATTTGTTAGATTTTACAAATTTAAAGTAGCTTAAAAATCTTTAATCTTGAAAATAATGCAAATAGCATAAGATTTTAGCACTGACTGTTTCAAATAAAATTATTATTTGCTAGTTAAAAACCTAAAACACACACATAGGAATGCTTTGCTTGAAAATTCTTACTTATTCCAGAATAATTCGTTGTTCGAATTTAATTCTAAATTAATGAAAAATTGAATAAATAGGGTTAATTTCTAATCAGGTTTGAAATGTTGGTTATTTTATCTTTGAAATCACTATGAAAACTGCTTCAAAAAAATAAACTTATATGTAAATTTGTTTCGTACGATAAAAGTCTTGGAAGTTTAAAATTTAGATTATATTTTAATTAGAAATACAATTTAGATTTCGTAAAATTTCTTAATGATTACTCAAGTTTTATTCTTTCTCCCCTTTACTTTAGATACAAAGATACAACGCTTAGAGTGTGATGATTGGGCGTCTCTCTGTGTCGAGACGTATGTCATATAGAAGGTTTGTAACGTGACGGATGATATAGTTAGGACTTCCTTCTTTATTCTATTTCGACGAAGATAGTTAAAATTTCCTGGATGGTCACTAGTTCTATGTTTCAGCAATTTCTTTTCCATCATGCAAATCACAATGCTCATTTAACACCATTTTTAATTACAAACACTGCTACGTTAAATTACGTTTAGATTTATAAAAACCATTGCTTTATATTAAACGGACAAATGGCCAAGAAAACCATGAACTGAGTTTAAAGATATGAAATTATAGTTAGAGAATACAATTTATTTGAAAATTTACCATTTAATACGAGCTATTTCTGTTTTTGCGTCTTTTAAATAATATGTAATTCGGTCATTTCATTATTTATTGCATCACAAACATTTTACGAATATTGGGCGACACGAATTCTACACATAAAAGCATTGAAACATTTAGATAATAATACCATCGTCATTTAAATTATTAATACCGACTAGTTACCGATTCCAAACTCAATCGGCCATGCTTTTACTGACTTATGCCAAACTGGCTGAATTCCCCATTAAACTGGGAAGACGCGATTTAGATTTTCCCTATTTAGGGATTATTGTGGTCCAAATCGCTGCAATATATGCAATATAATCATTCGTCGCTACTTTGTTTTATCGTTTCACCTGTAACTGGAGAGATGAATTTACCACGTGGTTAGAGACATGAAGTCAAAATGATTCAAATGCTATTTTTCTTTTTTCGCCTTTTCTAAACAATATTGGATTTTTTTTTTTTTTTGGAAACACAGTACATTCAGAAAATCATGTAGTCACCCAAATTATTAAAAACATTAATATTAAAAATCTTAAATGCTGTAATTTTAAATGGTGGAGAGAAAAGAAAAAAATAACCAATATTTTAATGAATATTTACATCATTTAAATATCGAGAAATGACACTAATGTTAAAAACTGTTAAAATTTAACAAACATGAAGAGTATAATATCTTAAAATATTATTTTGTGATTACTTCTTTATTTATTTATTGCATTATTCAAACTGAACAGAGATATTAGGATAATGATTCCATAAATAATAGCAAAAACTGTGTGAAAGAATAACTCGGTTATACGCAAGTGTTCATTCTTAGACTTCTGCCAAAGTATTACTCAAGGAATAAATGGAAGGTACTGATGAGAAGATTGTATTCAAGGACAAAATACCACATGATAATCAGAGCTAATGAAAGCAATGAAGAATTTTGATTCCCATCTCTTGTAACGGGTAAAAATTCCTTTTTATCTGATAAGTGAAAATTCTTTTATGGCAAGATTAGAGGTTTATGCGTGTTTTATGTCTAATAAAAAACAAAATTTGTATTATTACGAATCCATTACGGTAACAATTCCTTAAAAGTGATGAAGAATTGATTCATTCCATCAGATTATCATTTTTGTAATTCGGCAAGCCACAGACCGAAAAATCCCTAATGGAGTCAGTTTATTCAGCATTCTTTAATTTAGGAGGAAGCTTGGCTTTCAGCTTTTAAAACGCCAAGATTAAAGTCTTGGCGTGGAATGTGAAAGTGGGTCGCTTTTAATAACAAGCAGGATAAAGGCGACTCATTAGCATAAATATCCTCCTTTTCATTAGAAAGGACAAAAGAAGCGAGAAACTTCGCCAAGGAACTCCCTAATTGAATACTGCGGTGCTGATGAGTTAAGGATTCTTTGTTTTCGGTCTTGTCTCTTTTTCTTTATCTGGTTTGAAGTATTGTCTTCGAATCCAGGCAATCGTTACGTTATCTTCATTCCGATACAGTAAGGTTCGTTTATGACAAAGTGTAAAGTTGGAAAAACTGCAATAATCTCTTTTTCGATTATAAAACGAATTAATTCTTGTCCAAGCAGTGTGAATTTAATTGCACACAACGGAGGAAGGATCTTTATCTCTGATTTATTAATGACATTTCTAAAAAAAATTTTCTAACTATTCTTTAGGGTAAGGGGCGAAAATCTATTGAAACGGAAGAGCCAAAAGCAACAATTAACAAAATTTACCAGTTTTTAAAGAGTTACTAAGAATTTTTGGTTTAATATTATAGTATTTGCTTATATATATTTGATTTTTGATTTAAAATAAATACCTTTAAATAAGAATAATCTTTATCCATATAAAAACTCTAATATAGATAGTTACATCAATGGGAGCATTGACTTTGCTTGCTTTTTGAAAGTTCTATTAAAGTTGGCTTATAGCTTGTTGTTTTATGTTTCAAGCACGACTCAAGATTTTTATTTGTTTGCTGACTTCTAAATTTACTTTTTATTATATTCATCCAAGAGAACCTAAACTCACATGAATATGTCGACCAGCAGATCTTAATCACTTTATACGCCTTCATCTCACTATACATTCTGAAAGACTATTTCCTGCATCGAATATAAGGGCTTCAACTCGAGGAATTTATTTTAGAGCTGTTCCAGCGTGCTTCTTGATTTGCATGCATTTTTGGACTTCCAAATCTTTCAACTTGCACTTGAGTTCTGTGAACTTACCACTCCACAAGTATTTGGTTTCAAAAGTCTAGCAATTGCATTTGAAGTGATCTAGCATCAATTTCAAATGGCTCAAAATTGATCTCGTTTATATTCTCATTCATGATTATTTTAATAGAAGCTGTTGAGAGATTAGGTACTTAAAAATATATTGTCTTATTTTTGAAGGGTTTTGATAAATTATTATTAACTTTTTAATGGAGCTAAAGAGCCGCAATTTTACATCAAAAGAGCCGTATGTGGGTCGCGAGCCACTGGTTGCCGACCCCTGCTTTAGGCTAAATGCGGAAACAAATTTAGCTTAGTATTTCAAGATTGAAAGTGGCTGTTAATATACGAGTCAAAAAATGTTATAGCCAATAAAATAATTTTATCAAAAATGCAAAAAAACACCATGCATCTCTCCAAATTATAAAATGGGGAATAAACTGATTCTGTTAATGAAGTCAAAAAAGACCGTCAGTTAAAAAAGACACCTTGTATATCTGAAGCCAAGAGTAGCACAAAATTCTTAAATACTTCACTGGATGAAAGAAGTGGCCTAGAGAGCGAAGTACAAGAAAATATTGATGCCTGGGATGTCAGCATTCGAAGCTACAGGGTACCAAAACATAAGCATATTATGCCTATTTTTTTTAATTGAAATATTTTGAAGGAGCTAAGAAATTCAAGTAGAATCTGGGCATCTTACTTTTGGTTGATTATGGAAGGAAGCAAGAAAAACGGATTAACCTGTCGAACTGATGCTTTGAATATTGAGTTAGTGGAAAACAAACAGAGGGTTTTTTTAAAGATTTGGAAACCTCTAGTGTAATGCACTCTATTTTTTAAATTCATTCACTAACAATTTTGTATTGCGATTTCCTATTCTATTGGAAAATGATTAGTTTTTGTTGGCTTGGCTCACCCTTGATGTTGGTAAACCATTTTTCGGGACATATGCCGCCCCCTACAGTGGACACCTATATATGATGTGACAATATTTCCGATTTAGGGAATGATTCTGGCACCCTAAATGAAAATGCCATGTTGTGTGACCGATTTATCTCCACTCAATGACAGAAGAGAATACAGGAAAAGGTATACCATGACCCACAATGGCTTTTACTATTTAGACATACTTTTGATCTCCACCCTGTCACAATGACAGCGATTCATCGCCAGACGTTTCGTCAGGGCATGAGAAGCTCTTTTAACTGAAGCTATGAATGAAGGGCTCATGATGAAAGAATTTTCCATTGATCCAACTGCCTAAAATAGAATTATCATTTGAGCTCCTAATGTTACCCTACAGGAGATCCTTCAAGGAAAACTATCCAGTATTTCAGGTGGGGTTTAATTTTCCTGAATTTCTGTGTTTAATAATTTAATGTAGAAGTTCGAGTCTAGTCGGACATATTTGAGACATTGTATTTAATATAATAGATCAAAACAATTTGTTTCCAAACGGTGGAATCATGTAAATAAAAAAAAGTGTTTCTAATAAATATTGCAACAAAACAAAATCTACAATTTTTTTAAACATTAAAATATTAACATAAGGAAGAACCTTAAAGTAAAATGCAAAAGAAAATTTCAAAATTAAGCCATTATTTATGATGAACATCCAATACCGAGACTTTTCTATCGGCGAAATCCAGCCACCGACAGTTTTATTTTGAAAACTTTTATAATGGATGTGTTCTCAGCGTAAAATCTCTGCCTAGAGATGATTTATGATAATTAAAAGCGTGTAAGGGAGTGAAAGCTAATTAAAATAAATAATGAGCCTGGACGAAATTCAGAGATTAAACTTCGCAGGAGCAGGATAAAATTTCCTTTTTCTTTTTAGGCCGAGAATGAAAGGATATAATAGAGACTCATTACACCGATTGAATACCGGTGGCGAGGCAGACGAACAAAAGGCTTCCAGTTTCCGTTGTCATCGACCCCCCGTTTTAATCAGCCAAGGCAGCCCTCACAAGCGTTCGAGCATTCGAATTTGGTTCAATTAGTAAGTGATAGAGCAGAGAAATCGAGTTAAAAGATTGCGGGATTTAATTAAAATGGACTTGAGTCAAACTTATTTCAATATCAAACAATAGTTTCCTGTTGGAAGTTAGGAATTCACCAAATTCCGCTAATGAATAAGATACTGGAGAACAAAGCGGTGCCATTACTTTCCAATGTTTTTTAGGAATTATTTTATACATTTCAAATTCCGTTAGTAAAATCTAATGAAATTTCTGTTAGTAGAATTCGATGGATACATTTATTGTTGTAATCGAAAACATTTGTAAGCACAAATGAAAAGTCTAAAGCGATAATGCAGGGTAACTGGTGCAGTCATTTTTACACTTTTGAAATACCAAACGGTGTTTCGTGTTTCCTATTTAAGCATATCGATTCCAAGTTGTTGTGACTTATGGCACTTTAAAAACTTGCTGACAATTATTTGTAAGCGACTTATGTCGAGCGAGCGTCGCCTGTTTTTTTAGTAGCGCCAACTGGGACCAGTAGTACGACTTAGCTACTTCATGCGTCATATTCACTTGCAAATCTCTTTTTTACAGGTGGGAACATTCACACATCTTATAGGTAGAACACAGAAGAAGAACAACCATGCCAGAAACGGGACTTATATCCGGAAACCCGGATACCCCGATCAGGAGAAGACACACGATTCCTATGCCAAGATGCCAGTATCTATACCATGTAATGTTTATCTATAGTATAGTGATTATGTTGTGTTTATTGAGACAGATTATAATGGCCCTAGCAGCTTGACCAGAAAGTTATAAAAAATAAAGGCAATCAATCAAAAAATACAGTAGAAAAATGAAAGCTATATCATAATAAAAACATTGAAAAAGGTTTCATGATGTTATCTGTAAAATTAACGGATATGTTTGCAATTAAATTAATGATTAATAAAATTTCCGTACCATAAAAAAACTGTTCATCCTAAAATTTCACCTGCATTATCATAGATATTTAGAGTTTAGCGAGTTCGCAAGAATACGTATTTAAAACATTGAGAATACACATATTTTTCAATTTTAGGACCAAACCTTTTTCAAGTCACTGGAAGCTCATAATTCTAATCTTCAATACCTTAGCTAATTTTGCAGATAACTCCATAAAATGTTTTGAAGAAATTGTTTATGGTTATAGAGTATATTTTTATCACTGTTTTTGGACAATTTCCTCTATTTTTCAGTTTTTTATAACTTTCTTATTATGCCACTAGGAGCGCTGTAATTTATCTCTATAAACTCAGCATAGTCACTTTACTATAAACACAAGCTGTTTCCCTGACTATACTAGATAACGTTTTGAACTGAAAGTGTTTAAAAGGACTTTACCAATCACCTTGTATAAGCGTGGAGGTTCTGTAAAAAGGCTGTAAGGTTCCCATAACTTTGAAGATGGGGTAAACATATTGGATTGTGATTTTGTGGCCAGAACTGCAGATTTTATTTCAAAATGTAGATTCCAACTGCAGAAACGGATAAATCCAAAATCCATATTTAGCTTTCTTCATATTATGACGAGCAAAACGCACTGTGAGGCACTATTACATGTGAGAAATCGGAAGGCTCGACCATCCACGATTGTGAATTGCCATGGCCTTCAAGACCTGCCTCCTATCCTGCACTATTTCAGATTAAACCTAACGTAAGCGGTCCTGCCAAAACTTTCTGGCATGCTCGCTTATGAATATGCCATCCTCTTTCGATCACATAAAATTGTAGCCCTTGTTCAGGCTTCCGAATGCCTCGCATATCATTAGCGAACAATAGTTTTGAAATATAAATCTCTGGTGTGAATATGTGACTTTTCTTGATTATCACGTGATCTTGCCGTTTAATTCTTGGCATGCGGTCAGTACACAAGTATCCCGAAAATAAAATTTACATTTTTGATGTTTTTTTCCCTGACTTTTTTGTACATCATGAAATACAAAATCATATATTAAATCACATAAATTAAAATGATCACATGTTTTAAATATGTTTACATATATACGAAGGACAAATGGAGAGCCGGTTAACCCTTCGACGATTTGACTCAAAATTTGAAAAATATCTACATTGTAAATGCACTGAATATCAAATTTTATTAATCTAGTTCTTTTTTTGTTAAGTTGCAAGTTTCATCTCCTGGACATATAACTGGTGTAGAAATAGAAAGAGAGGCAGTGAATCCTCATCTCCTGAACGTGTCACTAGAGTAGAAGTGGAAAGAGAGGCAGTGATTTTTCATCTCCTGAACATGTCATTGGAATAGAAGTGGAAAGAGAGGCAGTGAATTCGCATCTCCTGAACGTATCAATGGAGTGCAAGTGGGAAAACAGGCAGTAAATTTGTACCTTCTGAACGTATCACTAGAGTAGAGATAGAAAAAGAGTAAGTGAATCCTCATCTCCTGAACATATCAATGGAGTGTGGGGAAAAGAGAGGCAGTGAATCCTCATCTCCTGAAAGTGGGAAACAGCCAGTGAATTCTCACTTTTTGAACATATCAATGGCATAGAGTTGGGAAGCGAGGAAAAAGCTGAAGTCCCTATAAATCCTTAAGAACGAGATTTCTCTCGATAAACTCATATTATGCCAATGCCTTTTGACAGTTCAGCACATACTGATGGAGTGTCCACGCTTTGATTCTCAACGAGTTCGGTGTTTTCATTCCCCTCATTTTGTATTAAAAAACATCCTTCATAAAGTGCCTCATCCTCAAATTTTTACTTTTTTTAAATGATTAGTTTCTTTTACCTTATTTAAGTATTTTATCATTTTTATAATGCTTTAAATTTATGTGACAGTTCATTTGTGCATATTTTTTAAGGTCTTGAATAGAGTTTTGAAGCAGATTTTTTTATTAACCTTTTAAAACGTGACCATTTTATGAACCATAGGCTTGCATATACCTTGTCGTTGGCGCTGTATAATCAGAAGTAGTTTTAGCGACAGTAAACTCAATCAACTCCAACTCCATATTATGACTTAATATACAGCGTTTTTTGTTTCACATTATTGTTATTAAAAAACCGAATTTGGGATGCCTTCCTTCTGACAAAACGTACCCCAATTTAAATACATATTTACTGTTAAGTTTTAAAACGATATACCAACATTCATTTGTTGGCTGATCGTTGTATTATATACGTACAAGTAAACATAGAATTTTGATAGATTTGTTTTCAACTTTATATTCATTTAAAATAGCTGATGATAAAATTCTGTACAAAATTTCACTCATCTAATTCTTAGTGTTTTAAAGCAATCCAGTTCACAAATATACGAACAGATAGAGATCTCCAATGATTTCATCGAAATCTGATAGAAATCAGCAAATTTGATTTTAAGACATTTTCCAAGTTTCATCACTCTAGAATGGGTTTTTTAGATATCAAGTTTATTGACAATGATGGAGATATAAAATATGATTAATGATGGAGGTATAAAATATGATTAATGATGGAGGTATAAAATATGATTAATGATGGAGATATAAAATAAGGAGATTTGTCATAATCTCAAATTTGAATTTTTTGGGGGGATAGCATTTTTTTTCATTGTATAGCTTGTACGCGAGATTTTTAAAAATCCAGGTCTCTTACAAAGGATATATCAAATCTTGAATCATATCATTGTTCTAGTGAAGTGACTCAATGTTTTTTTGAGAAACTGGTCACTTTGTTTCCTAAATTTTTAGATTCCCTGCAGTTTTTGAAATAATGGGAGTGATACCTCCAAAACTTTCTTGTATACCTTCCAATAAAGATATTTTAGAAATCGATTTGAAAAGTACTAGCATACACTACTTCGAAATATTAAGGTTTCGCTTGTATTTAACATTTTTATTGAATCAACTTGAGTGAGTTTTTGACTAATGGTTCTATCATGCGAGTAATAACACCCAAAAAAAATCTAACATAAAACTACACTTGTAGTTACAAAATCCCATATCAAATTCAATATATTTAAATCATTGCATTTTTGGGTTATCGTGTTTGCATGTTTCTGGAAGTACAAACCGACAGAAGGTCACCCCCTTATTGAAGTTGACTTAAAATTTGACGAATATCTATATTATCGATGTTAATTCTAAGTATAGAATTTTTTCTACTTAGCTAACTTCGTTTTGTAGGTATCATTCAAATTACATTCGAATAGCCTGACAGATAGACTTTCTCTGAAAGAATTTTGCTCAGAATTTCATAGAGATCAACAAATTTGGTGAAAATATCTTATACTAAATTTCACCTATCTAGAACAAAGAATTTTTTTAGTTATCTTTGTCACAGATAGATAGACGGACATTTTCCAAGGAGATGTTTTTCGAGCTCAGAGAGGTTCAAAATGTAGAGATTCGTCAACCTCTGGAGTTTAAATTTTTTGGACAATTACTTCACTTTCTCAATACATACATATGAGAAAATAAAGAAAAAAAAGAGCAGTAACAGAACCAACTACACAAGCAACAATAATGATCCAAGTTGTGTGAAAAGGATTTGGAGCAAAATCCTTGCAGTTAGAAAATTAACTCAATTTTTCCAGAGAAAAGCAACCGAAATAACTTAATAAGAGAAGAGGGAGAAAAGTTGCAAGCAGAGATTTCCAGAAAACAAAGAATCGGGCTTCAGTTTTCAGGAAGACAAAGATTTAGTTTCTGATTTAGGCAATTGAGTCGCTATCCATCTTCGGGACAAAAGAAAATGGATAGCTTCCGGAAAAACAAAAGAGTTCCTATTGTTCTGGTATGTCTTCAGAAATGTCACAATTTTTATTTTAGTCGCAAAAAAGAATGTTAGCGCATGTTTTGAGAAATATATACATCTCTATCTTTTTGCTGCTACTAATAAAGATGAATGTCTGTGTGTGCAGGGTGTCTCAAATACATTGACCGCGACTTTTATTCCTTAAATATTAATCGCAGACATATACTGCAAATTATAAATTTTCGTAAAAACGGTGCAAAGTGTTATGAAGTCGATTAAAAGTTTCAGGGAATTAAAATATACAAAATTAAAATTTTCAGACGAACCCGATACAAAAAAAAAAAGAATCTGTCTGAATAAAATGTCTCCGTTTCTCTAATAAGATCATGCATGAAATTTCAGTATTTTATCATAAAAAGTCACAAAAGTCACAAAGATGTGGATCTACACAAGTGCTGCCTTAAACCACATTTTGATGCCTGGACATACTTTCGCAAATAGGGAAAATCGTCGGATGTTCATGTTTTAACGTTCGTACACAAATTAACAAAGAAAGTAATGATTGAATAAATAACTAGTAATTTTGTTATTTATTGGTTCAAAAGAGTTAAAAATTTGTAGAAATAATAACTGACAGAAAAAAGAATACATAAATTTTTTTAACAAACTCCTTGACTGTGGTATTTTTAAGTTATATTCTGTAATTCATGATATAAAATTTTAAAGTATTTTTCTGGAATCATAAATTTTAAAATTTGTATTTAAAATTAATAATACGAAACATATTTTGTTTTCTTATGATGCATTGCTGCAACGATTTATCTGCACTGAAGTTGTAAACATTTGCTTTATAATTTGTGATTGAGCTTTCACCAACTTTGATTTAACATATCTTTGAGAGTTTTTATAATTAAAATTCTGAATGTTTGTACATGAATGCATTAGAGGAGGGAGCACATTTTACTTACTGTTAATTTTTTGTACGGGGTCCGTAAAAAAATTTAAATTTTGTATTTTTTAAAGAGTGATCCCCCGGAAATTTTTATCGATTTAATAGAAAATTTTGCATCCTTTTTTACACAAATTTGTAATTTACATTATAGGTCTATAATCAGTATTTAAGAAATAAAAGCCGTGGTCAAGAGTTTTAAGACAGCCTGTATATGCATGTTACGGTAAATATAATTGGGTGAACATATATAATTCGGTGATTGTTCCTGATCATCACTAAACTTATTATTGATTATAAATAAAAACCAGCAATTATACATAATCACCAACTTATTATACTTAATGTTCACAAGTATATTTATTGCGTATATATGCTAATATTCAATAACATATTACATTATTACCCATAAATTCAAACCGTTTTTCTATTTTCTCAAATAATTAATTGTGTGATTTTCCTCCGTTATTGAAAACTATAGAAGAAGACTTCCTTTTAATTTCTGTGTAGCTTACAAAACAAACAAACAAATAAAAGTTACAATATCAGACAAGTAAGATGTGTAAGTAATTAAAATATCATGTTTTTAATATCGGACAATTTGAAGGAATCAGAGTTAGTTGCAAAAGGAAACCAATCTAAAATAAATTTAATAAAAATTGATTTAAAATCATGTTATATTGGAAGCTTATTTTTTTTATTTTGATACCTCATAGACAAATTATTTAGATTTCAAATTCAATGTTATTATAATATAGTAGTAGTGGGATTTTTTTTTACAATTTATTTCTATACAAAAACTGTTTCACTCCATACATCTCAACAATAATAACAGTTTATGAATAAAAATATTTTAATCAATCAATAATAAATTAAGAATTTGTTGATAGTGCTTTAGCAATATAAGAGAAAACGAAACTAATTACGGAAACTGAACCAAAAACTATTTCGGATTCAAACAAGACCAAATATATACAATGTATTTAGTGAGCGCTAATGCTGCTACTACTAAAACACAAATGAACTGATAACTTTAGAATAAATGTTAGTATGATTGAAACAATTACAGTAAATTCTCGCTACAACGATACCCGATACAACAATAACTCCCTCTACTACAATAATGCTTTGTGGTCCCGGTGATTTTGCATATAAACTAACGTTAATCTCCCCTCAATATTGCGATATTCTCTAGAACAATAAACCTCTGTAAAACGATTTTTTCAATCTAAATTTCAGTATTATTTTCTCCCTTTATAATAATATTTTGATTTTCAAATGCTTTTTTTTTTCGTTTTCTTTTGGTATTTTTTCCGTCTATTAAGACTCATTGTGGATATTGGGGAAGTTGGTGGGAAGTAACAGAAAAAACCATTCGGAATTGCTGGAAAAAGGCTGGTCTTTGTGTTATGGAAGATAAGAAATCTGATAATGATGAAAATTCCATAGACAATGATCTCTCAGATGATCAAGAATGTGTTTTGCACATCAAAAAATCCGTATCCCAACTTGAAGAAACAAGCGGTAAAAAGTTTGGAATTAGTATAGAAGACTATTTAACAGCAGATGATGATCTTATGGTTTTCGCAGGAGTTACTGATGAAGATATTCTCTCTGAAATTACTGATGAGATAGGAAACAATGATGAATATGATGATGATATTGATGATGATGATAATACAGGTCCATCGCAGTCCTTATTGTCATCCCAGGAAGCTCTTCAATCTGTGAATTCTCTACGGACATTTTTTTCAAGCCTTCCGTCGACAAATGAAGAACATTTTCGTGAACTAGACTCATTGCATACAGTATTGGTGAACTTAACAGTTAAAAAAATGAATAAACAAACAAAAATATTGGATTATTTTCAATAAAAAGTGTTTTCAGGTATGTGAATATTTCTGTGCTTATTTTCTGAATTTATCTCATTTTTTTATTTTTTTCAGTATTTAAACCACTATTATTAGTATTTTACAAATTAATTTCTTCTAAATATAGACTTAAAAGTTGTAGGTTATGCACCTTAAACTAATAATAATAATAAAACTCTTATTAAATGCTCAAAATATGTGGGCCCACGATATAACAATATGCCTCTCTACAACAATACATTTATTTGGTCCCTAAAATATTGTTGTAACGAGGTTTCACTGTATTGCATAGGAATCCAAATTAATAAAGAATCTGGTCTCAGGACTTTCTCAAGGGTCACCCTCAGACAGGGATTTTTTCTGTGAAGGGTCTGACTTTCGTCAAGAAATTGACCCCTCGTGACCCGAAAATACCAGAATATTGAGGTTTTGGTGATAAATTAGTGTCACACAAGAAAAGACATCAAATTTGAACAATGGTAAGTCAAAATCACAGCAACCAAAAAAAAACATGAAACCATAAAAACCAATTTGTCAATACAAGAATGTATAGAGACTACTAACTAAATTAAAATCTTACATATCACATATTTTAAAATAGACTTTATAAAATAAGTCAAACTGAAATCCAATAAAAACTCACAGTAAACCTGACAATCACAAGAATAAAATCAAATAGGAAGGTAGAAAAATCTCACCAAGCTGAAAACGCACCTTCAAATACTAGCTGAGAACGAAAGCGAACATAATAAGAAGTGAAATCCTATATCTGTAATTGTACATCCTGATACTAGAAAAGTTTTGCAGCGTTAAATGTTAAAAACGCCTACCTTGTTCGGTCATATACAACGTCATCAAAAAGAACTCTCGGAGCGCCATCTTTTGAGTAAAACTAGTTATTTAGTTAGAATTTATATAATTGTTTTTTAATTAATGATTCGATATCGCAAAAGTTTTTTGGAAATTCATTAGTATTTAAGTTTTTAATTAGATTATTAGTTGCTGTAAAGTAAGAAATCTTAGTAGTGCTTTCATTTATATTATGAAGAGAAACGAAACAACGTAGAGGAACTCGTTCATGTATAAAAAGGAGAAATATTCATTTTTGTGTATATTCGATGTAACGACAAATTTAAGAAACCAATGGAAGCAGTAACCCCAAAGTTTCTATATTTCTACCAACTTTCTATAAATTTTTCTCCCTCCCTTCCTTCTATCCAGCAGCATCAAATATTTTGAGCCTTAAAACCATGATTTTTCTCAGATTTTTTTTTCTTTTACAAGAGTTTTTTCTTATACCCTGCACCAGAATGACTTTTGCAATATAAATTCTCCACAAAAGTGAATTAAACAGCATATTAACTGTACTAGTGTGATTTTTTCAGCATAAACTTTGCATTAGAGTGATTTTCCAACATCTTGTAGATTGTCATAAGAATGATTTCTCAAGTAAAACTCTTGCATAAGAATGACTTTTCAAGTAAAAACCTTGCACAAGAATGATTTTTCTGCATATAAGTGTTTCATAGAGAGATTACTGAGTGAGGAGAGTACTTTTGTACAGAAAAAAACAAAGATGCATTTTGGAAACTTTTCTTTCGACCGATTGAATTTGAGATAGAGTTAGAATTTTAATAACATAAAGGTGCACCAAATATTGATTATCTTAACTATTGCACTTTTGAAATATCATATTTTAATACATGAAAATATACAGACCATCATACAGTTACCCCTTGGACAGAAAAGTTTCAAAATTTAAGTAGATCTATATTTTAGATGTTACTTTTTTTTTTAGAAAAGTTATTGGATAGTTGAATAAGTTTTCGTTGCCTCAGTTCCTGGATGTCGTTCCAGAAACTGATTGTTAGTTTATGATACTCACGTATCTGTTTATAAGTACTATAAGCAAACTTAAAATTCAGTGTATGTTATTTTACCCAAGTGCAATAGTATTATTTTTCATCGCGTTAAATATGTCAATATTCGTGCCAAAAAAAGAGCATATGCGTTGAAATTTATTGTACTATTTTATTCAAAAAAAATCTGCAGTTGAAGCTCACAGAATTTTTGTTGAGACTTACGAAGACTCATGCGACCATTGGCTTACACGTTTTAAAAATAATGATTGTGATCTTAAAGATAAAGAATGCTCTGGAGCACCGAAGAAGTTTGAAGATGAATAAGTTGAAGCATTACTTCATGAAGACTCATGTCCAAAGCTAACTGAACTTGTAGAATCATTAGAAGTTGACCACACAGCAATTTCGAACCGTTTGAAAATATTAGGATTAATTCAAAAGCAAGGTCATTGGTTGCCATCCAAGTTAAAGCCGAGAGACATCGAAAGGTATCTTTTCAAATGTGAACTACTGCTTCAACGTCAGAAAAGAAAATGATTTTTGTATCGTATCGTAACTGGCTATGAAAAATGCATACACTAAGATAACTCTAAGCGTAGAACCCCGGCCTGCATCAGCATTTTTAGCAAATCGAAATATCCATGGTTCCAAGCTTTTGCTTTGCATTGGGTGCGATTAGTTTGGTATAGATTATTATGAAGTGTTCAAACCAGAGGAAATCATCAAAGGATATAGCTCCAGACTACAATTGAAGCGATTAAACCAAAAATTGAAGGAAAAACGGTCGCTATGCGAGTAGAGACACGACAAGATCATTGCTGCATGACAATGCTCTGCCACATGTTACAAATTGCTAAAAACCTGATTGGAAACGTTTATGTAGGAAGTCCTGCCCCACCCACCGTATTCACCAGTCATTGACCCTTCCGACTACCACTGATGATACATGGCCTGACTTAGCAGCACTTCCGTTTTTATGAAGATGCTAAGATGGGTAAACTCTTGGAAAGCCCAAAAGACGTCGTTTTTCTAACATGGAATTCAAATGCTGATAAAAAGTTGGGGAAAAGTAGTAGCTGGCGATGGACAATACTTTCAGTAACATGTTTTTTAAAGAATTTTCAAGAATTTATTCAACGTCCCAATATTCAACTAGCTTTCTTCGTTTTAAAGTTTTTCATGTCCAGTATCAATCAAAATATTAAGCAAATATACTTCTTGTGAATAGTTTTCATAAAATTGATAGAAATCTACAAATTAGTGTAAAGACCATATATCAAATTTCACACGTGAAGCCTCAAAGCATCTTGGGTTATCGTGTTCAAGACAGACAGACATAATTCCGAAACTGTTCCTGGTGGATAAATCTGAAATCTAGAAATTAGTCAAAATTTAGTGCCAATCTTTTTCACAATTATATATAGATATTTTTTATACTCCCCTTTCTGGAAAGCAAAGTTCCTAATATTAAGTATTACTTATAAATAAAAATTTCTGTGTTCAAATTCAAGAATTAATTTATCATCTTTGTTTAAAATGAGCTCATTTTTGAGTGAAAATATACTCTAATAAACGAGAGATGGAATTGCTATATTACTAATTTTTCATAAATGTATTTTCATATGATTCTTTAATTAGTTTTTTAAGCAGTTTAGCATAAAATACTGATAAACTTTTAAACATTGCTCTTCTCGCTAAAATTCATATCTATTTAAAAATGCTTTTAACCAACTTTTATGTAGAACATCAGGTCAAGTGCTAAGGCATAAAACGCCTATTACTTTTCTAAAATAGTATAAAGTAATTTTTCCCCTACTTTAAAAATTGCCCTCTGACAAGCTATTCAGAAAAGTCACTGGTATGCTTATTGGTCTAGAATTCAATAATTCTCGTTACTGATAAGTAAATCAACATATGTCAACTCCATTCCACAAGGCTATTAAAAAAAACTTGTATTTTGCTTAAAGGAGGTTCGAATGTTCACTTATTGTTCGATGTGGGGCTAGGACATATCACGATTTCGGTGTCCGACTTAGGGAGATAAATTGCAGGAGGTAACAATTCATATATTTCTTGTTTTCGTGACATCTACCTTCAGGGTAAAGGACTACGTGGTAGCCTACCTTTCTCCTGCCTATATTTTATCTTACATAAAAAAGAATGGCTTTCAATACCTTTTTTTTCATTCTTGACAAATAAAAGTCGTCAACTGGTAGTAAAGACGAAAGCAATTCGTTTTATAATTTTGCATATCGGTGCCTTAAGTTTAAAGTGCTACGGTTTTGGAGAAACGATAGGGGATTTTTTTATATTTTTCTAATGTTAAATATAGATAGAGGGTTCATCTCTGTTAATCGTAAATACTTGTTAAAAAGTAATAATTTGCATCAACTCCTTAAAATTTAACAAATTTTTTTTTATTTAAAATATTGTATTGTTACAAGATAGACAATACAAACAGTCTCCCTAGAAAGTTATTTTTCTCTTAGAAGTTATTTCATTTCGACATCACAGTCTTGCAGAAAAATAAAGCATCTTGTATTGGTTCATAGATATAACCTTCAGTTATGCTGTTTTTAGCTCCTTTTTTTATTTTTTCGCTGAACAATTCTTTTTTTTTTTTTTGTATTTTCAGGAATCAAATTTATATATTATAATGGGGAGGACCAATTTTTTAAAAAGGAATCAATTTTTTAAAAAAAGGTTATGAAAAACAATCTATTTCTTTTTGTAAGTCAATAATTTTATTGTTTTGTAACTATTGTTCCCATCACAGATAAAAGTAGTTTTCCTATTAACAAATGGTAGTTTGTCTTTTTTTTTTTTGTAACAAGGATCTTCTATTATAATGTTGATATTTTATTTTGATATTTATCCTATTTTTAAGAACTAAATATTAAAATTATTTGAATGAATTATAAAATAAGAGGAAATTTGAAAATTGATTTGGCTTAACGTCCTAAACTGTAACTATAATTAAACGAAGCGCAGTTGTAGACAAATAAACAAATGTGCAATCATATGATTGCTTATTTTTATTTATTTGACCAACTTTATCATTTATAGATTTCTTACTTTTATATACGAATAAAGAATGAATTAAAGTTTAGGAAATAAAATGTGTTGCTACAATTAAACTGAGAAAGATCCCATTCATAATACTGAAATATTGTTTCAATAATTACTGTATGTGTGCGGTAAACAGAAATATTAAAGATGGGAGCATTATAATATTTGTTTTGAAATTTCTCCTATTTTTTAAAACTAAATGTTAAAATTATTCAAATAAATTATAAAATAAGTGGATAATCTCGAAGATTGATTCGGTTTAACTGTCCTTAATTGAAACCATAATTAAACTGAGCTTAATTATAAATAAATAGGTGTATGGTCATATGACTGCTTATTTTTATTTATTTGGCGATTTTCTCTTTATTTTTAAATTTTATTTTTATTATGTACGAAAAAAGAATGAATTCGAGTTTAGAAACTTGAATAATAAATAACTTGAGTTTAATATAACTTGATGTTACATTTCATTTAATAAAACGTGATGTTACATCTTAATGTAAGAGGATCTCGTTCTTAGATATAAAATGTTGTTTCAGTAATGAAAACATATTAATGATAAACATAAATATTGAAGATGGGGGCATAATTGACTATATAGTAAAAGGAATTTATTTTATCACTGTGTCATTTTGAAATACTGAATGAAGTTTTATTATATTGTTATAATTTTGTGGCGGTTACATAACTTTACAACATGCTCTTTTGATACAACAGATGGCTTTACCTTAATGCAGTGATTCTCAACCTGTGGGGCGCGCCCCCCCAGGGGGGCGCGAGAACATTGATAGGGGGGGCGCTAGCATATCCAAGAGAAAATGTTATTTAAAAAGATTGATTAAGTGACTGAAAGGAGAGAACACACACACACACGCACATACAAAACAAAATACATTTCGACATATTTAATAATCAACTTATTAAATTAAAACAGCTTACTTAATGAAAAACAAATTTAATAATTATTAGTGACTTTCTTGGGCCTGTCTTGCAGAGCAAAGTTTTTCGAAGGAGGGTTTAATATTAGAAATTGACACTCTCAGTTCTTTTTGTATATTTAGCTGAGATCTATATTTTGTCTTCAAAGAAGCCAACGCAGAAAATCCAGTTTTCAAAATGGTAGTAGAAAGCGAAATGCCCTTGTTTTCAGTGCAGAAAACTCATCATCCGCTCCTGCCCAAAATTCAAAGAGTGATTTATTACTAAATTGTCTCTTGGTTTCGCCGCTTACCGTGAAGTGTATGGAGATTTCTTCCTCTTCAATTGAGAATCCTTCAGGAGTATTTTGAAATGGATCCCTCACCCACTTGTAACTTGATATCAGCTTATCGTCAACAAAAAAGTACTTTTTAAATTCCTTGCTAGCATTGCTAAATGATTTTCAATGGTTACAAAAACAACTTTTACATGTTGTTCTTCAGCCTTGTAGGTTTTAATACAATCATTCAAATTTGCAAACATTGTTAAGCTTTCTTGCTCTAAATTTCTGCTCCGCAATTCCAATTTCCTACAAAAAGCATTAACTTTATCACTCGTATCCAATATATGTATATTTGCTCCTTGCAGTTGAAGATTCAAGTTATTTAATTTCTCGAATATGTCGACCATGTAGCTCAATTTCATCTCAAATAAACTATCGTGAAAATTCTCAGTTTCCGGTCTGTTTTCCTCTTCTAGGAAAACGGCGATTTCTTCTCTTAAATCATAAACACGTTGCAAAAATTTCCCTCGTGATAACCATCTTGCCTCGCAATAAAATAGAAAACGCTGAATGTACTGCACCCATGTCTTTACAAAGTGCGGAAAAGATTCTTGATTTCAGGGGTCTCATTTTTATATAATTTACAACGGTTACAACCGTAGTTAACACAATATTCAAACCAGGACTCATTTCTTTGGAAGCCAAAGCTTCACTGTGGATCATGCAATGTGTCCAGACGCACTATGGCGATTTTTGTTTCACAAATGCATGAATACTTTGGAATCTTCCGGACATAGAACGAGCACCATCGGGGCATATTCCGATGTAATTTTTCCATTATATGTTTGCCACTTTCATAAAATCATTTAATATAGCAAATAATGCGACTGCTGTTGCTTTGAGTTCTATTGGTTTGCAGAAAATTAATTCTTCTACTACTGACAAATCATCACAAAATCTAACATAGGCAATGAAATGAGCATCTTTATTATTATCTGTTGCCTCATCGAGTTGTATTGAAAGCAATTTTTTACGTAACTTCGAAAAAAGCTGACACTCTACATCTTCAACTATATCAGCAATTCGACGGGCAATAGTATCATTTGAAAGAGGTATAGACTGCAATTGTTTTGCAAAATTATCTCCAAACATAATTTCTACAATCTCAATTGCGGCTGGAAAAATAAACTCTTCACCAATGGTGTGAGGCTTTTCGCATCTGGCTATTTGATATGAAACTTTGTAAGAGGCAATTAAAACTTTTTCATTCACTGACAAAGTTTTTTTAAACAATGATTTTTACTTTTCATATGATTTTAATTTTAATTCGAAGAATTCTCTGTGTTTTGTTTACGTACTCACTATGAAGCGTTTCCAAATGTCGTTTGAGTTTATTAGGTTTCATGCTGTCTGCCACCAACATTTTTGAGCAAATGATACACAGGGCCTTTCTTCTTCATTTACTTCAGTACTAGTGAACCCAAAATTTTAGTATTCTTGAGAATATTTTCTTGATTTTATTTTCGGAACCACGCTCGTCTGTGTACTTGTTGATGCTTGTCTATCGTCTAATGCTCGATTAGGCCAGCTTAAAAATGTATCCATGATTCTGCATAAGTCTGCTGCCCTTAATATTTATTTAATATTGCAATTATACGAATATATATACAACATACACATTCAGAACAGATTCAATAGAGATAGAAGGATCGGCTCGAATGCGATAGTCTGGAATTGAAATTGGCGTCATAGAACTAACTTTCTCCTTTTCCCTTTGAGAAAACGTTTGTTCACATCTGCGGACGCTCCTAACTTATTTTTTAAGTTGACCAAACAAATTCCAGACGAATCGAAAATTCTCGCGAAACCGTGAGAATTAAAGACATGGCGGGACGCAAGAGCAATAAAAAGGCATAGGATTCTTGTTTTTTCAATGCTGGGGACCGGTGTTGCAAAATGTCAATAAATTTCCGTATTCTTGGTAATTTGTAAAGTTTAAAATTAAGGTTGTAGTGTATGATACTCAATATACATTATTATTGTATACATTTTATTGTATGCGGTGGGGAGGGGGGGGGGCCCGATGAAACTTATGATTGAAAATTGGGCCGTGAATACTAAAAGGTTGAGAAACACTGCCTTAATGCCATCAAGGCATATTTCCCACGATTCTTCTTGGAGATCATTATTAGATTGTATTCTTAACGTGTGTCGTGTATTTTCGTGTTCGTGTTTGGTTTGTCTTACAAAATGTGGAACTTAGAAAATAATTAAATAACTGCTCTTGAAATCCATCTATTATTTTCACCTACCTCATAATCTCATAAATTGTCACGGCCTTCCACAATTTAAATTAAGCTTTGTAATTTCACATTTCAGTTGAAACATTTTCAACATTATCTTTTAGCACTTATCTGACTTATAGAAAAATATTTTAAAGAAATTGAAACATTAATTAGATTTGTCGAAATTCCAAAACATGGATATTTCTCTTTGTTGTTCATGGTAATTTTAACTTATCTTATAACTGCTTTACTGTAAAAAAATTGAAAGTTCGAATTCTTATTTAAAAATAAAGTTAATATGAATATTAATGCTAAAGTGAATAAATTAGAGTTATTGTTAAGGAGAATAAAAATGTATCCACAAAATTCTATCTAAATTAGTATTTAATTTAAAAAAAATTCTAATTACGCTTTAATAGGAAGTAACTGCTTTATTTTAAATAAATAATTATTTATTTCAGCAAAAATGACAGTAATAACGACAGTTGTAATTTCATATTTTTAGTTCAAAATTAAATTTTTAGTCTGCAAAACTCTTTCACATTTGATTTGACTGATTCATTTCCTATAGCATCCATTTAAATTAGCATATATTTTATTTAATTAGAATAAAATATTATTTAAATTAAAGTTTAATAATATTAATAATTATTTACATTTGTTTCATTTCATTTCGTAATTAGCGTTAAATAATGAGGGAAATGGTATATTCTATTAGTTTCCTTTAATTAATTTGAGAATAGTTTCTTAATTATTCATTTTCTATTTCAATTTTCATTCTGTCGAACCATTCCTAATTCCCTAAAATTATTCAAATAGTTTATTATTGCAAATAACTAGTTATTATACTTAAGTTGGTTGATACATATTTAATTATCCTTAACTAAATATAAAATTAATTATTCTGTTTTGTTTTGAATTTAGAGAAGAGTAATTTTGTTTACCCCAATTCGTCGGAAAATTACCATCGTTGCCTTTGAAAATAATTAAAAATTTTATGTTGATATTTTTATAAAGATATAATACGTCATTTATTAGTATTTTTCGAGTTATTAATATAGATAGCTTCCTATTGGAAGATTACCTAGTGCAATGGTTCTTATGACAAAATTTCGAGAAAATGTCTTCAGTTCTTCACTGATCATGGTCCAAAGAACCCAATATTGTGAACAGGATAACTAGCGTAAATTTTGTTTGGTTTGGACTACGTTGTTAGAAATGTAAAAATCTTGGATGAGTTTGGAAATGGACTATCTACTATAAAGAGGGTGGAAATGGTGGGGGAAAGGGGAAATTTTCGTTCAGCTATAACTTCCTTAATATTGAAAAATATAGAAAAATCAGAAGATAGAAAAGTAAATCAATCAAAAAGATAGAAAAAGTAAATCAATCAAAAAGATAGAAAAAGTAAATCAATCAAAAAGATAGAAAAAGTAAATCAATCAAAAAGATAGAAAAAGTAAATCAATCAAAAAGATAGAAAAAGTAAACCAATCAAAAAGATAGAAAAAGTAAACCAATCAAAAAGATAGAAAAAGTAAATCAAATTATAGACTCATTAAGAAGAATAACTTTTGTATGGAAAGTTTTTCAATAACTGTGATTTCGTAGTAATTCAGGGTCAAAAAGTTATTTTCACTCCCTACTGTTGACTGTTTCTAACAACAACAATTTAAGTTGTCAGATAGTAATTTAGCTGTAAAGAAATCTACCTTTGCCTTCCAGATAGCCGAGATTTTTTCTTGTTATTTTTGCTTTAGAATCAAATTTCTGGTAAATAGTTTGTACTGCAATTTCTCTTGAATATGTTCTTTAAACTTGAGCTGTCTGTAGTATATTTTTTTAGTTAATCTAGGGCTTCAAACTATAATGTGTGCTATTGCATAATAGTTACTTCAAGTATGTATTACATTTCTGAAGATATCCAACATCAAATTCACACCTGTGAAAACCACTTCCCCCTTTTTTTTAAGTCTCCATAAATTTCCTCCCATGCCCATGCTTCCAGCAGCAGATGCGTCCCTCCTATTATATCAAAATGGAAGCGAATACGGTATTCATCCAAATTTCTTTACGTGAGTAATATGTAAGGAACGGTAGTACGTGAGAAAGGGGGAAAAAAACACCTTCATTGTTCGATGGTTTATGTCTGAAGGGTTTGAAGAATGACTTGGGTTTGACAGCTTTTTCTGTTCCAAAAGTGGACCCACTTAACCACACCTGGGACCCCCCTGCACGATTTTTATCTGGTACTTGCCGTCAATCACCGTACCCATTTCGAAATACTTATCTGGAGCTCGTTCGAGCTTTCTGGAGTGGTTCCTTTTGTGATCTTTCTTTATTGCGTTTTTGTCAGCCATCCTCCCATTCTGATGCATGGCCTTTTACTTTAACTGAAACCTGTGTAAAAAGAAATGGATTTAACTTTGCTTTAGTTTGTTTCCTTTTTCTCAATGCGTGCTTTTTTTTCTTCTTTTTTTTCTTTCTGAGAGTGTTTGAGAAAGAAGGGATATTTATTTACCTTGCTGAAAAAGAGTGCTTTAAAAATATAGTGCAATGTTGCATTTTTTTTTGTTGAAGAAATGATACATTTTTGGTGTTTTTTTTTTATTTTTTCCTAAATATATGGACTAAGTATCTTTTTCTTCTTCTGAATCTTGCAAATGTAGCGTGTATATTTGGTTTATCTTTTTTAAAAATCTTACTTAAAAATAATGCTATTTGCCAAAGTAGCATCTTTTTAGTTTCGGTTTTTTTTCTCGCATATTAATTATAAAAGTAGAGAATACTGTCAAATCTTCAGAAAAAGAAAGAAGATAACTTATTTAGATAAAAATACCAAATTTTTCTGAATCTGAAAAGTAGAGCTCTTATAATTATTTACTTGAGCTAAATAAATCAAAAATGAAATTAGGTATCAGGTGCTTGCATGTTTTTTAATCAGTGACATCTGTTGGTAAGCATGTGAACTATCTATATAAACGACAATGGTTGAGAGTTTTAGCAGTTGACTATTAATTTATTGTTATCATCTTGAAAGTTTTACATTTCGTATTATGGAGTTATTCAGTATATAAAGATCCCAATCATGCAAGGTCCAAAATAGCATTTTCGACATTTTTTTGTTGTCAAATTTAAAATAATCTGCTACCGAACTGAATCAGACACTTTTAGAAAACGTACGGTGATGCTGCTCCGTCATATCCCAATTGTTGGTTTTGTTTTTATTGTCCTGCTTAGGGTTTTAGGCCCGAAGAACGGAAAAAATTCGAAAACAAACAGTTGCCACAACTCATTAGACGAAAATGGGAAAAAGTTATAGGAAATGAAAAAAATACATACATTGATTAATCTATATTGTATCCATTTTTCTCAATAAATGCCTTTTTAAAAGCGAAAAAATGATTAAAATAATGCAAGCACATAATAGATAAATGTAATTTAGAATGGAGTATATGAACCAAATTATAGATTTTTATCGATTGAGGAAATTTAAGCCTTTAGAATTTAAGCTTTAGAACTTCCAGTCCTTCCGTGTGAATGCGATAGTTAGAAAAAGCAGACAGCTTAACAAATGAAGCTTATTAGCAATTCACAAATGAAATTCCAATTACGACGAAATCAAAACCTTAGTCATGATAGGAAACACCTAAGGGGTTGACATTTCCTCATTAATTAACCATTGGAAGAAGCTGTCAAATAGTCTTTTCCAAGTTTTCTCACATGCCCTTTAAAAAATTTTATGTTCTGCTCCTTTACAAAATTGTGTTCCTTGAGACGAACTTCCTCTGAATAGATTTTATTCAAAATTTGACAGAAATCAAAGGGTGTAAAAACCATATACGAAATTTCATTCGTTTAAATCAACTCGTTTTTGAATTATCTTTATCATAGACAGATAGACAGACGTAATGTCAAAAATGCATTTTTCAAACTCAGAAAAATTTAGAAAATAGAGAATAATCAAAATTCCGCATTTGAATTTTTTTTATTCTTACAGTATTTTCTCTATGCTTAGCATACGAAAAAATAAAAATTAAGATTATCCAAATTTTCTTTAATCATCCTTTGTAGTGGTGATTTTTTATACACAGCTTCTCACTTCAGTAATTGGGATCATTTGTAATGGTTATTTATCACATACTCTAGCGATGGTAATTATTTGGATTATCTTTTAGTAGTAAGTTATCACCGTCTTTATTAATGATCATCTTTCTGTACTTTTTTATAAGTAGTATTTCATCCAAACGTAACCAATTTATATACGAAATATTGTGAAAATATGGCAATCTTGACAAATCGAAGTCAAGATTTTAATGAATCTTCGCGTTTCAGATTTCCCTCAGTTCGAAAAACAAATTTTTGTCTTTACGTCCATCTTCCTGTTCGTGAACACGATGATTCAAAAATGCTGTGAGTTGATGGATGAAATTCAATGCATGATTTTTACATTGAATATATATAATATATGCATAATTCTATAAAATTTTGAGCGAAACCCATTCAGAGGAGGTTTATTCAGTTGTTCGAGCATAAATAAACAAGATAACTACACAACCAAGAGAGCAAGATGCATAAAATAAGATACATAGATCTTATACTATAATACGAGGAATGGTTGCCAAGTCGAAAATCACCCCAGAATTAATAAACTCAGGTAAACTTGGGGGTCTGGGGTTTTTGGCCACGAGGAATCGATTGGCGCCGGTTTTGAAGCGCTACGGTCGAGCAGTTCGGAGTTACAGATAGGATATTTTCAAACTTTTTTAGTTCGCCATAATGGCTAATAGGTTTCAAGCGGTAACGTGCTGCCATCTATAGCCAATATGGCGAACTAATAAAGTTTCCAGAAGATGATCCGGGACTCAAGGAACTGATCTCGAAATGGATGATTCATAACCCGTGTGGTGATATGAACCCAAGCGCTCCGTGCATGGTCCGCAAATATGGAAGAGACCAGTGCAGATGGGGATTTCCAATGGAACATCAAGACATGACATCGCTGGTGGACGATGAAAAGCCGAGGTTTAACCGGTTATCTTTTCACCAATGGTTTCACAAATTTTCTTATGGCATGTATTGTTTTGATAAATCACAATTGAAAATTTAAATCTTCGAGTTAGCTTCGATGCCTGTTTTCTCCGAGCGGAGCTCGATCACCCGCTGGTTTAATATTTAAAGTCTGGAAATCTAGTAAGTTTGTAAAGGTGAACCAATTGCAGAATAATTTCAATAACTTTATTACAAGTCTCTTTTTGGCAATTATTTGATTGACTGGGAATAGTGGTGCAGTTATTTATTAATTATATATCTTACGCATAGCTTAATTTTCCAAATTTCCACCAATTGTAATCGCATTTTTGTTACTTTCGTATAATGGGGGGAAAATGTCGCCAATGTAAACAAAATGTGAACGAAGTCTCCAAGTGAATAACCTGAATTTGATGGATTTGAACTCTTAACTTGAAGTAATTTTGCATTTTTGGCGACTTTTTGGTGATTTTTTGTTGAACTCATTGTTGAAAAGTACCCATTTTTTATGCACTAAATTGAAACTGACATATGAATCGTGTTATTTTAATAGCTTTTCATTTGCTTTGTTTATTGTATACATGAATTGTTTTCATAGAATCGGGTCTCCTGACATTAGAATGCAATAAAATTTCGCATTCCCTTCCATTGCTATGAAATTTCCTTTTCTTCATTCATAAATTGTTCTGATTACTATCATAATCTTTCTTCTTTACTTTTCTACAATGCCAAAAAAATTGCGCAATTTAAGCATATCTATTACACGAAATGATTAACGAAGCAGTGGATAATGGTCTGAATTCCTTTTCAACACTGAAATCTATTGCTGCTAATTTCGTAAAAATTACTTATAAAACTTGTCAAAAACTAAGGGGGAAATGCACGGCAATTTAATTGGTATCATTAAAAAGTTTTTAATATATTTTTAAGTGTATAAAAATTCGTAAAATAGTATTTCCGTGGGTCGTCGCAGGGAAAAAAGCTCTAACTTCGGGTTTAGTTTTCATTAATTAAAATTAAAGTTTTTTAAAAAGTTGGAACCAAAATGCCCAGCTTCAAAAGGACTTTTGAGTTGAATTCAGTAGTTGTTAGCCAACCGATTTTGTCTGTAGAGCATCAACACACATACATTTTCTATTTAAATATAGATAAAGATAGAAGTAGAGATAGATATTGTACAATGCCTGAAACACAAGGCTTTTCAAATGTAAAACAGTGTGCTGCAAAACAACTGGACCATTAAGCATCATTTATACCCACTGTTCCCAAACATATTTCTTAAACAATAAATCATTCTGAACCTTAACTATTTAGCTTACAAACAAGAGAACATGTTAGGAAAACAATAGATAACCACTGTCTCATCTCCATACGCATGAGTGCAATTCTCTTTTTTACGCACAACCCCACTCCCATCCGTCAAATAAAACCAGCTGCTCGCGAAATGGCTTAATTAAACACGCAGAAGCGAAACCAAAAGTATTTTTCGTAGCCTGTACCCCTTTCGAATGATAAATGGTGACAAATCTGTCATATAACCAATTACAAAAGTCATGCAGTCTTCTTCTTTGGTGTGCGACGACTGAAATATTCGCAGGAGATTCTGGGAGATCGTTTTGGAATTGCTTTTCGGAAAAAGCTGAAAGCTGCAGTTCTCGAGACTAGCATAATAAGGAAGTTAATTCAGGATTTCTTGGAATATGCTTATTGCTGTTTAAGTGATTATTATGGTCTTAACGTTGACATAAATGTTCTTTCACTATTTAAGTTTTTTAAAGAAAGATATAAGAGAAATGTAACAGTCCTCAACCAAAGTAAGAATGTGTAACTGTATAACGATTGATTCATTTCAACGAAGCTTATTTCAGTTTTCCAAGACCTTGAACCTTATCATTGCTAAACTTATTCATTGCATAAAGTTTAAAAGAAATTATAAAAAA
>JAPMOQ010027759.1:738243-748844 GCA_026543055.1 Argiope trifasciata | reverse complement strand
CTTTAAAAATAAGCATAACAGAATAAGTATTCCAATTTCAATATTTATTATAATTGTAATCCTAAATAATTATCCAATCGAAAAACTTCATTCCTTTATTTCAAACGATTTTTTTTCTGTTTCAAATAAAAAAAATTCAGCCATAACAATCTAGTTAATTAAGCAATTCATTGCAAAAGCGTATATCAGTATTCCTTGAGGAATATTGAAACTTATTAAAATGCAAATACAACAAAGAATAAAGCTATACAATCTTTAAAAAAAGAAAGTAGGAGTGATATCAAATTCAGTGGATAATGTACGAAAGCGTTTACAAAGCGTAAACAGCTAATAATACAACAGAAAAATAATCCGAAGCTAAAAGTGAATTCTCCAAGGATAATTATTTTATAAAAATGACTTCTGCTGCATTCGTTTATTAAAGTAATTTCAAACAACTGTGATCAAAATGATAAGCCATGTTTTAAAATTAAAAATGCTTTGAATCCTCAATGAGCAAAATTATAAATAAAGATCCGAAATATTTTGAAATTGTCTCGTTGGAAGGCAGGTGCGATTTATTTCGTTTATTTTTGTTTTGGATCGCGATGAATTAATGAATAATTTCTCACTATTTAGCAAGATATTTGAGGCTTGTTTCTGGAACGAGCATATTTTCTTTTAAAATTTTTGTAAATGAATACAAGGTGAGATGTTTGTTTAAGCACATTAAATAGATATTTCTCTTAAAATGTTCAAAATGTTACATTAGAATCATTTTCCAAATTAAGCAAAGATAATCATTAATTCTTCCAAAAATTCTTATTTTAAATATTCTTTTTAAAATCATTTATTGACAGAACATTAATATGTATTTTAAAATACTGTTTATTTGTATGTGCTCTGACTTTAGTCTAATTTAGTTTACTGAATTTATGTCATACAGATCATGAATTTTTATGCACATTATTGCCAATATGTACAGTGGCCAAAAAAATTGTGAGTGCACCTTACTTTTACTTGATGAATCCTATTTTCAATATAAATAATACATTATTGAGAAGTGTAAACATGTTTTTATTTTTACACATAACAAATGGTTTAATTTAGAGTAAAAATAAAGAAAAATCAACTAAAAATTCTAAATTGAAAATTTTCAAAAGCATTTTAAATAAACATTCTCAGATTTTTGCCTCAAAAAATTGAAAGTACACTAATGAAATTTTTGAAATATTTCTCATAGAAACAAAGTGTCACTATTGCATTATTTTTTTGGCTCTTATAATGGTCTCTAAACGTCATGGTACCGATTCGACCAATATTTGATCGTTCTGAAAATATTTTACCCCATTTTTTAGCAACACTTGTTTTAAATGGTTTTTGTTTCTTATTTTGGATTTTCAAACCACACTGAAAAAGACACTATATTTTGACATTATGTGCATTCTATTTGCAGTCATTGTCCTGCTGGTAAATGGAATTTCAATCTAAACTTAAATTTGTACCACTTTCCTTTAGATTGCTGCCACCATATGGTTAATCCACCTTGCTGTAGAAACTTTCCAGATCATAATCAGAAGTGTTAGAGCTGAAACTGCACGAAATACCATTAGATAAGCCGGATATAAAAGTCGCAATGTTAGTGAGAAACCGTACACCATCTTGCAAATTCAGAAAAAGTATTTGAAGTTAGCAAAAAATCATCATTTGTAGACCAGTATCTTTAGGAAGAAAGTTATATTTAGATGAGAGAAAACACAACAATTTTGGCAGTGACAACCATCGTATTGTATGGAGACAACCTAATTCTGGTTTGGATCCAAACAGTTTACGTCTCACAGTTAAATACAGAGGTGATGATGTTAAATACGGCATGATTTCAGGTTGCAGGGCTTCGTCCGGGGTTGGAAATTTAAGTCTTATGGATGACAATATAAACCATATGGTTTACATGGAAAAATTTCTCAACAATCTAATGGAAAGTGATGAAAATTTGGGTCCACATGGAAATTCCATTTTACAGCAGGACAACAACTCCAAATAGAATGTACATAACGTCAAAATATGGTGCCTTTTTCATTATAAACCGCAGTTACACACACTACCACAGTATCTCTACATTAATGCCGTTGAAAATTCATGGGCCATACTCGAAAAAGTAGTTCGAAACACAAAGTAAGAAACAAAAACCATTTAAAATAAGTATTGCTAGAAAAATAGGATAAAATATCTGCAGAAAGGTCAAATATTGGTCGAACCGGTGCCATAGATACCACTAGCCGCCTTTGGCGACCAGCTGGTTCACCATGAGTAATGCGTTCTAAAATTTTCAATTAAATCACATATTCATTAGTCTTGAAGTAATTCCGGGCAAGCATATTAAAATTTAGCAAAACATATTTCACAACTCTATAAATATCTCAAAGAATAAAATTACATAAATTATAGAATTTCATATGAGAATACCTTTTTCATTTTAATTTATTTAATTTAACCCTTATTCTTACTTGACCTTTATCTTTTCTGGTATGTATTTAGAGCCTAGCAAAGAACATTATTAATTCTAACAAAATGTCGCATCGCTTTTAGCAAGATATGTCGTATAAATATTTAGTACGTCGAAAATTCCAAAAATTACTTTTCCCATTTTGATGGATGTGCTTTCTATTACCTTTTACTTATTTTTCTGTTTTATTTTTTAATGCATCTCGGATACAAAACGAATTCATTCAATTGAGTCGCTCGGCAAAGAGCTCGCTCAACCAATTTCTGATGTATCTTTGAGCTCGAATGCTGCCAAAAAGCAAAGATAATTATGCGACGCTCGCTGTATGTAGACAACGCTTTAACTCCTAATGGACGTTTTTCTCCCTAGAGCAAAGAATTTAAATTCAGCACCGGCAGATGGCAGTGCGTGTTCTTTAAGGGCTGGGAGAGAAATTACCTCTGTGACGTTGATGGATAGCGTGATGTGAAATTATTCCCGGGGATGCCCCGTTCTTTTATACTCTTTTTCTAGATCCATTTCCAACCTGAGATTCCATGGCACAGGGTTTTCTAAAACTTACAACCATCATTTTTCATGTTCGCGCTCCAATTTATAGTTATACGTCTGAAGGAAAATTTTGGAGAGTGTTAACTGAATATAAATCATCCAATAGCAGGCCGCGTAGGAAAACGGAATTTTCGCTTTAAAGGCGAAAAAGGGGTTTTCCAGACATATTTCTTGGATTCTAAAGTAAAGTAGGAATTCTATGTTGCTTCCTGATGGAATAGATTTTTGGACAGACTTGAGTTTTTTGGATACAAGTGAAACAAAGTTGGTGACTGAATAACAATCAAACAGATGATGGTTTGAAACAGAAAAACATTTAGTAGATCTTGGATAATTTTAATGTTTTTTGAATTCGAATTATTTTTTTGAGTCGAGTACTTTGTTAATAAAGATGACGACTGAATAACATTGAAAAGCTGGCGATTTTAAAGGTTGGGAAATAAAGTACAACGATTTTTGCATAATTCGATATCCTTAAATTTAATTCATCCACGATTCGAATTTATTCTCTGATACTTTGAAGTACCTATTAGGGAAATTAGAGACAAAACTGGAAGTAAAAAAAATGAGAATTAAAAAGAGACGGTAATATTCGATAGAATTTGGGTAATTATAAAATATTCTTTAATTCGAATTATTTTCTTTAAATCCTTGAATTTCCAGTTCAGGAAGTTGATGATCGAATAGCATTGAAATAAATTATTGTTTTGAGAGAAATTAATATTGAATGAGCTTTGGATAATTCAAACAATTTTAATTCTAAATTTTTATCTACTACCTTAAACTCTGTATTTAAGAAATGAAGATTACATAAAGAGGAAATATATAATGGCTCTAAAGAAAAATTAATATACATTAGATCTTCTCAAATTCAAACACTTTTGACCCAAATTATTTTTCTACATCATTTATTTCTGTATTAACAATATTGATGAATGAATCAAGTAGAGTTTAAAGAATGTATTAATTTGATGTTAAATTGCCGTAATTAAGATGATTTTATTCGAATTCTTCAGTAATTGGAGTTTTTTCTTATGTTCCTTAAATATCTTATAAATAACTGATAAGTAATAACATTGAATAATATGTTAATAAATAACGATGAATAAAATAATAAATAACGATGGATAAAATGAAAACAAACAACAATGAATAAAATTATTATAAATAACAATGAATAAAATAATAATACATAATGATGAATAAAATGAATAACAATGAAATATATGACAATTTTAAATGAAATTTAGTATACAGATAATTCAAGTTATTCATAGGTTTTTTAATTAATTAATTTCTTCAGTTCCTTGAATTTTTTACTAATAAAGTATTTTTTTAATTCTCAATAATCTCAAATAAATATTTTTTTTTAATTTACTCGACGATTTACGGCTGTACAATATATTTATTGTTACAAGTAAAATTTCTTACTTTTTGAAATAATTTGAATTCATTAAATATCAACATTGTTTATTTCGAAGGTTTTTGTCAGATTATTATTAAATTTTTAATTAAAAATGTCTTTACTTTATATATTAAAATTACTTTCTTTTTATTTGTTATTTATATATTGATTTCTAAAACTTAGATATTAAAAATGAACTTTACTTCTTTCCATTTTCAAATTATAACTTCTCATTTCCTGCTTTTTTATTGATAATTGAAGTCATTTTTGTTAATTTTTAGCCTTATCATAATAGCTTCGAATTCATACAATCTATAATTCTGAAGCATTATAAATTATGGTTTTATGGATCCATATTATAATATTCTCTGTTAATTGTGAAAATAATAGGTTTTGAATGTTTTTTAACTATTTAGAATTTTATTTAAGATAAAGATATTATCTTAGCAACAGTATTAATTCATGCGCACGTAGGACACACGCCAAAAGCTTTCGACGACTTTAATTTTAGAATTCATTACAAATCTTGTAAGTGGTTTACAATATTATTTCACTACTCAAGATTTTATAGAGTACAGAAGTATGTTAATTCGTATGCGTGAAGACATTTTGTCACGTGGATGTATGGAAAAATGTCAAACACATGACTTGACTCCAATGCAAAATGCGAATTGAAATGAATTCTGATTTCACTAAACTTTACAAGTCAATAAAAAAATGTTGAATTTGTTTCTGCATAAACGGGTCGGATTCTGGAGTTGAAGACATAGCGCTTTTATGCCAGTCACCTATTAATAATTCATGAATCAGCAAACCTTCTATTTACTACTGAGATCTGTTGTCTTTCAAAACACGTAATTAGCTCTCCTAGATAGTACCGGAGATAGATTCCCAAATAAATCCTTTTAAGATAGATTTTGGAAATTTTGCTTTTATTCTAAAGCCTTGGATATTTTAATTTAATCCATCATTTTGATATCAAGTTCATTACTTTATAATCAACTGTAATTTTTAAGCAATTTTTTTACAAGTAGCTCTACTTTTTTTAATAAGTTTTTATGTAAAATTTTCCAATAATTCCTATTAACTATAAGTAATTCCTGAATAGAAGGATTCGTTCCTTTTTTTTTTTTAGCCTGTCTCTCGCAGAAGTCGTGTTTGCATTTTTCCACAACTTGCAAACAGCCATTTTATATTCATAATACATTTCATTCTCTTCAAAGCAAAGTTACACACCAAAATACTAAAAATTTCAGGATTTTTTTAAATTTTATTTTTTATGAGAGAAAGAGAAAATGATAAAGGATATATAATATCCAAACTTCGGTTAAACAAATTAAATAAAAGACTATTGAAACTGTAATTTTGGTATGGATTAAAATGATAACAAAGCAAATATTTAATGTTAAGTTTAAAATTTTAAAATGCATTCAACTTTTAGTTGTTAAATCTGAGATATTAAGAAAAGCTTTCATAAACAGTATTTAGATCGATGCTAAGCCTCAGAATTGATTTCATCATTTTAGAAAATCTAGACTATCCAATAAGTTTGAAAAAGCATTTCATTTATTTTAAAATATTTATTTTTATTTGAATTATTTATTATGAAATGAAGAACACAGTTTCATTTCTTTGAATTAAAAAATAACATAAACAATTTTTGTTAACTCATAAATTGATTATATTTTGTTTGAATATTATCGTTTTGCATTGTCAATAACATAATTTGTTTTTATAAAATCATTTACAGAGATGCTCAAAAAATTCTTTCATGAAATTTTGGTATCATTATTCAGATTTATATATAATTAAGCTTCAAATTTTTTTCATCCAGGATTATCTTTTTTGCTATACAAACTACATACAGACAAAGTACCTATAGTAACCATTAGTGTCTGTCTGGCTGTGAACATGGTAATTCAAATACGCTTTGAAGATATTAGGTATATGGTATCAATTCTAATTTGTAGATAGATATCCACTCAGAAGAAGTTGGCTGTTCTAATATAAACTAACATGATGACCTTAAAACTAACCTGGGTAGATCAGTCTGTTGTACTATATTGTACAATATTGTGTGGTATGATATTAAATAACATTCCACAATATTAAACAATATTGTGAATATTGATCAATAATGCACAATATGTGTGTGCTATTAGGGAAGAGGGTTCGGTGAATAAAATTTGATGCTCAAATTTTAGGTAGTAGAGTAGATATATATCAAATTTGGAACTAAATCCATAAAAAGATTGAGCCTTTTTTGGATGTACTTTCAATAGTTATTAAACACGATTACTAAATAGCGAAGTGGCTTAAGATTTTGGAATTTGATATGGGATTTTATGATACACTTGTTTTATATTTTAATTTTCTGGTACTCTTTTATTAATTGGCATACGTAGTGATTAATCACCAAAAGAAACTGCCAATGAGAGTAGATTAAATAAGCTCTTTCGTAATTATTGTTTGCCCGTGGCTTAGAAATATATTTAGTAGATGAATACAACTATTAAGGAAGTATAAGAAAAAATTACTGCGAAATTACTTCCATTGGTTTTGTCTTACTTTTAAGAAAGTTTGATGGGTTTTTTATCAGTCAAAATACAAAATATTATTTATTCAAAATATAACATTTATATTTAATTTATCTAGAATCCTTTGGTGTTGTCCTGGTATCCAATAAAAGACATGGTTAGTTAAATTTTTTTACTTATACCAGCGCTTTATGGAAAAAATAATCATTTCATAAGCAGATTTAAAACAAAATTTTAAATAATTAATTAAAACCCTGATAGCTTTTAGTAGCTGTTAAGCACCACAACGCTCAAAATGGATTGCAAAATCTTAAAAAAATTTTAATTAGTGTGTATTTAAATTATACACATAAATTAAATTAAAAAATTTAATTTAATTTATGTGCAATATATAGAGGATTTACGAAATTTCTAGAAAAAAAAAATCACAATTTAGTAAAACATCTTTAGTCTTACATTCTAGGGACTTTCACAAAACTAAAAAATTATAATGCTGAGCCAGATCATCTTTTTAATAAGATTTCTGAGATGTTGAAATATTATTACACTAATAACACCAGGAAATATTAATAAGAACCAAAATTAAAATATTAAAAAAACAAAATTGAAATGCTAATAAAAACCAAAATTAAAATACTTATAATGCATTTAAATTAAGGAGTTATTATTTCCCTGATTTCTTATGTGGTGTTTGTTTTAGAATTAATTTAACTATGTAATAATAATTGAAATATTTTTGATTTAACATTTTTTGAGTAACCGTTACACACAATCTTCTTCTTCCTTAAAACAATAAAACTGAAACAAATCCTATAAGTCCTTTAAATATCGCAACATGCTATGCATATATTAGCCATTTTTGACGATTTTTGGGAGTTAAAAAATGTCCCGAAAATTAATTTAGCTAGTTCTCCTGGGATATTGGATGTGTGAAATTTAAGTTAAATTGCCTAGATTCAAATTCATATCCATCATTCTGTCAAATTGTCAGACATCAAAGTAGAGGTACTTTAATCGTCTTACATTGATTCTATTTACTGCGTGCAAGAAATTTTTTAAAGGAGATAAATCCTACGACATCATAGAATTAAAAAGGTTTCATTATACCAATAAAAGCAAAACTATACTCTTAACCAAACGATTTGAATGTTCAGCATGCATCTGCCGCTTGTCTTCTCTAAAAGATAACAAAATAAATATTCAACATCTTTGTTTTCATACATGAAACAAATTTGCTGCTAACATCTGTTCTCAACTGTATACAAGTACGAGACGTAAATTCAGGAAATGCCTTCTGAAGAACAATATAGCTGCGCCTCCCCATTTATTTGCCTTTGTACAGAGCAAATCATGTTTCATTTCTTTTTTTACATATTTTAACAGTATTTTCCCTCGCGTTAGACTTGTTTCTTTTTTAGATATATTAACAATATTATTCAATGTGTTTGCCTTCATATATTTGTACATATATTTTTGCATCTGTATCTTGAATATATTTTTTTTCATTACTATTTGATCATTCTTCTTCACTTATTTTATATCATTTACTTTATGTTTCTGTTAGTATGTTAGCAATTTTGTTTCATTTTAGTTTGCATTTGTGTATTTACTTGTTTCTCTCATTTTTCTTTGAATTTGTGCCTACGGCCTTGTATTTGAAATGTGTTCTATTATCAATTATGAACTCACACCTGTAAGCCTTGTGGTATACTTTCTGGCACACAAGAAGTTTATGTATCGAGAATTTTTTAAAAAAACTATATATAAGTTGCATTTTCATATTAGAGTGATTTAAAAAGAGAAATAAATTTTAAATTAACAAAAAATTAGAATAATCAAATTGGATTTATTCGATTTAGGAACAAATTCACAAATGTGGCAGTTTGGAGATTTCAACAAAAGTGAATCTACTTCCTGCCCGAGATGGATAATTTGCTGTTTAACATTGAATGGTGTTTTGCGAACAGAACAGGGGAATAACGGCAATTAACGAGCAGCCCTGAGAACTTCTACCATCAGCCAGATGTCTTGCATCTGATGAATATCCATGAGGTTCTGGATCCGCCTGGAGGGCCTGAGGGTTTAGTGTTATTACCTAGCTTCATTTATAAATTTTGACAAAGAACTGAATATTCGGTTAAGTTTGAGATTATAGAGCGAGTTCGTTCATTGAAATTTATGACTCAATTTGGGTAGTACGCCTTCCTGCACTTCTCAATTTCTCGAAACAGAATCAGTCGAAGTAATTAAAATAAATAAATGTTATGCAGGTGTTAAGTAGGTAATTTTGTAAGGGAAATATAACGAATATTATTTTCAGTCCTAAACTAACTATATGACACAATGATTTACTTTTGAGTTACTATCGTTTTATAATTTATCGGCAGACGGAAAGGATTTTTTATTTAATGAACAAAATTACTTTTTAGCTATGTAATTGAATTATAAGGATTTTTTCTTACAAATAAGCTTTAATAAGCAATCGCATCTGCAGTTTGAGTAAAGGAGTTACTCTTATTCTGACCCTCACCTAAAAGGAAGTTCAATTTTTCTTGATATATATATATATATATATGCATTCCTTGGTAACTTGTTACCTTCTTTTGCATTCAATAGTATGCAGTATGCTTATATATTTTAATTTGAAATATTTGCTTCAGAATCACTATTTATCACTTTCAGATGACTCTATTCCGCATTGAAGGATATAAAGTGAATAGAGATAATTTTTTTATAATTATTCTACGACACAAACTTTTTTCACAAATCCGTTTTGATGCTGATTTCATTTTGCATTGAATAATATTATTTTGTTTCAATTAGAAACTGTAAATAATTCTGTATGCTGCTTAGTAAAAAAAAAATTAATGTTCTTCTCCTGTGTCTCTTGTCTTACTTCAATTTGAACAAAATCTGAAGATACTGACATATACGCAAATGCGCATACTACTTTAGTATCTGAAAACAACAGCCAATTCATGTTTTTTTTATTTTTGATGCTTGTTCACTTTTCTAATCTGCTGATTTGATTAATTTATTAAGTTTAAAAATTAATTAAAATATTTTTGATTAAAAATTTAAGTTTATAATTAATTTTTGTTTCTAATCTCTTTCAACAATACACACCCACATAGATACCATCCGTATATTTGAATTCAAACTTTGCTGTAACTTTAAACAACCCACGTGGAACAACTATGCTCTGTTAAGCATCCGCGACCTAAATAAATGCTTACTTAACTAAATTTTCCGGAGTTTAATTTTTGAAGCTGCATAGGATTTGAATGTTTTATACCACCCTATTTTACTTGCTTTCTTTTATGCCGTGTTGAGCTTTTCGATCCTCTTCTGATCATGGGTTTAACAAAAAGCTTCAAATTTTTGGTGAAATTAGAGTATTTTCCATGTAGCACACCTTGTTTCACTATATTTTACTATATTTTATACACCATATTTTACAATATTGTATTATATTATTCAATATTTCCCAATGTTATCCAGTATTTCGAATTTTTTTTTTAAATCGTACAATATTGTATAATATATGTGTGCTATTAGGCTGTTGCTATTTGGCGATAGGTAGGATCGATCCTGGGACCTTACGGATGGTAGCCAGATGACATGA
>JAPMOQ010027759.1:700948-738233 GCA_026543055.1 Argiope trifasciata | reverse complement strand
GATCACTCAGTCTTGAGTATGTTATCTGGCTTATAAAGCTACCACTATAAGGCTCAATGTAACGCCTCTCGTTTTATCATAAGATGTATTTCTATGGTGTTCATATTTTCAAATGAACAGGAGTATACTACTTAATTCTTCATGAGTATAAAGGTAAGATTTTTAGAAATGTACTTATGCACTTAGGTCACAAATGGATTAATTTTTTTTGTAACTGAATTCCCAGTTTTTAGGGATCTAATATCGATATTTAATATCAAATCGAAAATTCAAAAAGTAATTTTCACTTTTTCATTTACGTAGTAAGGAGAAAATATGATAATCGTCAAAAATTTCAAATTTGGGATTTTGACGAATCTCCACTGTGTAGATCATATCGAGGTCCAAAAATATATTTTCAGAAAAAATGTCCGTATATCTGTCTGTGACAAAGATAAATCAAAAACCTTTTGAATGGATGTTGAAATTTGGTATATTTATTTGCACCAAATTTACAGATTTCAATCTCATTTTGAGTGAAATTTATTCTAAAGAAGTCCATTTAACAGGCTGTTCGAATGCTAATACTAATATTACAAAATGAAGAGAGTCAGATAAATAAAATTCGGTACACAGATATAACAACCACAGTGAAGACACCTATGAATTTTGAGCCAAATCCATCTACGGATTGTCAGTTTATCTATCTGCTCTTCCAAAAACATTCAAAAGCGATGCTTCATAAATGATTTAATAAATTAAATTTTTTATGGGATTTTGAGATTAGAAGGGCTGTTTGTGTCAAATTTTGTATCATTTAAAATGAACGTATCAGAAACGCAAATTTGACTATTAGATATTATTAACATTATTCCAGGAATTATTCCCTGAAAATTCTCGTCAAGAATGACACAACAGAATCAGCAAAAATGCTAAATTATCTCCAAAGTATTTCCTAATTATTGTACATCAGTGTCAGGTCAAAAGTTCTCTGGCATGAGAAGTTTATTAGAGAGTACACGAGAAAGCTTTGGACAGACCACTTCGCCTGGTTTCATAAATGTTCAACAAATTTTAATTTATATTTCCAAACCTAAAGTTATAAACCACAATAGGAAAAAAAATTATACAACAGGATAGATATACTCTATGTTTTATGTTTAACAAATAAGCAACAGCACTAGTTCATTCTGACTTGCATGTCTTAAGATCTTAAACCTCGATTTATCTGATACACGACAGACAAATTCTGTAACATGTGACATTTGCGAATTATAATAATGACATACAAAAAATAAAGAAGTATTTTGTCACCTTCGGAAGAAAAAAACTGTCATAAAATACTTTGACGGTCGTTCCTCTCATTGAAAGCTGTATAATTATAGCATATTCATTAATGACTGGTAAATATTCAATGCAAAGGTTCAGCTTCCCCAGCTGTTTTTTTTATTGCCTCGCGTGACATCCGTGGCAGTCCCTGGCTATTTCATTAGTTGGTATATTTAAGGACTGATTAGAGTCATTAAAGTGAAGTTGTCGCCTTCTGAAGTCATTTGCTGTCGATGAATGGATATGGCGTTGAATAAGAATAAGTGGTGACAAAATCTCAGGACATGATGTTCGGTAAAGTTGTAGTTAAACTGGTGCGATGAATGCAAAAAAGAACTAATCCATCCGGGATTTGCGAATATCATTAGGATAATTAGGATTGATCTTTTGACATGTGAAATGCTTTGACCTGGGATTCGAATAATGATTTTGTTGTTGTCAGAATTCTTGAATGGATCGAATTTTTTTTATCCCACCTAGATAGAAGTAATACTAATAGCATGGCCCAATTATGCCTTCTAGGGTCAATTAGGGAATGTAACCCGTGGCCCCTTTTCTTCATTCAATTTTAACAGACAAATATTTTTTGTTCAATTTTCATTTGATCTTTATATTGTCGTTTCATGTAGCAAGACATCTTAGAATATCTCCCATAAAAAAGGATTTTGCAAAATTCTCTTACAAAATGCAACTGCAAAACACTTAATCGCAAATCACTTTCTAAAAAATAGGTTTAATTATACAGGGAATTAAAAAAATTCATGATTGAAATTTAAGATAAATTTTAAATAAAGGGGCAAAAATATATAATAAACGCGTACTTAATGTGTATATTAATATTTAAATATCTAAAAAGTCAAGTTACAACAGGCAGTTTTTAAAACATAAAATCACCTTTTTTTCGAGGAAATATTTATATACAAATCACATATTGATTATATATGAATATTTTTCGATCTTACCTTTGTATGAACTGGTAATTTATATTTTTAAACAATTTAAACAAAATAACAAAAATAGATGGTAAACGTGTTCTTAATGAAATCATGGGGAGAGGTATTTTTAACTCATAAAACCCCACATCTTTATTTGAATTATAACATAAGGTACTTTAAAAATTTACAAATGGTAATTAAATCGAAATGTTTCTAGAATAATGTTCCAAAATTAATTTAAATGATATTTACACTTCGTTTAAGTAAGCTTGATTGGACGGATTTTATAATTATTACACAATACTGAATAGCTTTCGAAATGCCACTAAAAAATCTTGAAACGTTCTGGACACCTAAAATTACCCTACACAATAACCTACTTATTTAATAATCCGTCTCTTACTCGGATGGAGTTTGGCTCTGATTAGAAAATACTTCTATAGAAACTTTGTCTAAAGTACGACTGAACTCTAATTCAGTGGCTTAGTCAAGCTAACAGATGTCCAGAGTATAATTTAACATTCTTCTCGATGTATTATTAATGGTTTAGTAAGTGTAGACGGCCGTATGGATAATGCATTATTTTTTCATTCTTTTGTGATTTTTTATATTAAGAAATGTTATAAATGTTCTGGTGTTTTGTTCCGATAGTGTCCAATAAAACTAGCATCTGAGTATCTATGCTCCCTTTCCCACTGTTCACTATGCCACTACTTTAATTATCCGAACTCTAGTTGTCAAGATTGTTTTGAGACAAAGCAAGTCCTTAAACAAATTCTTAATCATAAGATAGTGATTACAGAATTTGATTGAATTGTTTAAGTGGTGTAATTTTAATATAATATGCATATTAATTAGGAGCTTAGTAATTCAGTAAATATTTCGTCAGAGGATTGCTGAATTAATGAAATCTCGTTCGTTAAAGTGTACGTAAACACAATTTTTTTAAATTTTAACTTTAAAAATCACTTTTTTTTTACTATTATTTAAAAAATGTAGGTCATTAATATATGTTTAAATTCATTCCTATGAGAAAAAAACATATTACACTAATTATTAATTAATATTTAATGAGTTAATAAGCATATTTTTGAAACATTATGTTTTAAATTCTTTGTACTAATATTCAGCATGATTTCCAATAATTCTAGTTGAAAATTTTGTCTAATATTAGTCTTCATGTTGTCTGCTTCAATCAAGTTATAAAAATATACAGTTTTTTTTAACAATTTTTTCATCAACGATGAATAGAAAAAGCGAGATTTTTTTTTGTGGTTTTAACTTTTAAATAACTATTAAAAATTTATTTCTATAAATGTAACTTTGATTGCGGCAAAAGAAAAAAAAAACTCCATTGTTTCATACGGATTATTTCGATATCTAAATAATTGTATTTGGTTTTTTTTTGTGTGTGTTATGATTGTTTGATTGAAGCAACATAGTGGAGAAATATCATTCTGCATAAAATAAATTAAAAAAGAACCGAAACTAGAGTTTTTAGTAAAAGTACCTCGGGAAAGTATTCCGAATATTGAAAATATCTTGGTATCGTTTAAAAGCTAAAGGATCAGAAAACATTTTGAAGCAATAAAAAAAATTGACATTTTGAAAGATTAGTGTGTATTTGTTAGTATTTGAAAGTTCCAAGTGTGTACGTACACTTAAATAATATATTGTAATTGTAAATCTTGCATTTACTGATCAAAATGCTATAAAATGTACCAAATCTTACAAAAAATTGTATTATAATAATAAATGTTACAAAGTATAATTCAAAAAATAGTATTGTTACATCGTATTCAGGTTGTTAAAATCCATATGGAATAAATTATTGACCCCCTTGCACTTCTGTAAAGCCTAACTGCTGAACAGTCCAGATTGGCAAAGCTCCAAATTAATGCAATACTATATGCAATAAGTATGCAATGTAAACAACCTAGTTTTTGTGAGATTTAAATTTATAATTTATGAACAAAATTCCTCTCCTTATGCTCAAAATAAATATTCTTTAGAATATGTTTGTTCAGGTATTCAATTATCTGGATCAAGACTGATCCCGTTTAAAAAGAATAGATGAAATTTTCATTGCATATAGTATTAGATACATTGAAATGACAAATACACTGACAGAAGTTTAAAAAAATCTTGTAATTTCTACGTATTATTAAATAATCATTAAAATATTAATTTACCTTTTTACTATGTTTACATGATACTTTCATTTTGTGTTTAGTACTATTGGACAGATTGTTCAGCAATACTACCATTGTGTGAAGTGAAAAATATTAATGTATATTTTATATTTTGAACAGTTTTCAATAATGTATGTGTTCTCCGACCTGATACAAATCCACAATTGTAATGTCAAGTCAGCAAACCAAATTTCAAATATATTTCAAGTTGCATTTTTCATTTATCGTGTTAGCTTGCACATTTATAGACAGGCATATTCACAGTCAAGTTTTTAAAAAATATGCAGCCCGACACGTATTTTGGTGAGAAAGGCTTGCAGCAAATTTAAATAATTTAATTCATTTTACGAGGGCAAATCAAAAATTATATACACTTTTCATTCTACAGTTTATGAAAATGAAGCTAGGGTTATACTATTCACATTATTTTTCAACTTAATATCCGTCCTTTTCAATGCACATGGCCCAACGGTCTCACAAACTTTCTTGTTCCTTCCAAATAAAAAGTTTTGTTGGTTGTGAAACCACTTTTGCACCGCATTTTGCATGTTTAGATCAGAGTCAACCACGCAAAACATCCTTGAGTTGTCTAAACTAGTGCAAGTCAGATGGACCTAGGTCTGGGGTGTAAGGGGGGGTGTTGGAATAACTCAAATTTCATCTTGTTGATGGTTTCAATAGTGGGATGAGCTGTGTGCGACACCATGCACAGACTTTATGAAAACCGAGCTCGTCGTAGAGGATTTGATGGACAGAGCCATGGTTGATGTTCAAAGCAGATGCTACATCATCGGTAGTAATTCGTCAGAATCATCTCTCGAGCTAGTTGAATGTTGTCATCTGTTGTGGAGGTTGATGGCCGTTCATCCTTCTTCTTCATGCGTTACTTCTTAAACCACTTTTAAACTTCTCGAGTCACAAAAACCTATTTTTACGTAATAGTGCACATTCCCCATATTGTGATGATAGTCTGAGATGAATGTCTGATCATTTGACACCTTCCGACTAGAGGAATCGCATCACAGCTCGTTGTTTGTGCTTGGTACAAACTTCTAATGTAGCAGCCATGATATATCTGCAACAGAAAGAAGAAAAATGAATTATCGGTTGAATATAAGTTAATACACAAAGGCTCATAGCATTACCACCACAGTACAACAATGAAATAATCAAGGGCAGAGGTCAGTGCGCAAGAAAAGAAGAGTTATGTCAAAAGTGTAGATAATTTTTGACTTACCCACGTAGTTTCATTTTATGGTATGAACAGCACAGAGAAAATGTAGTAATCATCAAATAATTCAAACCCGAGACTTTGTCGAATCTCTAAATTGTAGACCTCCCTGAGCTAAAAAAAACCGCATTTCTGAAAAATATCCTTTCGTCTGTCTGTGATAAAAGATAATTCTAAAACACTTTGAGCAAGATGATACACAGTCTTTGAAAATAGGTACACGGTTTTTGAAATAACTGTACTTGCCAGACAGGAAAACTCAAAGTTCTCCTGGGCTTGATTTTCGTTGGAGTTTTGAGGAGAACTACTACAAAAATCAAGCGTACTCTCTGCGTCGAGACTCCTTAATAACTCCTGGCATCTAACCCCATGCAACTATTCTTAAAAGGAGGTTAAGTCTCTACATTTTATATCCTTTTGAGGACAATCGGAACAGTTCCACGGTGATTAGTGGCATGATAGTCTTTAAACCAAATATATAAATCTCTTTCAGTTTGTGAGCAAAATGCGTTAACAGGAAGTCTGTTTGTCCCGCTGTTTGAATATAAGTTAACACAATAATTACAAAATGAAGAGAACTAGATGGCTAAAATTCTGTCTGAAGCGCTAACATCTATAGCTTATACACCTATCGAGTTTTAAGCCAAATCCAACAAGGAACTGATGATCTATCAATCTGTATTTTTAGAAACATGTAAATTGGTAGTTATTTATATGTATCAATTTTGGTGTAAAATTTTGAAATTACAAGAGTAATTTTTATTTCAATCAAGTGCGGAAAATACATCGAAACCACAAATTCTATTTTTGCATATTATTAATTACACGTCGAGGACTAGTCACATAACACTCCAAAGATGATACAACAGATTCAGTCAAAATGCCAAATTCATGACAAAGGTTAATATATCATTACAATTGAACTTCATTACAATGCAAGGCATTATAGGAATAACACTTTTATTGTCAGAAAATTTTGAGGAGACTACTCCTCCTTTTAAAAATATTATCCTTCCATACGCTTATGTATAGCTTCCTATTTGTGGATTGTATCAAAAAATTTGTTACCGATTTGTATTTTTGGTGTGCAGACTGCATGACAGATTTTATATGTCTAGCTTGCCCCATTTAAAAAAAGAATTACCACTTTCACAAGCAGACAGACTAAATGAGTTTAACTGGATTCAGATTGAATATTACATTATATTACATGCATATACATTAGAATATTAGAAAGCATTTAGTTTAAGTATATAAATATAAACTGATTTTTCTACATTTTATGTTTATGAGAAGAAATGAATACCAGAATTTATTTCTAAAACTGCAATGCCTTTCTGTAATTTTGTAAATTTTCAATCTCATAAAATATTAATCTTTTTTTTATTCTAACCAATAATCAATTCCTCAACATAATTATAAAAGATAATTCTCGAAATAACAATCATAATTTCTAAGAACACCGTAAGAATTTTTCTTAGTAATAATTTACCAGTTTAACTATTAAAACGCAATAAATTTAAAATCCAAGTCACATGCAATACATTCTAAGTATATTTCAGTCTATAAATCTTTCTTGTACAGTAATATTTTTTAAAGCTTTTGGAGAAATAAAAAAGTTTTTTGTAATTCTTATATTTTTTTCTTAAAAAAAGGGGGGGGGGGATTTTCAGGAAACTCTTATAAAAAAGTGCGAAGAAAACCCATAAACTTCAAGTTGTTAGATAAATGCACAGCACCCAAGAATATTATGAAATTTTTATCAGTCGTCTAGACGGTCATAGATAATCTCATTTCGTTTCTAGAATGTTTGAATCGCAATAAGCTCTTCATTGTACTTATTTTTTATCCAGCATATATCTTCTATAAATTCCAGTATATGTTCTATATTTTTACTGAACATATACATTATTTTCAAAGCTCTATTGTTATAATACAAAGGTGGGATTGCTAAGAACATAATAAAAGTTTTAAAGAATTACTTTGAAAAATTTTAACTATTCTTTAATTAAAATATATCTAGATTTCAGCTCGATTAGGATATTCTGTATAAAGAGAATGTTGAATTACGGAAGCAGGTTTGTTGGTTTAAAATATTGTACTGCAGTTATAAAATAAAAATGTATATCATCAGTTTTCGAATACGGATAATATTCTGTACCTTTGTGAATGCGCTAGACGGCTTTAATTTTACTAAAACACGGGGCTTCGAAAGATGGAGAAGGAAATGCTTATTTTCACTACATTTGTAAAATACAAATGTATATCATAGATTTTCAGATACAGATATTACCAGTGTTTTTGCGCATGTGCTAGCCGGCTTCGATTTAACGAAATACGGGTTAATCAAAGGATAACGGAATAAATGACTCATTTTTATTAAGAAATATATAAAATTAATCCATATGTTTCGTATATAAATAAAACTACCTGATTAAAAAAATTAATACTAATGTCGGACAAAACAACTAAATACCACTTGTATTTATACACTTACAAAGATGTTTTTTTAAAAAGATCTTTTAATTAATCACTCCATATCAGATTTCTTTGGAATAAAATCCTATTATGTATGTTAATTTCTGACTATTAAATTTTTTTGTTCTTGTGAAAAGCTGTATATTGTTCAAAGGCTGTTCTACTATAGATGGCAATGCTTTTAATTTGCGTATGTGTTTGACAAATGATTATGTTTCAAGTCATTTTTTTCATAAAAAAATATTTTTACAGGCGTTGAAGTTATATCACTAATATACAATTGCGCTTCCCAAATTTGGCGTCTAGGAGGATAAAAAAATACCTACTTTTTTTTTCAAATCAGAAAAGCCTTTATAGTTTAAGGTATCTGACTACGTCAAAAACACTGGTATTCGACCACATTGGCGATTATTTAAAAAAAAATATGTAATTTCTTTTAATTTAGACTTTTCTCTTTCCAAAACAGTTTGATTTTTCTTAGAAAAGCAAGGTCTAACCTATTATACAGATTATTTTTTAGCTAAAAATTTTCTTTTACTGCAATTTTAATTTTCACAAAAATTCTCCACCATTAACATGATATCCCAAAAACTAATGGAGGTATTTGCATAAAAATTTCAACGTGTGTTTTAAATTACAGGGGCAATGAAATGAACCAAAAGTTTTATTGTTGGTGAAATACTTTTTCATGTATAGATGTGTTTAGAAAAATAAAGTTGTGAATTGATGGAAAAAATGCCTATATACATATATTTTTATCCATAACTTCTTTGCATCTCAAAAAGTTTCTTAGATTTTGATTCATTTCGTTCATCATTGTATTCTATAACTTGTGTACAAAGAAAAATAGGATTGTTGCGTTACAATTTTGTGTAGAATGTTAACCGTTTTGGTTAAATTTCATTAAAATTTACTACAAATTTTCCCATTTCTCAGAATATATTACATTTTCAAATAATGTTTTTGTATTTATAGAGTTTATAATTGATAATACATCTAAAAACCAAAAATTGTTTTTAAAAAATCGAATTTTTCAAAACTGTTCCTTCGAACGTAGTCGGTTACCTTAATTGCTATTGTTAATTCTATTTTAACTAAACCGAAGAATGAAGCAAGCCATAATTGAAAGCATTCTTATTGTTTTATAAAGTACCAGTTTTATCAAATCTTAAAAGATAATTCAAAATCGGAGAAATATTATCCTTTTTTTCATGCCTATGTACGATTATTCTAATAATTTTGATAAGCTGAAACAGCCAAATACAAAGCATGATTTTTACATCTATATACAGTGGCGGATTTCCGCACAGGCGGTGGAGGCGGTCGCCTCGTGACTCGAAGTTTACTTCGAAGTGTATCATAGTGATAAGCCGAAGGTAAATTTAATATTTCAAGGGTCCCCTTCTGTTTGATTCACAGAATTTTCAGCTTTTAATTTTCCTTTAAAGGAAAAATGTTATTTCCCCGATAAAAATGTTAACTGAAAATTAAAATGTTAAGAAAATTCTTGCGAAATCAAAACGCTGCGCTTGCAAATTCTTTTCTTAAACTTTATAAGTTCAGGACACTTTCTAATCGCCTCTTTCCTATTTGTACAGTAGAGCATGTAGTCCAGGGTTTGTATAAATTATCTTGACATAAAAATTGAATTATTTCATTGAAATCTAGAAGAATAAAAATCGCTAGAAAACTGAAAGAATACTACTTTAAATTATATGTAGATAATAAAATATCACAAAAAAGATTCATTGTTCTCAAAACAATAAAAAATCACTTAGTATATAAAATGGATCGATTAAAGGCATAATATATATACAAATAAAGGCTATAAATACATTGGGATTGCCTTTCAATACATAACAATATCAGAAAATAAATATTAAGATATAGTTAAAACTGAAATAATTTTATCTTGCTACTTTTTGCCAGCTTTAGAGGCTACCTGGAAGGGGTTTCAAAACATATCAACGGCCTCGTATTGCCAAAACCCGTCACTTTATTTTCATAGTATAAAATGAAGTCTATTGAAAGTGTTTTTATGTTTGAAAGAAAAAAAAAACTCAAGAAATATTTAACTGGTATTGGAGATGTTTTGTAGGGTATTTTTTGAAGAAAATTTTAGTATAATAAAATCATATCAAAGTTAAAAAAAAGTTTTATAATTTTCGGTTTTGATTATTTTTTTACTACGATTTACGCATGTAGTATCTATGCTTTGTGTTCATCCGCGCATATGCGAACGTTTCAAAAAGTGCATGGGCAAATTGCAGAAACTGTGGCATGAATATACGATATTTTTCCTTGTTTATGTCTGTTTTTAAACAGCAATTCAAAACTCATTATGCCTCCAGAAAAAAGGAAATCCCACTTCTTGGATATTATGCCACGGCCAACACTGAGCGGGTGCTGCTAATTTACTTATAATATATGCTCTAATAGAAGAAAAATGTTTCATCAAACATTTTCAGCTATTCATTCAAGAATCATGAAACACGATTCGTAACTTATATACTATGTTAAAATGATTTAATTGAAATTTTTGGCAATCACCTTAATGTATATGTATTTTTTAGAATTTTTGATTGTTCTTTAAAATTTAAAATTCGAAATATCTTTAAAGAATCATTTTTTTTTTTCATTTGAGAAATCTTCCAGCTATTCGTTATTTTTTGCTGCTAACTATGCTTAAAACGGTTGTAAAATTCTAAATAAAGGAACATTTGGTTGATATTCGATCAACTTTTGTTGATTTTTGAAATTCACATTTTTATTTCAAAAAAATCAGTAAATATCTCAGTATCTTTTCAGTTTATAGACATTCCACTGTTTTGATATTTATAATATTTCAATTGAAATAAACAAAAGAAAAGCGATGATTTTTTCCCAATCTTGTTACCTCAAGAGCTTCAAAGAAAAATCCCTAACTTATTGAACATTTCCTTGCAGAATAAATTGTCATTAGAAAAGGCTTCTCATATTCCTTTACTTTTCACTGCTAACTTCAAATTAATTTGTTTAAAACAATTGTAAAATTCTTCATAAAGGAATATTTCACAGATTTTTTTAAAATTTGCAATTGATTTAAATTTTTGTCTCAAAATCTAACAAATAACTCAGTATTTTTTCAGTTTTAAAATATTCCATTATTCTTCATATTTAACGGAAGGAAAGCATTAAAATTTAAACGGAAAGAAAGCATTATTTTTTTTTCATCTTGCTACATCAAAGGCTTCCAAAGAAAGAAAAATCTCTAATTTTCACTGTTAACTTCAAACTAACTATTTAATTATGTTTAAAACAACTATAAAATATTTAATAAAGGAATATTTCATATATTTTTTTACAGTTGCAATAAATATTAAAATTTTCATCTCAATAAATAATTCAGTATATTCTCAGTTTACAGATATCCAGCTACTTTTCATATTTCAATTGAAATAAACGAAAGGAATGCAGCGTTTTTCCGTCTGGTTACCACAAAAGCTCTCAAAAAATAAAGAAACATTCCTATCTTACTGATCATTTCCTAACAGAATATACTATCATCGCAAACAGGTAAGTTCTTTTTTTCGCAATATTTGACCTATCCCTTTTTTTAGAAAAATCCAATTTTTACGTTCCTTCCTTCCAACCGCGTGTTGAGAACGCGAAGGCTTTTGTGCCCGAATCTGAAAATGATGGATTACTTTCGCCGCTACTGAATAATAGATTGTCATCAAAGTAATGGCAGTCGCCTGGCTAGAGTACAAATATGGCGTCTTTTAAATATGGTCGGGCTTTTCTCTGCTCGGTTGCAGGGAAATACGGAAGAAAGATTTATTTAAAGGGAAAAGAAAGACTGAAAAAAAAAAATCAACTGGATTTTTCCAGTTTTCGTTTTGTACCTATGAGAAATGATAGCAAAGTACGCTTTAAAAAATTTAAATGCAGTATTCTTCCACGTCTAGAAATGATGTTCTTTTTTTTTTATTCTTGTGTTTTAGAATTCGAAAGTTCTTCAATTTTAATAATAGCAACGACAAGGTTTAGGAAAAGAACATTTGTAAAAATAGTTTATGCAATGATCCATTATATATGTGCTCTCTCCTTTCCCTGTTCTTCTGTAATTGAATGTTGGATATCGAAAAATTTGAATTATTCATCCATTAATATTTTCTTTGTTGTTCCAGTAGGTTAAGATGAAAAACATGAGTTTCGTAATAAATTAAACAGAGTTGATATTTAATATGCATTTATATATTCGGCAGGATCGTTTGTTTTCTGAATTTCTTTTTTTTTTATTTTAGATAGATGCAGAACTAAATTGTTCAAAACTGAAAGCTTTTTTCTTTGATGCTACTTTTTGTTATCTAACTATATTAAAAAGACGAATTTTTTAAAAGAAATTATGATTTTATTATTACTGTTAGAGTAGGTTTATTTATAAAACTGTCAAAATTTGGTTTCTCAATCTGTTTTTTTAATGAGTTGCTCTGATTTTTATACTTGCATTTGCATATATTTTAGTGCCATTTTACATCTGTAGTTATTATTATCTCAGATTCTAACCTTTCTCGTATAAATTCTAACCTTTCTCTTACAGAATTTCTAACGAGAAACACCAAAAATTAAAATCTAACACATAGTTTTTGTTCCTATTTAGAAATAATTCTAAATATTTTCTGCATTTTCTGAAGTAGAAAATAAGTAATCTGTTCTTTTAGGAATATTTTGTAATTGATTTAATGCATCATAATGTGAACATGAAATAAAAATTTCATATTATTTATGCCGAACTTCATTATTTAAATGATGGATAGAAATACAGCTAAATTTTTGGTTCGGGAACTAAATAATAAATATGTTATTTATGATGAAAATAATGGATTCCTGTAGAATTTGAATATGTTTAAATATATAGTGATAACAATGCAATGAATAAATATTAAAAAGTGCATGCAAATACATATTTATTTTTATCATATAGTGATAACCATCAAAAGTTTATTATCATCTCAATTAGCAAATTGGATAGTTCAGCTTAAGTTTACATTAACTTTTTTTTGTAGAAACGTTGGGATTATTTTGAGATCGCGTAATTTAACAAATAAAGTATAGAAATAAAAAAAAAATTATAATTACCATACTATGAAAAGAAAAAAATTGTTTAACTGTTATTGAATGAAAAGGAAATATTTTAATAATCATTATAGGATGAAAAAAATTATAAATACTTATAGCATAAGAAAAAAACATTTAAATTTTAATTATAATATAAAAAGGAAAAAAAAATAATTAAAATGTATACCACAGAAAAGGAAAAAATAATAAATAGCAAGTATTGCACCGAAATAAAGCAATTAAATAAAAATTATATAATCGAAAGAAACCATTTAATTAATATTTATAGCAGAGAAAGCGAATATTAAATATCAGCAATAATAGTGAAATTAAAAATATTTGTCATTATATGAAAATAAAACATTTATTCTAAAAATATTATATTATATAAACATGTATTTTTTATTAGTATTGTACTGAAGTGATGAAAAAATATAATCACGGAAGACAGAAAAGAATCGAGAGAGCGAAAGAAAGAAAACGCAAAATTAGAATTAACTGAAGGTTAAAGAAAGCTTGATTTGTTGAATAACTGCAAAAAATATCGTTTTTCCAATTTTAAAGTTACTTCACCATTTTCACTAATTCTTTTTACAAGACAATCTGAGCTGGAATAGAAAATGTTTTAAGCACTCCTAAATGAAACAGAATTTCATCGAAGTCGGAACTGATTTCACAACATAATTATGACTTTAACATGTGATTAAACATTGTTTTTCTTCATTGATTGAATATGCTCATTGAAAATATCAATAAGAATCTATCAACAAAGCGACTTTTGCTGAATAAAAACTATATTTATTGTCATGAGGAATGTGGCAATATTAAAAAAATTTAAAATTTGTATGAAACGTATAATTTTTAGCCACATAACAGTTATCAATATTTTATAGATTTTTCTTTGAAGATGATGTGTATTCAGTTTCAGATGGTTTTTTGTTACTTCCTGTGTAACAATAATTCATATACTAGTGTAATCATCGATGTACAAACGTTTAGTATGAAGTCTGGATTTTATTCTGAATCAAGCAATTAAAGACATTTTTTTGGGTAAATCGAATTACTTTATTCTTACTGAATATAATTGTTTTTTGAAGATTAACTATAGATCATGATAATTACAATATGTTATATAATATTTGCTTCATACGAAAAATTGGAAGTTTACGTAACAGCTAGAGCGATCTGGCCTCTTTCTAGGTACTATGGAATCGTACTGTCTACCACTTCAGTGTTTAGATTAAGTCACAAATATATTAATATTTCTTAAATAATATTTAAATTCTTTTGTTATCAAATGTTTTTTATCTTTCAGCATTTCCAGTCTTCAAAAGAAATTCAAGGAAAAAACTGCTGCTGAAAATTAAATTCTCTTACATTTTTTATCCCTTTATGTGAAGTAAACATTTCGTTGCTGAGGAGATAAATTTTTAGGTAAACTGCATTTCACCTCATTCTAATTTTTTTCTATTGCACATGTGCCCTTGTAGATTGGTATTTTAAACACTAAATAACATTATATAAAAACTCATTGCATTGAAAATGGTAGAAAAAGGCTCAAAACATTTTTCTCTTTTAGATAAATCTTTCTTGTTCTCAACGTGTGGAGATAAATAAAAGGCAATTAATGCTTAAAGAAAGATGAAGTTTTCTTCTTTTCTTCTTCTTCTTCTCTTTTTTTTTTTTTTTTTTTTTTTTTTTTTTAAGAAAGTGAACAACTTTTAATTGTTGCATTTGAATAAATTTTTCCCTAATAAAAGGGTTTTTTACCTACAATTGCTTTCAAATATTACAAATCTGATAAAATTCATTTTTTAGTCCTCTTTTTTTCTTCAACATCAATAGTATTACATAAAATCATTTTATGGAGGTAGTAATTTTAAGTTCATTAAGTTCTCTCCAAAAGGTTCAGGTTTGGAATTTCGAACTTGAAACTCTCCACTCTAATCCTTCTTTTGGTTTTATATTAACTGCTACAATAAACATAAAAATCTGTCAAGTGTTGAGAAGTAAAGCTTTCTCATAATCACAGTGCAGAATTGCTATTGGTTCAAATTTAGTATATGATCCAACTAAAACAAAGCAGATTAGATTTTAAAAGAATGTTATGCGCAATTTGTCCATCAGTGGATTTGTATTGTGAAATAAGCCCATTTTATTCTGTTATTTCTTTAAATCATAATATATACGTTTACTGATGCATAAAAGTTTCCTTGTTTACTTTGTATCTTGCGTTAATATACGACAATACTTATGGCTCTAGTGCGACAGATATTCCATCTCAATTACAGTTTTATCAACAAATATCATAATGCGTTTTCCATATGAAGAAAATTTAGCCCTGAAAGAAGCATTTTATCAAGAAATTTAATATTTTAAGTAAAGGTATAAAGTATCGTCATTTATAAGTAATAAAACAATCTTTTTTTCACCCTTAGCAACGAATATAGTAACTGCAACGCTTTCGACTGCATACTTTGTTTTGTTTACATCTTTGATGACATAACAGTGCCGGTGAGTTTCAATTTCTATTTACGTTCCCTCTTAAGTTTTTGGTCATTTTTGTTGATAGGATTTTAACTATTAATGCATTTTTGAATTGTATTATTTTTTTTGTTCCTTTAATGTAAAAATGGTACACTTTTTGAAAAATAGCATGGTTTTGTACAATTATCATGTAAGGTGAAATAGTTTGTTTACTTCATTTTCCTATTTATTATTTTGATTTCGAAACTGAATATGAATAAACAGTCTGTTTCATATAGATGAAAAAAAGTTACATCATATTTAAAAAGTGGAATTAAGTGAAATTCAAATAATGTAAAGTTCGTTGAACTATAATACCTACTACTGATATTTAAAAGCACCCAAAACGAAACTGCGAGATGAATCTCGTTGTATATAATTCTTATATATGTTGTATTTTAGAATATAGATTACCCAAACATATTGGAACTATTATCAACGTACCATTTTAAAATAATTTCATTTGCATTTCCTTTTTATTTTTAACGTGACTGAATTCTATGAATCCTAAATTGTCCATTACCCATATTTTTAAAAAATGCTAATACTTTATGTAGATGACGAAATAATAATGATATTGTACTTAATTATGCAGAAATTATTTGTTCTTTGTATTTAAATATCAAATTTCATAAACCAATTTGGTATTTTTAGAATATTGTAATTTATAACGCACAGTATTTGGGAGAATGGATTGAATTCCAGAACTTTACAGCTCTTCACTTTTAACCACGATTATATTAAGTGAAAAATATGTAAAAATTTCAGTTACATTATGAAAGATGCTTACAATAAAATTAGGATGTAAAATTATATAAAAAATGATGGAAGTTTTGAGTAGTAAAGAGAAATTAAAAGTAAGAAAAAAAACATTTTATAATTTACTTAGTTTTTTTATGTGACCATCCATATAGATGTTTAAATGATTTGAAAATCATATGAATATTAAAGAAATACTTATCGACTCAATCTTTCAAATTGAAACCAGACGACTATGTTTTTTTATTTAAATATTTATTAATAACAATAAATAATAACTTTGTCCTTACAAATGCATTTATTTCAGTTGAGAAATTTGAATGGAGTTTTAAAATTTTCAATTGCATTTGTTTAAGTCTTAAAATAATAGGCAAAATTATGATAATTGCAAAAGATGAATTCAAAAATTATTAATTCCGATCAATAAAAGGCAATATTTTTAATTAAAATTTTTCAATGATAAATAGTTTTTATGCATTCAAAAACCTAATTATTATTTTTTATTATTTAATTACATATTGTCGAACTTGTGATGTCTCTACATAATTTCACATGAGCCATCGTCAATTTTGATTACTATATTATTTTAAGTTCAAGCTATTGAACTTAAAATAATATACTAATTATTTTTTATTTGTCTATTTTATTGTTTTATTTAAAGGCAAGCTATAGCTGTAATTTTTTAAAGATATTCTTAATTTCTTATACTATTTTGGAAACAGTAATTTACAATTAATTAACATGCTCCTATACTTTAATTGTGCAATGAATTTTTACTTTAATTTCATGCAGAATTTATACTCTTATTATAATTGTTGGAAATGTTAATATTATATTAATCTGTTTTTAAAATATTTGGCAACATTCATTGTTTATATAAAAGTAATAATTCAAAGACAAGAATTTTCTAAATGTTTGTTGAAGTAACTGGCAATAAAAGAAGAATTTCTTGTAACTTTATGCTTGTAAGTTATAGAATACTTGTCCCACTTTTGATGATCATAATAATGCATTTTGTTTCATTAATTGTTTAATGCATATTTGAGCTACTGTTAAACCAATGAGAAAATATCAAATATAATTTTCAATTTATTTATTTTGATTTTTTTGCCTTTTTTAGACTTTGAAAATGGGTACTAGAGTTACTCCTTCTGCTATACACTTTGCTGATAAAGCTTTAGCTGGTGTACCAAGGCTCCTAGATGATTTGCAGAGACTGGTGGAAGATCGAGAAACTGCTGATATTGTATTCATTGTGGGCCGAGAAGAGGTTCCTATTTATGCCCATAGGCTTATTCTCCGAGCAAGGTAAGCTTTAGTATTTTAATTTTGCAATGTATAATAATTTTTTATTTTATTGCAACTTTAATTGATAATTTTATGATTTAGTGGTTTTATTGTTTTGTAATTTAATCTGATGGAAAATGTCAAAAGAGTAAATCTTCTTGCATATGGAGCTAAATTTATTCGACTAAATTTTAATTCTTTGTGAAAACAAAAAATGCACCGTGGGCACAAATATGAAATGCATTACATCACCACAATTTATACTATATGCTACAATATAAAGTGCTTTACACGCATATTTTATGACACAATATAAAGTGCTTTGCACATATATTATATAACACAATATCATTTTACTCACATATTATATGACACAATATAACTTACTGTACAAACATACTATATGATAAAATATAATATTATATACTTTGCTATAGTCTATATGATAAGATACTATATATAGTGGGATACTTTGAGATAATTTAGGATTACTAGAGTTGCAAACAGCTCTATGTATTTTTGTGAGATTTTCTATATTGATGATTATATTAACAATTATAAAGGAATTAGGAATTATTTTTTAACAAATTTTGGAGAATTCTTCTAAACAATCAAAAATAATTTCGATATTTTAAAATAATTCAAATTTAAATAATTTGTTAAATTGTATTTGCAAGATGCATTCAGAAGGAGGTTTTTACTTTACAGATTATTTAAATCTGTTTGATCTGTTGGCATTTTTAAAATAAATTTTGGAAAGTTTTAAGGATTGTACATTCTATATTCTTTAATATTGTAAAATCTAAACTCTTTATATTTGGAATGCATGCTCATACCTTCAAAGTAAAAGATACTTTTAAAGATTGATTTTATATGAAAACATAATATGAATGATTATCAAATGAAAATCAATTAATGATTGGTTGAATTGTTTTACTCTCTTATTCAAATTAGATCTGATGGCTATTTATATTTATATATTTTTAATTTCTGTGTATGAGTAAAAGATTTTAATGCATGGGTGATTGTATATATATATATATACAAACTTTCTATAATTTATTTTTAACTTTTATTTCAAAAACAGTTAAAACACTGTAAACAGTGGGCATACTATGCATTTATGACACGAGCACATGCTCATACAACTGCTTGCAAAGTATTACCAGGAAGTGTGCTTCCATTTTTACTTTTTTAGTAATTTTTATTGTTATATCTTTTTATTAATTTATATATGAAAAATTAGGAATGTGACAATTTTAAATTGACCTGGTATTTTTGTAAACAATAATTTGTTATTTCAATTTTATGCTATGTTTGTTACTTTTTCCTGCAATTTTCTTTTTCAGCTTTTATTTAGGTGTTATTCATTTGAATAAAGTAAAATTTGATACTGCCTCAGTGAGATAAAACTCAGTATACTGTTAAAATGTCCATATCTGTAACAGCTTTTGAAATTTAAATTAAGCATTTCAAATTACATTTGATTGGTAACAAAATTAATCTTGGCCCAAAATAGTGTTTCTTATTAGTTCTAATACAATATGGTTGTATTGAAGTTATTTTGTAAAATGGTGATGAAAAAATTATCAAAGTATCTTCTTTGATTTTTTTTTAATTTAAGAAAAAAACATATAGGTTTAAAAATTTAAGTTTCTTCCTAAAGTTTACATAAGTTTATGTAAATCATAACATATTTAACTATGTCGTATTGAAAAAAAAAAAAAAAAAGAACAATTTTACTATATCACATACAAAAGCATTAAAAATAATAATAATAAAACTAAAATAGAATTTGAAACATTAAAAAAAAGCATTTGCATAATTTACAAAACATTTTTTTTATTTAAATAGAGTTTATTTACAAAAATTGTTTGGAACAATGAAATAAATAATAATGATTCAAAATATAATTAAAAAGAAATCAGGAAATAAAAATAATATTTTAAAAATTCTTCTTCCAAATGAACTGTTAGAAGCTTTGAAACTGGCTATAAGTTTTGAAATTGTTTTTCTTTTCCTTCCTCAATAGTAATATACTGTCATGCTCTCATTCTAGTGTTCTTGAAATATTTTATTTGATGCATTTTAGGGTTTAATTTTCAAAATCATTCATACTATCTCATATTTTGTTAAAATCCTTCATTCTTTCTGTATTATTTCATTCTTTCTGTATTATTTCATTCTTTCTGTATTATTTCATTCTTTCTGTATTATTTCTGTATTAATTGAATGCAAAAAATATATATTTAAGTTCTTGTTACAAGTCTGTTCTTTTTTGACTATTTTTGCAATTTTGTTGTATTATTAGGATACTAGTAATACTAATAATATATTTTCTAGATTGGTGATACTAATAATACATTTTTTTCTTAATATTTGCATGCTTCATAATTGTTTTTTTTTTAAATTAGACTAATGAGTTATTGTATTCCCCCCACCCCCCAATAAGTTTCCAAAACCTTTAATTAGATACGAAAGCAATTACCATTTTCAACTAAAGCTTCAATAAATTGTTCCATGAACCTTATTTTTATGTTCTGGGATGGTCAGAAATTTTGTTTTGATTCATTAAATTGTCGAATCACATTAATTTATCCTGGATTCAAATTTTTCTTTAGAGGTCAATGATAATGATTTACAGTTAGTTGATGAAATTTCTGAAGTTTAATGCAAGAATGGCAGATGATTGGAGAAAGATCATAAGAAAAATTAATTAAGTTCATAATAAAAATAAGCGCAGCGTTTCAGAAAGGCAACAAAATGCAGAATTCTTCATCGATATCAAAACAATACTGTTACGGATTACTGGGTTCATTTTGTAATGGGTGTATGATGCGAAAACACAATCAGCACGTGTCAGTAGAAAACGACGAAGATGTTTAGTTTCACGAAGACAGGACAGCACATAGACGACAAATGTGTACAGCTGACACGAACACACCGCAGCATACAACACAACAACAGTGGCCCACTAGTAGTATTTGACCACAGCACACAAAGCGGGTAAGCAGAATCCAGATGGAAAGGGGATCCTCAGAGCATCGCTCTACGGTCTCTCCAACAGATGAACTTCTCACAGTCCCCTTCTTTAGCTGTATCTCTTTCACAAAACTGCCTACTCCACACATATGACTCGGTGCTGCTTCCACTTTAAACAACAGAACTCGGCACACAGCAATTCAGCTCTCACTCCGCCGTTGCTACACTATCCGTTCGAAGACTGGTTACTAGATACGATTTAATTCATCTCACAGCTTGCGACTGCCGATCTTTTATAATTGCCGGGAAGCGGGGGCGTATCTCAGTTCCTATTGGATGGATCGTAAAAATTATCGATGTTTCCAGCAGTATCCATTTTGTCACCAAATTCGTCGCCAAGCTCTGAGGTCAATACCGGCACAGACAGGTATGATCATACAATGTTCTTCCCATTGATTAAACTATTCATCCTGGGAAGCAACTTTATAGGCTTGTAATAATACTTTACATTTCAGGGTCCCGAAATTCGCATTATTGGGCGATTTAATACGCAGAGGGTTGGTACTGGGCTAGCCGAAAATAATTCTTTCTCTTCGATAACTAAACTTTTATTGCTCTTTTCGTTATCAGAGGTCCCGTTGATACGCAATAAGATATGCTCGTTTCTTGAATGCTTTGTTAGGCCTTGTTTTTCACTTCCCTCCATTAGACCCATTTTCTTTCATTCAACTCATATGTGGGAAAATTGATGAATCGTGGCGCATGCTCCGATGTACGGTGGATTTTCGAATCTGGGAACCTCGTTAACTCATATAGCTATTTATAAACAAAAAAAGTGTAAGTAAACTAGAGAAAAGAAGAAAAATGCCTATAAGATATGAAAGGAGCGGATAAAAGAGAAACACGTGCGAAATGAATGTGCAGATAGCTGCGATTCTGCACAGGCTGTGGAAATAAATAACACATTTATTATAATAATAAATTGTATATTAGTTGGAAATAAAATGTAACAATATATTGTTACAGACTTATAACGTTTCTACCCAGTATGGTTAGTTGAAGAATTTGGAAGACCGTAGTACAATCAGCCCTGTGGATACTGATCGGGTGAAGCGTCAGTGACCATTTGGCAATTTTGGTGAAAAAAGGGATATTTCTGGAGGTATCGAGAATTTTGACAATTGATCCGATAGGAACTGAGGTACTCTTGATTGGTCGAGAAGGCTCTAGGCCCGCCTCCCGGTAATTATAAAAGGCCGGCACTCTCAGGTTGCAATGAATCGTAACCAGATTCAGTGAATTGATTCTTAGCCAGAGTCGTCTGTCATGTCTTTGAGATGATAGCGAAGCAACGACGGAGTCTAGCTAGTGCTGAGCTGAGCTGTGTGCCTTGTTGTCTATTGTGGAAGCAGCATCGAGTCCTATGTGTGGAGTAGCCAGTCTTGTGGAAGTGAGTCAGCAGTTTAGTTACAGCTAAAGTGAAGAGACAAAGGTGTGTTTCAGCCGTTTGGAGAGACCGTAGAATGAAGCTCCAAAGATCCCTTCTGCTGGATTCTGCTTGGCCACTTTGTGTGCTGTGGTCGATTTCTACTTGCGAACTACTTTTGTTGTTATGTGCTGCTGTGTGTTTGTCTCGGCTGTACTTATTTGTTGTCTTTGTGCTATCCTGTCTTTGTCTAAGTAAACGTCATCGTTGTTTTCTACTAAGGCCTGCTAATTATATTTTCTCAACATATACACACTACAGACGAATCCAGCTGTTAAATAGTTCGTTTAAAATCATTGATACATTTTCAGTAAAAGCTATGACTCATTTCTGGCGTACAATAATTTTATCATTTTTCGAGCGATTAATGCATTGGCCCACCTTCCTTACATTTTATTTTCTCTTGTAATATTGATTTGTAATTTATATTAGTATTCAAATACTATAAAACGTCGCACAAAAACTATGGGAATAATAATACATTACAAAAAATTCATTTATTGGTCGTTATGCCGAAAAAAAATCTCTGTAATAACATTGGGATATATCGCAATGATAATCAGGAAAATACCTTCTTATAAATGATATTGTTTAAATTTTTTTTTCGTTTTTTTTTGTACTTTATTTCATGGCTTTCATAAAATTATTATTTTGCTTTTTTTGTTGTCCAACTTGGAAATAGAAATATGTTTTTTCATTCTATTTCTTTCTATAATTTATGTGTTCCTTGTATTTATTTTTCGTTGTATCACGCAAATAACATGTAAAAAATGTTGTATATACATAAGCATATAAGTTTTTAGAAAGTGAAAATCTTGGACGAGTTCATAGTTTGTTCATCCAATGCAAAAATGGTGGAAGTAATGACGGATTGAACATTACATTCTACTGTAACTTCATAATTACTGGCGATAAATGGGTAATCAAATTAAAGCGATACCTTACTGCAGAATGCAACTTTTGCGAATTAAAAAAATTACCTCTTAAATGTCGATATTCCTTCTCGCGGATAAAAATATCACATACATATAAGTTTTGTGGTTCTATTTCGCCAGATATGTAGCAGCCTTTTTATTGGTACGGTTTAATACTCGTTCTAGTATACGTCGTACATACGAATATTATAATTATAATGAATCTAAACGGAAATAAATTACCACGAATTTTTTCTTAAAAGTATTGATTACTGTTCTACAGTCATATTTCGTTTGTCCGAGCCAAATTTATTTAATTCAAGATATTGTACGATCATTAAATATTCTGAATGTTGTACAAATATCTCAAATTTACGTAAAAGTATTGTTGTTAGTGCTAATAGGGAAATCGTGATTTTATCAATAGGCTGAATGAAATGGAAGCAAAAATCAAAGAAAAAGAGATTAACAGCATTCATTACACTCTGCCCTTTTCTGAGTTGTGTTGTCTACCCTCCCTCGGTGGCATCATTATGAAAATAAAATGCGATTAAAAAGGGCTTACCGATTTTCTGTCCGCCGAAAAGTCAGCCCTGAAGACGCGCTGCCATTCTAAAAACCCTTTTAATGGCAGTCCTCGCGCGTCAAAAAGTTCTTTTTCTAGAAGAGATTGGGGGGGCTTTTCAGAGCAGGGTATTAACGATTCAGAATTGGACATTTGAGTGGCGTCCCATGAACAAATTGCATAATCAATATGTGCGGGGTGCTGGATTATGTGGCATCTACTTTGATGTCCCTGCCACGGCTTTGGAACAGTGTGGCGGGCTTAAGCTATCCTTGGAGAAAGTCTGCATCGCAAAACTTTACAGAAGACTTCAGCATTTTATTGGAAAGGGCTGTTTTTAAGTTGGATTTTTATCCGGGCAGAATTTAAATATTTTTCTGTCAATTTTATTAGAAATACTTTTTGCTTTATTTTTTTGGCGTAGAGATGGCTGTCATTCTTTTAGACAAAAAGATGATCCGCGCTTAGTTTTTGACAGTGTTTAGGGATTAAATTACGTCAAGTGTAATCTGGGTATGCGATGCAAATGCTGACGGTTTCTTACTTTTGTTGACAACTTTATTTTGTTTCATAAAATTGATTTATTTTTTCTTTTTGATTTTATTTTGTTACCCGATTTTTTGAAATGCTTTGGATATTAAATTTAATTTCTTTTATGTTGAATCCCTGACAGTCGTTTACTATCTTCTCATGATGTGTGTAATTTCGAAGAACATTTTAGCGATGTTTAAAAATTAATTTTCGATTATAACATTGTAATTATTTCACTCAATTAAATTAGCTATATTTAAAATGACTGATTTTTTTCTGTGTAAAACTTATTTAATTTTATTATTTCGTTATTGATTAGCTTTAGAAAATGTATTAAGACCATTTTATTTTCACTTAGAAATCTTGAACTATCTCTCGCATATAAATACACATCTTTTGGCACGATTCGGTTTTAACAGCGACCAAAAAGCGTCAAGAAGTACAATTTTGCCAAATTATTAAAAGCACACACACACGCACATGTATAAATATGAATCGCATGCTATTTAGTGTGATGATTGAAATCGCGAAATTGGCGAAGTATGTACTTGGCGTTTTTAGGTCCAACTATCCATCTTTTAGGTAGTTATATATATTTTTTGTTTGGTTTCTCTTTTTCTGTGCATACACGTATTTTTAAACATTTCTTAGCAAAGTTTATATGTCTCTTTTAAGGAATGTACAGTGGCACAAAAAATTGAGAGTACACCTTACTTTTACTTGATGAATCCGACTTCTGATATAAATAGCACATTACCGAGAAGTGCAAACATTTTTTTATTTTTAGATATGAAAAATGGTTTAATTTAAAGTAAAAAGAAAGTAAAATCAACACAAAAAATCTAAACTGAAAAATTTCAGAAAAATTTTAAACAGACATACTTAGATTTTTGCCTCAAAAAATTGAAAGTACACCTATGAAATTTTTGCAATATCTCGAATAAAAATAAAGTATCACTGCTAAGTTGCATGTCTTTTGTCTTTGATAATGAGCTTTAAACATCTTTGTACCGATTTGATCAATTTTTGGTGAAATCGGAAGATATTTAATCCCGTTTTTCTTGCAACACTTGTTTTAAATGGGTTTTGTTTCTAATTTTGCGTTTTTGAACCAATTTTTCGAATATGGCCCGCAATATAGGTTAATATTCTATAGCAATGATGTCGAGGTATGTTGATATGTGTAACTGCTGTTTTAAATGAAAAAGACACCATAATTTAAGGTTACGTGCACTCTGTTTGGGTTCGTTGCACTGCTGAAAAATGGAATTTCCATCTAAATCCACATTTTAAACACTTTTCTTAAGATTGCTGCACGCATATGGTTCATTCAACTTACAGCAGAAATTTCTTAAATCATAGGCTCAAAAAAAAGTCTCTTAAGGTGCTGAAATTGTCCAAAATGCCATTATACAAGCTGGATATAAAATTAGAGAGAAACTCTTCATCAGCTTGCTAATTCAGATAAAGTAGTTGAAGTTTGCAAAAAACTCATAATTGAAGACCATTAGCTTTTGAAAGAAAGTTTTATTTATTAAAGAAAGAAAGTTCACCACTTTTGGCAATGACAGCAATCGTACTGTAAGGAGAAAGCTTAATACTATTTTGAATCAAAATAATTTACGTCCTATATGGTGGTGACTGCGTCATGATATGAGATTGCATGGCTTCATCCGGGGTAGGAAATTTAATTCCTATATTAATATTATATGGTTATTATAAACCATATGGTTTATTGGGATATACTTCACAGCAATCTGAAGGAAATTGTTAAAAATTTGGGTTTAGATGGAAATTCCATTTTTCAACAGTACAATGAACACGGAGTACACATAACGTCAAAATATGGTGTCTTTTTCATTTAAAACAGCAGTTACACATATCAATATACCTCCACATCATTGCTGTTGAAAATTAACCTATATTGCGGGCCATATTCGAAAAATTGGTTCATAAACACAAAATTAGAAACAAAACCGATTTTAAACAAGTGTTGCAAGAAAAAGGGCGATAAAATATCTTCAGATACCTTCAAAAATTGGTCAAATCGGTACAAATATGTTTAAAGTTCATTATCAAAGTCAAAAGACATGCAACTTAGCAGTGATACTTTATTTTTATTCGAGATATTGCAAAAACTTCATAGGTGTACTTTCAATTTTTTGAGGCAAAAATCTGAGTACGTTTATTTAAAATTTTTCTGAAATTTTTCAGTTTAGATGTTTTTTGTTGATTGTACTTTATTTTTACTTTAAATTAAACCATTTTTCATATCTAAAAATAAAAACATGTTTGCACTTCTCGGTAATGTGCTATTTATATTGGAAGTCGGATTTATCAAGTAAAAGTAAGGTGTACTCGCAATTTTTTGTGCCTTTGTATGTATCAATGTTATTTCACACTATGATATATTAAAGTTAATGCGAATTATTTTAACTGTGAATGAATTAAGAAATTAGTTTATTAAATATAGAAAATTATTAAATATAAAGAAAATTAGTTTATCGCATATTTTCAATTTTTCAATCTGGGTTAGATTTTTATTTAAAGATTTGGAACCCGCTCGCAGAATAACGATTTGATATTGATTTTTCTACTGGTGTTTTGATTGGAACCAGCAATGATTAAAAAAATGTTGGCTTCATGTTAGTAGAAACAAAAAAAACTAACAAAAAACAATGGATTGTCAGAGAAGCAATCGAAATCAAAACAAGACACATTTACGAAATTATGATTTTTAAATTTGTGTTTAGTTGCTGTATTAAAATTTTATTTTTATAATTTTGTTTTGTATTGATTTCGTAAAAGATATTTATTTTTAAATTTAGAATTATGATTAAAAGAATGTTATCTATTTATTTACAAATCTATTTTGAAGATATATAAGATTAATAAAATACGTATTAAAATAAGTCAGTTTTTAAGGAGAGTAGTACGTATTTACATATACATATTTCCCTATTAACAAGTTCATGATATACTCAATTCTTCTCCCTTTTTTTTTCTCATTTTTTTTACCATTTATTTATTTAAAATTTTAGAAATATTTATGTTTTCACTCTATTTATTTCAGTTATTTCTTTCAGCGAAACGAATGCTCCAAACGATTTTGGAATAGACGCAATTCGAAGTTGAATTCTTTTATTTATAATATTTTTTTTTCTCTGACAAGTTTCCTGATAAATTTTCTCTAATCATTATTATACTCGTTCCTGCTTTCATCACAAAAGTAAAAGCTGTATTTTTCATTTACCCCATTTTCTCGAAAATTTTCCTTCACTCCATAAATCTCCTAGAGTCAAGTTTTTATTTTGATTTAAAGAAAAGATTCTTTGTTTGGCTCTATTCTATCGGTTGCTGGTGTGATTTCATTTTTTTTTCTTCTTTCTTTCAGATCTGAAAAGTAAATCACGGCAAAACTAAACGAAGAACACTCGATAAATCTCCGGAACTTTTCTCGTATTTAATCAAATAAAAGCCTCGTATTTTTATTTTATCCCCAACATCTTGCTTCGTGTTTTATTCGATACGAAAAGTAATAATTGAATTTAGATATGATTTTATCTCACGGGTATGCCTATTCAACTGAGAAAGTGCTTTATTTTCTTATATTTCTCCCCTGTTACTTTCGTTAATTAAATCTCTGTGCGAAGAACATCTGTCTTGTTAGGAATTATTATTATTATTATTTTTTTCAATTGTCTGTGTTTGTCGTTTTCTACAATTCTGTAACAGAAAGCCTGGTTATTTTTTCCCCTTTTATGATTCAAGTTTTATTTCAGGCAAACTATGTAGTATGTTCATATTTTAATTTTGGTTAAGCAATATTTCTTGGAATGGAATTCTTTTAAAAGTAAAAAACAATCTTAATCAAAGATAAAAGCTAAAAAAATATATATATCTTTTCTGTTCTGTTGTGGTCAGATTTTATTTGTGCACATATTCTTTTTCTTCGTATTGAGATAAGATATGTTTTGAGATAAAATAAATAACATTTTATTTTGAAAATAAATCATTATTTTGATTAAGCTTTTTTAATTTTTCATTTCCACTGTATTTTGATGATTTAACTATCTGTTTGACTGTGATTGCTGTTGACTTTTTTAAAAAATTGAGTATGTCCTGTACAATTTTCATCTTATTCTAATGTCATATCATTTTGATATGAAAGCTATAAGTGAAACAAAAGAATGGGTTTCGGCATGATTATGGTGCTATTTTCAAATAATAGAGTTATTTTTTGAAGAATGGCATCAATAGGACGGATTCTATTTTTAATTGAAAATGAAGCCAAATTTTGTTGTTTTTAGTTGAAAAGATTATTGCATTTTTTATCCAGCTATTGAATATCGCAAATTTTTTTTTGTATGTTGATATAGTCAAAATATGGATGGTGAAAATTATTGTAGAAGTATTAACATAATTAAATATCCTTATCTGTACTCATAAAAAAGGATATTTCTTATGTGTTGGCATTTTACATAATCTTAAGCTGTAAAATTTAGCACAAATATTCTGTTCAGGCTAGTAGTGTGCATCTTAGAGAAGTTATTTTTTTTTGAAATTGTAATTAATTAAACAATAAAGGCTTCTTCGTAATAAATTTCAATATTATTATTGTATTAAATTCATTTTTGCAGCATCATCATTATGATTTGTCTTTTTTATAATACCGATTGAATTGCTGCCTGAATTTTTTTGTAAATTTTAAAAATGTTTTAAGGTTATTTCTTGCTTAATTTTTAATGACAGATTTTATTCTTATCCCGAAATTCAAAAAGTTTTCATTGTTCCATTACATAATCTCGTGATTTTTCATCTTTTGTTAAAAAAAAGAGTGGAGGATTATTTTTAATCTATACATAGTTTATGTGAAGTATGGAAGTAAAGTTGCAGTGCCGTGTTAGTGTCAGATGCACTGGATAATTGCATTTTTCGTAGCATTGTGGTTGACATAAGATCTGTAGTGTATTCCATTGCATTATGGCTCATTAAATGAATAGTAATGCTCATTTGCACAGTAAAAATATAAAGTTTATCATATAGAAATGTTTGTAATCTTTAAAAATAAAATGTAAAAAAGTAAACAGAATGCATTAATAAACATACTTTTCTGCAGGAATTATGGACATCAAGCACATGCACACGAATCTCAATGAATATTAAAAACAACCAGTTTTCCCTGCCCTGTTAGTTGGTCATCAAAGGTGTCTGATTCACAACAAAATTTTATTTGTATAAGACCAATTGGTCTTATGAATTGATCATTTCAGATATGACGTTAAAATACTTTAAATAAATACAGGTTTTATGAATTTTCTTCTAATAAAGTATAAATTTAGTCTTTTTATTGACAGAGAGCCAATGCATTCTACAGCAAGATAGAGAGAAGCTGTGCCAACTCTCTAGATAAAAGTTGTAAATTTTCTTTTCGCTCTCCGAATTATCGACGATCCGGATTAGTGGATCTCTACTATAATGTGTTAAGATAACTTCTGTGGAAGTAGGAAATCGCCCTCCTCCACAAAACCAGACCTGTTCTGCGTGCCACCCCCCATAACGACGAACTCGGCAGGTAATTGGAATCATTGGGAAAGGGAAGACAAGCAATTAGGAATGGACCACCCTAATGGTCTCCTGGAGATACCTGCTTCGCTAATCTCTAGTTCTCCGGCCTCCACTTAGGTGAATCCCTTTAACGACCGGCCAAGGGAGAGTTCCACCAAGAGTAACGAGGAAGGATCTCTTTCTCTTCTTCTTTTGTCCACAGGAGAAGAGGATCGCTAACGATTGCTGGCATTGGTCAGGAAGATTAGAAAGATGCGTTTTGGTTGGCCCGTTGATGAGATGTTGTTACGCGCCCTAATGGTTTTTCGATGACTTTTTAACGCCTCGCAAACCATTATACCGTGTGTGGTTGACATCAATTAGGCATGCAGTTTGGTTTGGGAGATTTGTGCTGTTGCTGTGTTTCCCTGGTGCTGTAAAGCTGTATGAGAATGTCCAAGCCCTTTGGCTACAGAAAAGAAATTCCTCCATGTTTTTTCCCTTTGAAAACCAAGGAGATTTCGGTTATTTAGTTTTAAACTTTAAATGGTGGGATTGCTTAGTTTTAAATGCATCGATAAAATCTTGTATTATTATAATTATTTTATTCTAATAAAACCAAAAAACAACAACAACAAAAAAAAACAGAATATTTTCTTTCACATTCCGAAAATGGTTTTAAGAATTTATAAGATCTGTTACCACCAATTTATTTCAAAATGGAGATGATTTCTTTTGTAGGTTATTAGCCAATTTTGTTTGACATTGAATTTATTTTTTTACTCCCCAAAACATTCTTTTATTTTCTTTCTATTTCATAATACTGCCTGCGAGATGAATTTCCTAATATCTTTATATATTTGGATTATTATTAATTATTTTCCGTTTGTTTGTTTTACTACACGAAACTTATCTTTTTACATATTTATCTGTGTCTTACAACTAGGATGGATTAGCGTTTTAGAGGCTATTGAATTACATTTGCGGCATACGTTTTCATTTTCTTTAATAAAATTATCGTCTTTTTCAAAGGAAAACACTTTATTTACTTAATTGAAATGAAATACATTGATTGTTAAAGAGCTAGCTATGTTACCAATGCTTTTATTTATTTTTAGTAAAGTGCTTAGTTTCAACAGATTATTAAGTTACTAAACAGAAAGATATAACGCATGAAGTTAATATCTCTAATAATAATAAAGGGAAACGTGTGTGTTTGTACTCTAAAGGCGAGATAGTTTGATCAATATATATATATATATAAAGAGGAACAATATTTGACGCGTGTATACTTGGAGGATAGAAAACGTGCACCTATGAGCGATTTTTTTTTGAAATTTTAATAAAAAATTAAATCGAATTTTGGCATTTTCTGTGATAACTTCAGAGTATATTTGCATCGTTTCAAACTTTAAAAAATGTATTTTTATTTATGTATTATACTTTATACTATATTTTTATTTTTGCATTATAATGTAAAAATGTATTATACTGAATTTTGTCAATTTTATAAATAGATGATAGATTAATGTCATAGATAGATGTCATAGATAGATAGATGATAGTGTAATGTCATGATAGATTCCTTTGTAGCCCTAAAGGCCAAACTGTTTTGATTGATAATCGATATTCGTTATCAATTATCTGTTGCATGGTTTTCTTTCCATGGTTGAAAGTTAAAAAAGAATGATTTAGCTTAATGTCTGTGTAACTTAAGAGATGGATGAAAAAAGCGAGTTACAATACCGCAGAATTTTTTTAAATAGGTGAATTAACGATTTGCATTTTTATTGGCGCTATAATGTCGTGATACTGGTTTCCATTGAAAACAGATGCTCATAATGAGTGTAGCATATGTAAGATTACGAAAGTAACGCATCTTTAATATCTTGTAGTATTAAAGATATGAAGTCATATTTAAACTATTTGTATTTTCTGAATAATACTAAACAGTTAAAAGATCTTTGAAAATTAGATTTTTGTCTATTTTTCCAACGATTTTTATTTTCTCATATACGCAGCATAGAAAAAGTGTAGTAATCACCAGAAAGTTCGAATTCAAGTCATGTTTTAGACCTCCCTGACTTAAAAAAAAAAAAAAGAAAGAAAAAACATCCGTCTATGTGTTTGTGACCCCTCTCTTCCAAAGAACAAGACAAAGCAAAAATTTGTTTTGATCTAAATGGTTGAGAGTTTGATATGTGGAATACAGCAAATTTTCGCATTTCTATCGAATTTCGAGTAAAATCTATTTAGAGGAAGTCTGTCTGTCTGTTTGTTCGAATACAGGTTTACGCGATAATTGTAAAACAAAAAGAGCTGCATGGATAAAATTTGTACAATATATTTAATATCTGTAGTGTAAGCATATCTGAAATGTTGACCTAAATCCTACTATGACTTAACTATTAGTCGGTCTGTACTTTCAGAAATATGTAATCCCGATAATTACGATCGAATTATGATATATGAAACATGTATATGCTATAATTTATAAGTGTAGTTTTATATCAGATTTTTGTTTCAGTGGAGAGAGAAAAAGGAATTATGCTATTCAAGAATTGAAACCCAAATTCCGTTTTCAGATACTATTAACCTCATACAGGGATTTATATCCAAATAACTCACAAAGGATGGCACGATAGATTAAGTTAAAATGCTTAATTCACGCAAAAGGTTAATATTTCATAAATATTGTACATCAGTGCCATGGGAGGTATTGATGTACAATACTTTAGCCTGATAAATTTATTAGACAGTGCGAGAAAGCGTTTGTTAGACGACTTCCGCTTGTTTTAGATAAGAATATAATTATTTATATATATTTTATCTAATTAAAATGAAAGCTTATTTAAAATTCTTAAGAAAATATAGATAAAGTATTTGATACTATTTACACTTGCAATTTTAATCTTCAGAGTATTTAGTCACCCAGCAGTTGTTGGACTGTTTTTAGAATTTTATCAACATGTTTTCAGAATTCAGTCTTTTGTTAATACCAGATGTTTGAATTCATGAACCTGTACCATCTCAACAAAGTGGTTCAGATTTCTTATCGGTTACGTAGGTTCTCTATTGTGTAATTGAATAACAATAGTCTTTTGTGTATTTAGCTGTAAACGTAATTCGTGTTTAGTACTAAACTGATAAAATCTTTTCTATCGGTAGAATCAGTTTTAAACATTTGGAGCTTTCATCTTCTTAGTACTAATTAATATTTATGATGGAATAAATTACCTGCTATTATGTACATATGGTATCACACAGTACTTTCAATCTTCTCTTTTGTTCTAAATTTCTATAAAAGTAATCATAAAATGTCGTAGAAGCAAAATGTCTTATCCCATCTTGGATCACGTTTTCAATAAAATCATTTCCCACGTATCATTTTGTATACCTAACGGAGCTTACCTTTGTAGTACAATATATCTCACGTGTTAAGATATAAAATGCGTTGAGTGGCATGCGATGGATAATATAATATTTACTTGAATATCTGCTGTGAATTGAATTCCTTCATCGTCAATGTAATTAGTAACATGCTAGAATCGAAGTTTTAATGGAATTTTGTTATTAACATAAAAAATAAAAGTATTATGTTTTATATATCTATTATAAAAGTATTATATATCTATGACTAATAATAAATATGGATGCACGTGCTTATTTGTATGTTGGTGCTCTATAGGCTATACTATTTGATCTAAAGTGACCAAACTTGCACATATATACTTTAGAAAATGGGCATTTAAAATTTTTTTTAAATAACAGTTCAAGCGAAATGTTGATATTTTTCTGCTCTAATGCTCGAAAATATTACTGGACAAAATTGCTTTTTAACTATGGTACAAATGTATAGTCTGTGCGATAAACTCATATTCGAAATTTTGTCAGTATTCCTCATTACGTTTTTAAGTTATCGAGTTTAAGTTAAAAGCCCAACGATTGGCTAACTACTGAACCAATTACATCTTTCTCGGCGATAATTTAATTCTTGACATCCACAGCCCTCACAAAAGACGCCGGAACACATGCAAAACAATGAGGAACAGGCACCCGATACGCCGAATGGGCTAATTCAGTCCGGAAAATAACACCTTTAATCAATCTAACGGCACCAATCCGACAATAAGATTCACTGTATTTCAAAGCAAGGGCGGCGTAATCTCGGACTTGGCAAGACGGAATGCTGCTGCAGTCGGAATTCCGACGAATGGACGACCACGGAAGGTTTCATCTATCATTCCGGGGCGCAGCCTTTGTATCTGGGAAGCGAAACATTCCTTCGCTTTTGGAACATCCAATAGTTCTATTGAGACAGGTGTGGAGGAATCACGACCGGGATTCCTATTCTGGAAGCCTTGGCTCCTATTATTTCCCAGTCTCCTTTGAAAACGATGCCGAAAATTGTCTTTGTGGCGCGGAGGCCTCTGTTGTGTGATATCTCTCATCCATAATGGAAAGGAACCTATTCGATAAGAAACATTGCGCATTGCCAAGTAGGGCAGAAAGCGCCAAGATTGATTCCTTTAGTATTCAAGCCCCTGCAGCCTTTTGAATAGGGTGCTGCTAGCTAACTATACTGCAGATAGTGTTGAGTTCAATTAAACATCAGCTGGATTTGGGTTATCTGGATGAAGTAGAAAATGGGACGGTTTGCATTGTAGTGTCTTTTGTTTCAGTAAATGGATGATTTAATTTACCTTATATTAGGAGGCACATTTTTAAGCGCAGTATAGGTTAAGAATTGAATCCTTTGTGTTGAAAGGGCATGTCTTTGATTGCTATCATAAATTTAACGTTTTAGTTGCCGTTGGAGCTTCTTTCATTCCAGTTAAGGATATTAAATGGTTATCATAATAAAGAAGTAATTGAGAAGAATGGATGTAAAATGCATTGGCAATTTACCGAAAAATCTATCAGTAGCTGTTGAATGATTTTGATTACTTTATTAAGCATATCTTTTAGCATTGCACGTTAAATCTGCCGGAGAACAAACATTCTGTAGTCTAGAATTTTGAGAGGAGATGCCAGCTCAGATATCGTTCTCGTCATTTGTCTGTGGTTCAAAATTATGAGGTTAATCTCAAAGTAGCTTAGTATTATTGCTTGAAAATGAGACGTTAATATAACTAAACTAAACTGAAATTTGCTCGTAAATAAATAAAGGAGAATCAAAACTTTAGCTTTACGTTATTTTTTGAAAATTGCTCGCTATGTATTATATTATTCAGATAGAACTTTATTTTCAATTTTATTCTGTATACGATAGAGCAAATATGCACTAAAAACGTATTTCATTTCACATTATCATGACACTTTTAAGAATTAATATAGTTACTAAAGCAATAAAAAGCATTTTTGTAAATTATGCGTAAATTTTTTTTAATGTAAAAATTGTTAAAGGAGAAAAATACTACAGAAATAAGATTATATTATTAAAATTTTTTATTTATTTAATTTATTTTGAAATTCTAAATTGGTGTAAATACATTTTTTGTGTGATAATATACTCTGAAATTGTCAAGGAAAACAAAACAAAACGTCAAAGTTTTTATTAATGTGTATTTAGATAATCTAATTCCACTTTTCAAAAATCCTAACTGAGTGAGCACCTAATCTATACTTATAATAAAGCTCAATGTGTGTGTGCGTGTGCGTGTGCGTGTGTGTGTGTTGGCGCTCTACAGGCCAGACCGTTGGACCTACAGCTACCTAATTTGGTACATGTATACCTTGGAGGTCCGGAATGTGCACCTCGGAGCCCTTTTTTCGAATTTTTAATTAGAATTTGAATTAATTAAAATTTAAGCGAAATTTCGACGTTTTTCCGCTATAACTTCCGAAAATATTATCGCACAAACATGACTTTTACATCAATTTAAAGATTAAAAAATTAGCTTTCTAACGGTATCAGATTTTTTAATTTATAACGTAAGCTTCTATTTTTAACGAATTTTTAAAGAAATATTTTAACCATGTTTTTATCACGTGACTGGATAAAATAAAAGAATGCCGGAAGTTCAAATAAAAACAAATTATCATCGCAAAATAAATCTACAGAAATGCAACTGTCAGCACATGACAGGATAAAATAAAAGAAATATAAAATGTGATATTTTCTTTAAAAAATAAATGCAAATGATTCTATGATCGTTTGCAATATCTGTATCATTAATTCCATAAATTATCTTTATTTACAGTAAACCTGATTGAATTTAGACAGGATATGCATTGAAATCCGGACTTAATGGCATATTTATGTAATCGTTTGCAATATCTGTATCATTAATTCAATACTTTTTTCCCTTTCTCGCTTTCTTTGAAAAAAAAACATATTTCATATTTTGGCAACATCATCGATAAAAACATTTTTAATATTTTGGAAACATACCCGATAGTTAAAACTGATTGATTTATAAAATTAAAGAACATTATTAGGAAAAGGTGTTCTTTTAGAACTTTTCGTCCATCATCTTAAAGAAAATATTGCTTTCAGGCCAATCAATTCCCGGAATTACTTCTAGGCTAATGAATATGTGATTTAATTGAAAATTTTAGAACGCATTACTCATGGCGAACCAGCTGGTCGCCAAAGGCGGCTAGTACCTAATAAGTATCAACGTCCCGAATCCAGTAATCCTAACCCCCCAGTTTGTCTTGTAAATGATTCAGAACTTTTTTTTTCTCTTTATACATACTATATAATGCAGTTAATTGGTATTAATCAAACTATAACTCCGATTCACCCGAACACTGAGAAAAATTTGAATAACTGAACCGCCACAGCAGTAAATTTGGTGGGAACTGTGGTTGAGTCATGAGGATCATCACCGGCCACAGTACAGCCCTTCCTATTGGGAAAAACGTCCCGTCATCGTTGGGAGAAGCCGACCCCCATATTTTTTGTACTCATCAAGGGGACGAGAACCGATCACCATATCTGTAGCTTTTCATCTTCAATTACGAGGTACCCCCTCCCTTCTGCAGCGGGACTACATCAGTCTTTAAAATCCGAAATAATTTCATGCATGTAATATAACTGATTAGAAGTCCTTGCCCATAAGAAATAAGGTCAAGCAATTTTTGATTGCATAACAATCAATCATGTTAAGTTATAAAGTAACAATCAATGGGTTCTCGTGACTAATCAGGACTGTGATGCATTAAATAAAGCTAATTAAATGTTAAAAAATTTACATCAATATGAACTAGTAGTTACGCGTTTTATTTAAGTTTACCAAACATAAAGGGGAATTTTGAATGAAAAATACTTACTTGCTTGACTTTAAATCTTTCTTCTATTGCCATAATTTAATGTAACTCACATATGATATTGTAAAACTTACAATGATTTAATATAATTCACTTGCGGTACTGTAAATTGACAACAATTTAATGTAATTCACATACGGTACTGTAAATTGACAACAATTTAATGTAA
>JAPMOQ010027759.1:627582-700938 GCA_026543055.1 Argiope trifasciata | reverse complement strand
AATGTAATTCACATACGGTACTGTAAATTGACAACAATTTAATGTAACTCACATACGGTACTGTAAATTGACAACAATTTAATGTAATTCACGTACGGTACTGTAAATTGACAACAATTTAATGTAATTCACGTACGGTACTGTAAATTGACAACAATTTAATATAATTCACATACGGTACTGTAAATCTTGCGATAGTTTAATGCAATTGACATATAATATGAAATTTACAATATTTTAAAGTAATTCACATGCGATACCGTAAAACTTGCAATAATTTATTGTAATTCCCATGCGTTACTGCAAAATTTAATCATAAAATTTTTTAGGGTTTATTTTTTTTACGAAGAACAAATCAAATATATTTTTAAGAAATTATGGCTGGGAAAAAAATATCATTATTTTATAAACTATTTTAACCATTAAAACAATCAAATACTGAATTTAAAAAAAACGGAGTGTCAGTTTGAAAAGAATGGAGCCAAGTTTCTTCGATCAAAACGCACATATTCTTACAAAATTTGATTCTCAAAACAATTCCTGCAAACTCGAAAAGAGATCAGAATTCAATGCTATTCTTCGCGAAAACCGATATTAAAAAGACGGATCTGCGGAAGCGATTCCTTTCGCGCCACTTTCACAGCGTTGCCAATATATGCTACATAAGTTTAAGGGAAAAAAAAAAAGAATCAAAACGAAACAAAGAAGCCTGAAGCGCGGGAAAATATCAATAGCACAAAAGAAGGCAACGAAGCGTACTCTCCAGATATATATAAGAGAAGAAAAGGAGTTGCGAAGAAAACGGCAGGAACTCGAGATAAAAGAATAACAATAATGAAAAAGAAAGAAAATAAATAAATAAATAAAGCAATAATAAAAATAAAGAAAAGAAGGCAAAAACGGAATCCGATACTCGAGGTTGCAATCAAAGCTGGAACGTGCACCCATTCACGTGCGAAACTAACACCGCACAACAGTTGGGTGTGATGATACGCTAGAAAGCACCAAGTGATGTCTGGGCCTCAACTGCATTGCCAGAGACTATCATACAGACATAACCTGCCGTTGCAGACGATATTACAATATGGTATCAAACTATCCGAATGGGGGATACATCCTTGTAGTTAAAATGGCTGCCCTGTACTAAGACAATACAGTCGCCAGAACCATACTTCTTGAGGGTCTTCCAGGATCTTTTTTGCAAAAACGAAATATTGGTCCCAATGGAAATTCGATAACGCGGTATGATGGAGATTCCACCCGCCCTATGGTCTCCCACTCCTCCCACCGAAACAGAAAAGGAAGGGGGGTAGGGGGTAGCATTTCTACGGCCAATCTTGCATTTGCTCTCTCTCACTCCCTTCCAGATAGTGGATGGAAAGAATGCGTTATAGATTATTAAATTTCTAGGTAAGAATGGGGGTGGGGGCAAAGAACGGACACGACGACAAAGAGCGCGCCCTGCTTTACAATGTTTTCAAAAGATAGCGTCCAGTGGAAGCCTTAACCTCCCCTTTCATGCCTGGAGGGGGGTCGGTTGCATATTACACACTTCAGAGGTCCCGGAAGATATGAGAATAAAGTGGAACGGTGTCTGATCACGCTTGGAAAATAACTTGAAAGAAACCACTTGAAAGGAAGATAAAAAGGGATTGTTTGATTAACCTTATGTCAAGTGTCGGAGTTGCACCTCTTATAGGATCATATAGATAGAAAGCTTGAAGAAAGAAAATGAAAGTTGAAAAAACTTTTCTGGACAGAATTAAAATAGAGAGACATTTCTCTATTTTTTCGCAATAACTTTTTCAATCAATCGTTTATGCATTATTCTTTACATTAGTGTTTTACCTAGTAGTTTCCATTACTTTTTTTTATTACTAACTGATTTTAATTTTTTGTTTGTTCCTTTTTTCGAAATGCTGATTCAGATTAACATGATGTACTTAAATACTAAAATAAAGAAATATATAAGGATTAAATAGAATATAATTAATGTATGATATTTTTATGTAATATAGTGTAATGCAATCTAATCTAATCTAATAAAATATAAAGAACTAATAAATTTATGACTAAGTGATTGTCGAAACAAATAAACAAAATGCCAGCTAGCTCTAAAAATTTTATATTTTAGCTAAGATCACGAACGCAAGCACTTAGATACAATTAATTATGAATTAAACAAAACTATAACACGCGCACACAGGCAAAGACAAATAACATGCTATATCGTTGACGGCTGGAAGTTGACTGAAAGTGTTTTGGTTGGTGCCGCTAGAGGGCAGGCCTAGTTGTTACAAATGTTTAATAATAAATACTACTAATGATGAAGAAAATTAGAATGTATGTCGATTCTCTACAAGTCAAGAAGTATTATCTAAATCTACCATACTTGGAACATAAATTCTTCGGCGGAAAAAAATATATGCATCTTTTGGCGAATTAAAAAAATTAAGATTTTAAGTAATTTAAAATCAAGATTTTTTTTTGTTATTTGGCTATAGCTTCCGAAATATTATTACGTGAAAATAAACGTTATTGTGTTTTAAAATTAAAAAAAAAAAGGTTTTCAAAGGAACCTATTTTTCTTGCTGAGTTTTTTTCGTTTCTAATTAATTTTTTAAAGACTTTTTTAAGTTTATGTTACTATCATATTTTTTGAAATTATAAATGAAACTAAAATTGTTTTTCAATTTTTCTTTCAATATTTTATCCTGTTTTTTCCTTTATTGCTGACTAGCCGCCTTTGGCGACCAGCTGGTTCGCCATGAGTAAAGCGTTCTAAAATTTTCAATTAAATCACATATTCATTAGCCTTGAAGTAATTCCGGGCATTGATTGACCTGAAATTAGTATTTTCTTTAAGATGACGTACGGAAAGTTCTAAAAGTACACCTTTTCCTAATAATATTCTTTAATTTCATAAATCAGTCAGTTTTAACCATCGGTTATGCTTCCAAAATATTGAAAAAAATTTCGATTATGTTGCCAAAATATTAAATATGTTTTTTTAAAGAAAGCGAGAAAGGGAAAAAAAGTATTAAATTAATGATACAGATATTGCAAACGATTACATAAATATGCCATTAAGTCGGGATTTCAATGCATATCCTTCTAAATTCAATCAAGTTAACCGTAAATAAAGAAGATTTATTGAGTTAATGATATAGATATTGCAAACGATTGTAGAAACCTTTGCTTTGCATTTATTTTTCAAAGAAAATATCACATTTTATACTTCTTTTATTTTATCCAGTCACGTGCTGAAAGTACAATTTCTGTAGATTTATTATGCGATGATAATTTTTTTTTGAACTTCCGGCATTCTTTTATTTTATCCAGTCACGTGATAAAAACATGGTTAAAATATTTCTTTAAAAATTCATTAAAAATAGAAGTTTACATTATAAATTTAAAAAACTGACACCATTAGAAAGCTAATTTTTTAATCTTTAAATTGATATAAAAATCATGTTTGTGCAATAATATTTTCGGAAGTTATAGCGGAAAAACGTCGAAATTTCGCTTATATTTTAATTAATTCAAATTCTAATTAAAAATTCGAAAAAAGGGCTCCGAGGTGCACATTCGCGACCTCCAAGGTATACATGTACCAAATTTGGTAGCTGTAGGTCCAACGGTCTGGCCTGTAGAGCGCCAACACACACACACACGCACACACACACACACACATTGAGCTTTATTATAAGTATAGATGATCAAGTTATGCATGTTTAAACGCTGTTAGTCCTTATTCTAGCATAATTTAATGTATAAAAATACATGATCCTTTTTTTGTCTTTTAAGTCGTTTCTTTTTTATTGTAGTACGCTGAATTTTATTTTTATGGCATCTGAGAAAATTTTTATTAAATTATTTTTTGATATGTTATGAAATCATGAATTTCTTTTATAATCCACTCAAAAATTCAATGTTTAATGATTTTTTTCTCTATCCATATGTTTTTTTTACGTACATGTTTCCTGTTAATAAGAACGTTACTGGATTATTTGAAGTTTTTTCATTTCTCGTTTTAAATTGCAGTTCTATATTTTTTCCTAAATGCAAGAAGATGAAAGGGCTGCATATGAATTACACGAAAATAAAAAGTTGAAATTTAAAAATACTCGACTGAATTTGTCTTTAAATTAATAAAACGCACAAAAAATTTAATTGAAATTTTTTTCTTCTGTCTCTCCAGAGTTCAGTATTTATCTCACTTATCATCAACCAATGCACTGATGTCCTTCAAGTTTGCTTCATTTCATTACTTCGTCTGTAGAACTTGCTTTTTTGCATGCAGTCTTCTTAAGCAGTGAAATATCTTGTTATATTCAATGGTTATAGAAACCTTTTTTGCTCTTTGGTGTATCTGTATAATTTCGAAGATTTCAAATATTTTATTATTTATTTATTATGTTACTTCTATTATGTTTGTAAAAATTTGAACTCCGTAATCTATCTTTTTCAATGATTGATGCATTGGATCTTTGAAATTTTGTCCAATTTTGTATTCTAATGAATTTTTCAAAATTAGATTGCTTAGTTAATTCATTAATTTTAATGAAGTTTTTGATTCCACATGAGAAAGGCAATATGTTAATAAACTTATAAAAATATTTATTACAGAATTTAATATTATTTATAATAATAACTGATGGTTTATGTTAAGGGAATAAAAATAATTGCAAGATAAACAAAACGAGATTAATACTAAACATTTTCTGTTATTAGTCTACCGAAGAGTAGAAAATAATTTTTTAAAAAACTGTATGAGACAAAAATTAAAAACAGCTAAAATAATATTATAATGAAGTAGAACCACAATGGATATCATAAGACAGAAAATCATTTCATATTTTACCAAAAAACAAAAATCTTTTATGAGTATGATTGAAATTTCAATTTACGTAGAATTTTTCTAATTCGCTTACTATTATTCCGTTGTAAAAACATTTAAAAAAGAATTCACCTTCCGCCTCATTTTAATGCATTAATAAAATCGTTCTTAATTTTTTTTTCAAAAAAATCTTATTTTGTATTTTCTGTGCTCATTTTTTTCACTGTTAAATAATAAAATTTTTTGGTTTTAGGCGAAAAAATGAAGGCTAAGAAAATTTTCTTTTTGAAAGCAGTTTTTTAATCTTTAAAGTGTGTGAATTTTAAGTCATGTGTTAACGAGAAGCAAATGCTTTTTAAATAAAAGAAAAAAAAATGTTTGAAGGAGAATATTCCAAAATAATATGTTTTGGAATTAATAGTTTCTGATTGAATTACTACCAATTAAAATAACGTTAGGGAATATGAATCTCGATTTTTTTTATTCTGTGAGAACATGACATTGTTTTGATTTAGGGTTTTGAAGCTTCAGAGTAGACTGGCAGAAAACTGGCGACCTATCTTTTTTGAGGCACAGATTTTTCGCTTTTAGGTTTGCGGAAAATAATAAAGAAGATTGCCATTGGTATAAGGATCTATAAAGAAGGTTGTTTTGTTGGCGACTTATCGCCAACGAAAAGTTACAAAGCGTGAATAACTTATCGCCACGTGCATACGATTACCTTGTCTGGACAATAAAGAGTAGGATTGTAAGAATTATCTCCCGAAGAAACGCAGAGACGGAAATGGGAATGAATACGAAGGGGCGAGAGTAGGTACCAAACGTTTATATATATATCAGCCATATTAGAAGAAACGAAACTAATTACGGAAACGGAACCAAAAGTAGGAATGGAAACTAAAAAAAATATTTCATATTCGGACAAAATTAAAATAAAAAAAAAACTATCATTGTATTCATAGATAGTTTAAAAATTTTTTTTAATCTTCTTCGAGTATGAAATAAGTTTTTAGTTTCGATTCTTATTTTCCGTTTTCGTAATCAGTTTCGTTTCCTCTTATATTGCTAATTATATATATATATATATATATATTACGGAAACTGAACCAAAAACTATTTCGGATTCGAACAAGACTAAAATTTAAATTTAAAATTTAAAAGGCAATCATAGTATTTAGTGTGCGCAAATGCAGCTACCACCAAATCGCTACCTATCTCCAAAACCTCAATATTCTGGGATTTTCGGGACACAAGGGGTCAAATTCTTGACGAAAGTCAGACTTTTCACAGAAAAAATCCCTGGTTTGAATCCCTGTCTGAGGGTGACCCTTGAGAAAGTCCTCAGACCGGATTCTTTATTAATTGCTTCAATCATACTAACATTTATATTTAGTCTTGTTCGAATCCGAAATAGTTTTTGTTCAGTTTCCGTAATTAGTTTCGTTTTCTCTTATATTGCTAATATATATATATATACACCGAAGAGCCATTACATTATGACCACCCTCCATCTATGAGAATGGGCTTGCCCAGGAGCAGAACCACTGCGCGTGCGTGGTTGATATTGGAGTATATAAAACGGGTATGCAGTGTCTTTCTAAACATAGTGCGATTAGCGACATAACGGGAAAAGCAGCGGATTTATCAGACTTTGATAAAAGTCAAATCGTTATGGCTCGGTGACTTGGAGCATCAATATCAGAAACGGCGCGTTTAGTGGGCTGTTCACGTGCAGTTGTTGTGAGCACATATCAAAGGTGGTGCAGGGATGGTGAAACGGCAAGTCGCCGGCCAAAAGTGTGTCGTCCACGGCGCATTGATTCCAGAGGAGAGCAGAGATTGCTACGCATTGTTCGCCGTGACCGAAGGGCTACAACAGCCGAAATCCCCACCAGCTACAACAGTGGTGACCCAGGCAATGTTTCTCAACACACTGTGCTGCGTACATTGTTGCGTATGGGCCTACGCTGCCGGAGGCCGAAACATGTTCCTGCACTAACGGAACGTAATCGCCAGATGCGTCTGCTATGGGCCAAGAAACATCGGAATTGGACACCAGAGGAATGGAAGAAGGTTGCATGGTCCGACGAATCATGTTTTCTGGTCCATCACTTCGACGGGCGTGTGAGAATACGCCGATTTCCAAATGAACCCCTTGCTCCCGAATGCGCAGTTGGACGGAGACAAGCCGGTGTGGGGGTATTATGGTGTGGGCAATGTTTTCATGGAGCACATTAGGACCCATAATCCCCATAGAATAATTCTTGACATCTGGAAGTTACGTGAACACGGTTGCAGACCAGGTTCACCCATTCATGGCAACAGTGTATCCTGCGGGGGATGGCGTGTACCAACAGGATAATGCACCATGTCATAAGGGTGGAATCGTCACGGACTGGTTCGAGGAACATTCCAGTGACTTTCAAGTCATGTCTTGGCGCCCAAACTCACCTGACATTAATCCAATAGAGAATTTGTGGCCCTACTTGGAAAACCAAATTCGTGCTGCCAAGCTACCCCCTCGCAATATGAGGGAATTGCAGGACAAGTTGGTGTGCGCTTGGTACCAGATACCTCAGACTACCTATCAGCACCTTGTGGAATCAATGCCACGGCGGGTGCCAGCAGTTTTGAGGGCTAAAGTGGGTCCTACATGTTATTAGCAGGGTGGTCATAATGTAATGGCTCTTCGGTGTATATATATATATATATATATATTGAGATGGACCACAACCATCGCTTTTCTAAAAGTTAGGGCATTGCGAAACGTAAATCGTTTGAGAACATAATGGTTTTTTTTCGTCCTATTGATACCACATGACCTCTTAAAATTTGCGATAGCAGATTTCAATTTTTTTTTAATCACATACCTTAACTAAATCAGAATTTTCACTAGCAGTCCAATGAATATAGTAAAAATTTATTTCATTATGCCATTGATGTCAGTCTAGGCATAATTTTGATATATTGGATGTGAAGAAGTAAATAAATTCTTCAAGTATCACCTGGGAATTAAACCTTGAATTGGTTATCATAGAAAAAAATATAATAATACACTAACCATAATACCAGACTATAATATTGATCGTTTTTGAATCCCCACACATAAACGTTCAAAATGGCGAAGTAAGAAAAAAAAAAAAAAGAATTACTTAAAGTGTGTTTTGTTACTCCTGTTCTAAAGGGAAATGAGTTTTCTGTCACTATTCCGTTCATTCAAGTATGACAGAATAATGGATGATGCGAGGCGTTATGAAATATGGGTAGAGGTGCTCCTCGCACAAATAATCTTCTTGAAGAATGTGGTTCTCTAAGAATTAGATAGTTTCTTGATTTTCTTTTTTTTCGTACCGCTTCCGTACTCCGCAAGCTAAATCAATATTGGAAAAGATTACAGGCAAGAAATTAAATTATATCGAAACGTCAGAAAAAAAATAAGCGAATAAGAATAAAAAAAGAACTAAAAAAATATTTTTATTCATCTCCCCTATATTTCAGACCTCTCCCCATCCCACTTTTTTTATTTTTTTATTTTTAATTCTCTGCTTATAAGAATATTTGTGTCGGTGAAGAGATTAAAAGAAAATCCAGTTATTAAAAATTGACGGGTTTTTTTTTGGAACAGGAATATATAAAATGCGAAGGGGAAATCTTAATTTAATAAATAACATGAAGAAGAATCTCTCATTAGGTAGCCATTTTTTTGTGTTTAGGTAATAAGAAAATGGAAACATAAGACAATTTTCATTAGAAAAACTTTCAAAGAAGAGATAATTCGTTTTTAACTTGGATTAAAATTACAATAATAATAATTGCAATTTTTTCGGTTAAATTAATCTGTGAACTTGGAAAAAAATTAACGATGTTTTCTGACTGTTATAGCGCCCGGGATCATTAAAATTAAATAACATTATTACTCTTGGTTAAATAAATTGAGTTCGTTAACTGAATAATTGCAAAAACAAACACTGAAGGATTGAACTTAATTATAATTGTTTTATCTATAAAATTATAAAAAAGGGAAGGTTTGAAATACATAATTATAATTATTCTTGATCGAATAATTCGATCATTATCTCTAATTGGAAAATGTATCAAATATTAGATTTAGATTTGTTTCTATTCTTTTTTTCTAAAAATTATAAATCTTCTTCCATTTCTAATGAAGAAACAAGTAATATATATATAAAAAAAATGGTTTGATTCTATTGTTCTTGGATCAACAAAGAAATTTTTTATTTTAGTTACTTTTTATTAATAAGTATAAAAAAATTATTGATTTTTGCAAGAATTAGCTCTCATTCTTCTTTTTCATTTGAAAAATAGTGAAATCCTTGAATTTATTTCATATATTCCATATTTTAGCAGTCGAAAATTTAATAATCTGGATGAATAAACTGGTAAAGGCGTTTATTTGTAGAAGGTTTAACGAGTCTACTATAAGGAATGGTATTTAATGAGAGTGGTGGAAGTATGATAGCATTTCGGACTTTAATAATTTACAAATGCAGTTATATCAAGTGGAAAAATTATACCAAATTGATGACAATCGCACTTGCATGATTTATTATTAATGCTTCCTTTCCTCTCCTTTTTTTTTTTTTTACACTGATCAAATGCATTTGCTTTCCTGGGGCCAAATTTTAAATTATAGCTAACTCCAAATCGTCAGAGCCACGCAGTATCATTGATAAAAGTAAGTAAATGTTGTGACGAACTGAATTTCAGTAATTGTTATTGATAAAAAAAACGAGAAAACGTTTTTAAATTTTTGTCATGGTACTGTGAAAAGAACATAAAACACGACAAAAATACTCATGATTTTCATGAATTTAATATTGTTAAACTGAATTTAATGAAATAAATTTGGCCAGTGAAACAAATGAAAGAAAGAAAAAGTATCGAAAATAAAATACAAAAACTAAAAAAAAAGTATCTTTGATCTTTTTGTATAGCTTCATTTTGAGCTACTAATTTATGTTACATCATAATCACATGGCAAACGTAATTGCTCATATCTCTTGATGTGCTTTGATATCAATCGCCTTCAATTCAGTTATATTAACTTCTACCATGCCCACATAACCTAATCACTCTTTAATGAAACATAATCATGAATGTGGAGGCCTCGTGTATAGTTTAGTTATGTAGAGTAGCTTATAAGTCAGATGACAACCTTGAGATATGAGTGTGTACTTTTGCCTAGTGGTTTTGTTACTCGGCTACGAACCCCAACTCGACAAGTTCGATTCTACCCAATCAAACCTCCACATTGTTGATTCTGCTTCTGGACAAACGAACGCAACCTCCGTGTAGCCGTTGTAACGCCCTCTACCCGCAGCTGAAATCGCCATAACGCTTGGAGCTAGAAGCACGTTCGTCGCTCGCCAAGAAAATGGGAAGACGCATTAGACTCAACAGGCAATATATCACCACTCAACAGCAAGCAACAAATATATCGTTCGTCTCACATAAGACTCACTGGTGGGAGAGTGATGTCTTAATGGTCATAAGACGGATAACAACCTCGTCATGTGATGTACACCTTTGTCTTATGGTCTTGTTATTCGGCTACGAACCTGAACGCGGTGAGTTCGGTCCTACCCAATCAAACCGTCACAGTTATTTTAACGTCCCGTTTTAGAGCAACACAAGAATTATTTTGGGCAGGAGATAATTTTGAACAGCAGTCGGATGACGAAGACGACATCTGTGCTGGCACTCCCCTCTCCAAATTTCCGTACTGTACCTGTGAAAGGTCGTTTGGTACCAACGAATTTAATGCGCGCCAGATTGGCTTTTACGACGGTTCTTTGTTGGAATCGGCTCATGAACTTGAAACTACTGGTACCGAAGCCGTGACCTTACCATCAGGCCACCGAGGCTCACTCATGGCGTTTGCTCATCATCCGGTTTGAAGGTGAATTTGAGTTTGCTCATTTGTTTGTATCATGTGACTATTAGTTAATTAGTTATTATGTTTTGAGAATTTATTATGCTTGTAAGCAAATTTTTATAAAAATTAATTTTTTAAAAAATAAAATAACGACGCTGATATTTATAGAATGTTTATGTAACATTACTTAATAGATGTTTTTAAGCAAGATGAAATTTTTATTCCTAAGGATATAACAATTTTAAAATTGTTCTTTTTTTTAAAAAAAGTTGCTTTACTATTTTGGAATCACTTTATAACGCATTTTCTGTTTCATAACGTTCTTTTAGGTCAAATTTTATTTTTGTCTTTTAAAAATATCGCACATTGTTTCGTTGATGTAAGATTTTATTTCATAATTTTAACTTTTAGAAACATATAGAAATTTACACTAATATTTACATACAGTTTTTCTCTTTCATTGCTGTAAACTATTTGAATTTTATATTGTTTTTTACTCATAGCTCCAGGCTGGCTGTTCTAGTTTGAACGCGCAACTTGTTTATTGAAAAAATTACACGGCATTTGCTTTTATTATTACAATATGTAGTCTTTTTTTTCTCTCTCTCTTTTCTTATTGATGTTTGCATTCTTTTTGAAGTATTTTAGAATAATAATAGTAAAAAAAAAAAAAACACCGTAAGATTAAGAAAAAACAAACGACTACAAACATCGTAATCATATTATTCCTCTTTGCTTTCTTCGAGTGTTTTCTAAAAAATTAGAATGCATGTAGCGTTTTCTGTTCTTCAAGTAGATGCGTAATTGGTGGAAAAATCAGCTTTTTTTTAAAAAAAGCAAATCAACTGTTTACTGATTTTTTTAGAAATAGTCCTTGACTTTTCCACCTTTCAAAGTACCGTTTCATTTATCGTTTCAAAGAGAAAGATAACTTTTAAAAACTCGCTTGATTTAAAAAATGAGAAACTTAATGTTTCCCATTTTTTTAAAATATTATCAAACAGTTTTTTTAATCAAAATATTTAGTGGATATCTTCAAAAAAAAAAAAAATCATCTGAGTAAGCTGTCAGGAAAAAGTAAATCCCTTTTCCTACCAGAGTGTAACGAAGAGCCCTTTTCATCTGAGTTAATATTTCATGAATCTTAATTTCATGCAAAATCAGGAATTAATAAAATAATTTTTTAGCCCTTAAATTCTAAGATATTGCAGTTAACAAAAAACTTAACACATAGAAGTTGTTTGACTTAATGAGGTATTAATAAATTAATAAGATTTAATTTTCTATCTTCATTATTAAAGAAATTAAAAAGCTTTATTATTAAGGAAATTATTAATGAATCCTCATTATTACTGAAATTATTAACGAATCTTCATTATTAAGGAAATTATTGAATCTTCATTATTAAGGAAATTATTAACGAATCTTTATTATTACGGAAATTATTAGTGAAATGAAAATTTCAGCTTCCTACCGTTTCCACACTCTTTGAGCTAGATGACTCATGAATTCAACCAAAGTTTCTACATTTCTACCAACATATTCCAAGCTTCTTAAAATCCACACCAAATTATTGTAGTTGTCTTGTTTACAAGGTAACACGGGGAAAACGTTGCACGAACAACGGTGGTTTTGAGTTCTAGGGCGGCGAAGATCTGCAGAATTTTCCTTAAGTCGTGTTATGAGAACTTTTGCAATAGATAGTGTTTTTATAAGAATCTATATATTTTTTTAAATTATAGGTGTCCACCCATTATTGCCATTAAACTTATTATTATTATTTGCTATAGAGTTGCCGATGACTTTCTTGGTAGGTTTTTACCAGCAATATTTAAAAAAATCAACATTAAAGATATATTTTATAAATAAAATAGTGATTGAAATTTTGTAGTATGCGAAAGTGCGACGATTGTACATAAGCCGAGGATGGCTAAAATGTCAGACGCCATTAGAGACCAGTAAAAATCGAGGAGCATTCCGAGAAAAAAGACAATAAAATGGGTTTTGATGATTATATATATATATATGTATGTGTGTGTGTGTGTGTGTGTGTGTGTGTGTGTGTGTGTGTATGTATGTATGTATGTATGTATGTATGTATGTAATGTATGTATTAGTTCCAGACTCACTTTTCACTGTATTCTGTCAAATTTTATGCTAAAAATAATTGCTTTGAAAATAGGTCCAGTGATTGTTCAATAAAATAATTTCAGCACTCTAAAACATGGCAGATGATGCCATTTTTTATTTATGCATCAGAATATGGGGAAGAATTGGCGATGGAAAAATAATAAACATGGTGTACCCAAAGGTCAGAAGTTGTTGTTTGTAATGACACTTTTCTTTGATAAGCCCGTTAAGTATCAGCGATTTTATGTCGAAATTTTTGCGTCTCTTGTTTTTCAGTAGCGTCATCTTGGGCCAAGAGAACGACTTAGCTATACACGCGTCACAACCCTTTTTAAGGGGGGGGATATCATTCATGCATCTTACTCATCCACCGCAGATCGTAATTCAGACCTGAACCAGAGATCGATCACCTCGGATTCAGTACCCCTAGTGGTGAATGAGGTCTGCTTTTAAAAGATTTAACGGGGGAAAATTAAATCTGCTATTGGAAATTTCAACTTATCTCATCAGAATATTTTAATGGGGGTCAATTCATGTGATGTAAAAGTCATGTGTGATGTACTTATGCGCATGGCATTTAAACCTTCATCCGCAAAGCTTTAATTGATGAGTCTATCATTAACGTTCTCCGCCGAGTATGAAGCGGATTGTTTGTTTACATTTGAAGTGATAACTCTAAGTAATTTTCTTTCGTCTTATTATGTATTGAAATATGAAATACTGGTGTGGTGAGGGATACTTTAATGTGAAATTGAAGAGGATTTCTGTATAAAATGTTTTTTAGTTTCCTTTCAACACTCTTGAATTACGTTGTTAGCACTGCAATAGAAAGTTGTAAGTCTGCTTTGAAGTCGGCGATATGCTACGATCATTTTGAAGAATTTATTTAATTTGTGCATATAGGAAACAAAAAAACCCTATTACAGTAATTTTTATACTGCGACAGCATATCTGACAAGCAACTTTTTATTAAAAGCTATCCGATGGATGTGTTAGAACCGAATGATGTTGTGATGAGATAAAAGTTTCCAAATTGATCAAGAAATACACAAAATATGTTGTTTATGATTTTTAATTGATGGCATTAAAATAAAATGCATCATGAGGTTACTTTTTTATTTAGAAACTTGAAGTTTTCTTTATCTTTTAGTAATTCATATTATTCAGTTATTGCAGTGTAATTATGTTTAATAACAAAGGAGTAATCTGGTTATTCTCATTAGTGTTCTTTTCTGATAATTATAATTTTTTTTCTTATATTTAAACTGAAATTGATTGTTATAATGTCAAGCTATATCGTTGTGGACTTCAGTGATTTGTGTTTTAAGAAATATTGATATTTTCATTGAAAATCAATTTTCATATCAGCATTTACTATATATTTTTTATTTCCAATTCCATTGTTACATATATGCTTCACTCTTTTTTTTTCTCCCTGTTTCTTTAATACAACAATTTTGAATCATGAAATTCTGTAAAAACAAAGAAGTGTGTCTTCCAACTCCTATTTAATTTCTATATGTATATATATTTATCATGACCTTACTCTGTTTTTAAATTTACTGTATTCGTGAGAAAGTTTTGGGGGGCCATTCTCACTGGTTAGACTTTACAACAGAAATAAAATTTGGCTTTAAAGCTCACTCCTCTGGAACTGTAAATCAGTTTACTGGTTGGAGCAACCACAGTTCCATAGTAACTACACCGAAATTTTATGTTCAACATGCCCCTTGAAAGCAAAAAATCGTCTTGAATGCTTTTATCACGAGTCATGTATGCTTGTTCCACTTTTACCACAAATCCCTCTAGTTAAAGATATAAAAAAGAAGAATCTCTATATTTCCGGTCTTTTTATTTTCTCCCCTAGCGGAAAAACGATGTTTATAACTTTTTTTTTCCCTTTCTTTTTCTATGTCTTCTCCTTTCGTTAGATTTCTACTCTTTTTCTATCTACCTTTTTCTTCTCGTTTTTATTCCAACTCTTTTTCTCTTCATTCGAGTATCTATCTTTCCTTTTTTTTGTTTTCTCTTTTATATTTTTGTCTTTTGCTTTTGTATTTTACCATGCCCTTTTTCTGAACAGCAGATTTTCGGGAGCAAAGCTTCTCTTTAGATGTCGAAATTTTTACAAAGAAAACGGTTTGTTCAAAGGACACTGGGTAGTCTTTTTTTTAAGGGGGGGGGTCTCCTTTTTCCGCCATTGCTCCTGTATTCTGTGATGTCTTTTAAAACTACTACGTTTGGAAAAGTAAATAAAAAGTAAAAGATCTTTTTTCATACGTATCTTCTGTTGGGTTGTTCTTTCTTCTTTTGATGGAATCATTTCTTCTAACGAAAGTTTGGATCGCTGTTAAATTTTCTTTTACGGTGCCATTTTTCCGTTAGTTAACCCCATAGCCTTGAGTCAAAAATCTGTAATTTAAACAGTTAAGGCGTTTATGGTTTGTATAAGAATTTTTTTGTCTATCTTTTTTTTTATTCTTGTCCAATTTGTAAAGAGATATAGCTAGAATTTATATTTCAAAACTAGTTGATTTTTTCAATGATACTTTTATTTAGCACTAACTGGTGCCCGGTACGTCACTGCCGCAGAATAAATGATCTTGGAAATATCGTTTGGAATTTGAAATAGTTATCTTGTTTAGTTAAGAATGACTGGAAGAATGATATTTATTTTCTTGTAAGTATGAATACATTCATAGAAATTGAAGGATATATAAAGGAAAAGCCTAAATAGTATTTGTTCTATTTTTATTATGCTATTCTATAAACAAATATTCATTTTTATGCAGAAATTTTAGAATTGTAAAGCTTGGTGTTCTTTCAGAATGGCAAAGATAGAAACTATTCATTGTATCTTGTGATTCGTTTTATATGCGTACAGAATTCCCAAGTTTAATGTTAGAAAATGTGATTAAAATATTTTCTTTTAAAATTGATTAAATATAGAAAATATGTTTATGCCATAAAATCTTTAACACAGTTGAAAAGATAATTTTTTGAAAGCTAAGATGGTGCAAAATTATTTGTACTATAATATTTTTGGAAGTCACTGCAAAAAACGCTAAAATTTCTAACCTGCAGGAATGTTTCCCCTAAAACTTTCTCCCATATCCCTAATAAAACCATTACTTCAGAAAGACTTGCATTGCATTTATATACAAATTGCTACGAAATATTGTCTAGCTTGAATTTAGCATCTTTACTGAATCTGTTGTTTCTCCTATTGTGTCTATTATTTGGTGGTTAAACCATGGTAAATAGATCCGAAAATATTTTTAATACTTTAGATGATTCTTTATGTCTCTAAACATCCCATAACTGCAAGTTGAAGTTTCATCGAAATCGGATGAAGGGTTCTTCTGCGCATAAGAGATATACAGACGATTATTCATTTATATATATATAGATTTAAAATATCAATTTCTCTACCTCATAGTTTTCTCTATAATATTTTGTAGAATTCTTTAATAGATTTGTCTGCTAGTATAAAATAAATAAGTAGCTGGAATTATCAATTATTTTTATATTTTGGTTGATGTAAATTTAAGTAACGAACTTTATTAAGTCTTTGGAATATTTAGATGCCTTAGAATATGGTGTCAAAATTTACTTCTCTGAAGTTATAAATTACTATTTGAAACAATTTAGCTACACAATAACTGCATTGAAATTTTATGTCCTGCATCCCACTTGGATGAATATAAACTGATATAAATAATAAGAAAATATTGCGGCCGAAGATATTCGGATAAACTTGAATCACCGAACAATGTAAACTATGTTGGCGGGAAAAAAATAAAATTTGTGGTGGTGGGTCTAATGCCACTTGGTCATACCAAGCCCGAATGAGCGGAGTTCTTTCGAGAGAATACAGAAGTGGGCGCCTTTCGTTGTTAACAAGCGCCGTTCTGGTGAAAATACGACTTTGCTCGAACACACACGATACAACCCTTTACAAGGGGCGGTAACACTCATTCATCCATCTGCAAGTCAGAATTTAGATCCAAATCAGAGACCGACTGATCCCTGATTCAGTACCCTTAGAGGTATAATTTGGTATGGGAACTTGGAGAAATTTGCAGTCACGACTTATTTACCGTGCCTCAACTGCCATTAGCCAACACGGTGGTCTTAGGCCGAGACGAGGACAGAACTCGTTACCTTTCTAGGAGACTCTTACCAACCATGCTACCGCGGCCTATCAAATTTGTAGAGACATCAAAATGATATAAATTTTATAGGTATGTATGTTTTGATAAAAACCTTTAATGAATAGTAAAAACATAAAAAAACATCATGCGCATAAAAAGTAGCAATTATTGTATTGCAACATTGCTGTTATTTCAAAAATATGTTTCAATTTCCTGAAATGTTAAATGTAATGTGTGTATGATTGTTCATGTTTATAATCTTTTTGCCTTTATCTGATTTTGTATTTCACTTAATCCGTAAGGCAAAATGATTAAAAATATTAAAAAACATTTTTTTGATTAAAGATGTTTATTTATCATTAAAAAACAGCAACAAGTTATTTATTTATTTTTTAACACCCGCCCTTCCCAATACAGTAAATTAAATTTGTGGATGAAAAGTTTTTGGATTGTATGATTTAGTGACGCAAGAGTCATTGCTGACTATACTGCGCCAGACATATGGTTAAAATATAAAATACTTGTCTTATATAACATATGTAAAAGTAGAAACTAATTATTAAATTACATTGAAATGTTTTTAACTTTATATACAAGATGCAAAAAATCGCAATAAGAGGGAATACTAAATAAAATGGTAAAACCCAATTGCTTTTAAAAATTTAAAAAATATTTTTTGGGGGACGTCTCCCTACAAGCAATTGCATGTCCATTGTTGAATCATGAAAAAAATCTGTAGCGCTGATGTTTAATATCAGGCTATACAATCAAAAGGTGATGAACTGTTAAAATACCTTGTGTGGCCAATGCGGAGATATAATTTTGAGAAATCGAAAGAAAAGATAAAAAATCTGTGCAAGTTGAAATTTAGTGGATAAAATTTGTAGATATAAAAATCGTGTATCAAAAATTTATACATTTTTTTGTTAAAACACGTTTGTTTAAAGTTAAAATAGCAATTATTGTTTTATATAAATTTTACGATTATTTAAAAAAATATATGTTTCAGTTTTATACAATTGTTGTGTGCCAATGTGTTGTTTAAGTGTTTGTGGAAATAGTGTTTTTGCTTTTATTTATTTTTGAATCTTACTGAGCCATAAGAAATAAGGAATGAAATTTGTTTTCCAAAAAATAATTAGTTTCTTGAGAAACAATCTTAACTATCATTAAAAACAATCGTTGAATCTTTTTTTTATTGTTACAAGTTTATCGTCATTCCTCCAATCGAATAAACTACATTTGCCGAGACAAAAATGTAATTTTTTGCAATAAAGAAAATGAATAAACTTTTTAAAGATATAAAAATTATTTGTTTCAAAATTTTATAAGTTTATTTGTTAAAACATGTTTACTTATCGTTAAAAATTGTTATTATGCAAATTTGCAAATGCGAAAATTTCAAATTTTCATTTAAATTTTACAAGTATTAGGTTGGTGCGTATGAAATGTCGGATTCTTAAGTGATTGTATAAAACTGTATATCTTTCTTCAAAAGCTGTTTATTCAATCAAAGTATGCTCCATTCGCTTCAATACACTTCTCCCAACGAGATTTTAAAGCGTAGATGCCTGTCTTAAAAAAATTTTGGTCTTTAGAATTAATAAACTCTGATATCGAGTTTTTTAGACTGTCTTCATTTTCATAGTGTTTGCCCCTTAAAAACAGCTCTAAATGTTTGAAAAAATGAAAATCGGTCGGCGAGAGATCCGGTGAATAGGGTGGATGCTGCAAAACTTCATATTCCAGTTCGTTCCAGCTTATTTCGCTCTGTCAGTGCGTGCGGTACCCACTTGTCCATCTTCTTAACCTTGCCAATCTCAGAAAGGTGTCTCAATATCGTTGTATGGTCAACTTTCATCCTGATAGCTAGTTCCCTCGTGGATACGGCTGGATCCGCTTCCACTAGAGCCTTCAGGTCATCATTCTTCACAGACGTTTTGGGTCTTCCGCGCGGCTCATTTTGCAGTGAAAAATCGCCAGTCCGAAATTTTTCGAACCAACGCTGCACTTTCCGATCGTTAACCGTATTCTCCCCAAACGCTTGGTTTATGTTGCGTGCAGCTTTTGCAGCACTATTACCAAGTTTGTACTCATATAAGAAAATGACGCGAATGTCGGCAGAATTCATATCGGCAATAAACTCAAAAGAAATAACAAAAGGGAAGACCTTCGAGAAAACCTATTTTGCTGAAATGAGTCTCTGGCAATGGACAATACGACTATGAATGAGGTTATGCCAAAGACAAAAGTATAACGAAAACAGGGAGACAAACGTCCGCATGTAAAGAGAATCCGACATTTCATACGCACCAACCTAATATTTAAAAATATAGTACAATTTTATAGAATTGTTTGTGTGGTAGTGGGTTGTTTAAGTGCTTATGGATGTAGCTTTTTTTTGTTTTTATCTGCTATTATATTCAGTCTATAAAAAATAAATAATTTTGTTATGACACAAGTTTATTTATTATTAAAATACAATTTTAATAATAAATTGTATTTTAATAATAACACAACTCTTTATTTTCACAAATCTATTCCACACCCTTCCAATCAAGTGAATTGCATCTGCCGAGACACAGATTTTCGAAGAAATAATTTTAAAAAATCTATGCAAGGTTAAAGCCAAAAACATATCCGGTTTGTCTAGAAGAATAAGAATCCCATTCCTTCTCGATCATTTACTCTTTTAATTTTATAAAGAGTTGGAATTATAAGGATGTAAAAAGTAGAAGAGAATCCAATTCATATGAAACCTTTTCTAACAGGATCTCAAGAGTTTTAAGTTCAAAAGGCATTCGAAGTTGGGGAAGTTGAAAATCAGTTTACAAAAGTTGCTCATTATGATAAAGTGGCAATTATTTGAAATTGAGTGCTATTTGTACGTTCAATCGTTAGGAATTAGGATGGATGAAAAATTAAACCTTCCATCATTTTCGTTCCCTTTGAGCTGAAGTTCCGACTTCTTTTGAACGTTGGGATTCTGTTCATTGAAAGTCTACAGAACTTCCCGATAAAAATCGCAGTGTATTCTCGTTGAACGAGCCTGATTCGTTCCTGAATCTTTCTCGAAACGCTTGAAGAGTTTTTCCTCATCTGAAATAGGAAAATATTTTCATTCCAAGAAATAAATAAAACGAATCTATGATAATGTAATTTATTATGTATAAGGCATATTTTTTGAAAATTAATTAACAGCAGTCGTTCTCAAAACCTTCTCGCATATACTCTAATAAACTTGTTATGTGAGAGAGCGCCTAACACAGCAATGACGTATGGTAGTTACGAATAACTTTTGGCGTCAATTTTGCATTTTTACTGTATCTGTCGTGTTATCGTTTGTGAGATTTTTTAGGATTTTTACTGAATCCGTCATGTTATCGTTTGTGAGTTTTTTAGCATTTTTACTGAATCTGTCGTGTTATCGTTTGTGAGTTTTTTGGCTATTACTCCTTAGCATGCCGTTAATAGTATTCGAAAGAAAAATGTGTTTTAGTTACGTGTTTCTTAACCTATTGAAACAATCATTGCCACTTCTAATTATAAAATTTTGAACCAGATTTGATTTACGAATGCTTTTGAGTTTATGAATTATCGCGTTTACATGGTTCTAAAAATACAGGCTGACATATAATCAATGCGTTGTTGGTTTTGTTTCAAAATTTCTTAGATGTCTACACCATAGATATTGTAGCCTGTGTATCGAATTTTATTTATCTTAGTCTTCGTTTTGTAACCATCATGTTGATTTATATTGAAACAGCGGGTTTTCCTCTAAAAAATTTAAATCAAAATTTGATAAATATCTGGTTTGTTGGTCTTAAGCCCGTACGCCAAATTTCACCATTTTCATTTCATCAAAGCGTTTTTGAATTATTTTTGTTACAGACATAACTACGTATTCGAAAAAGTAAATTCATGTCTAAAGACTTTAGTTTTTAGACAAATGTTTACGTTCCAAATTCTGCTATTATCATAAAATAAATTAAAAACACATCATTATCATAAAATAAATTTGTGACACTTATTGCCGTTGCCTTATTAGGATGGTACTCTTCAATGGCATAGTTTTCCTTTTTTTCACGATCTTTCTTATTTCACTGGAATGTTGTACTTATATTGAGTCTATTATTTCCTTCTCTTCTGACTGAATCTCCTTTACAGCTTTTTGTTGTGAGATAGATTGCAGTTTCATTAGCTCTTAAGTAGTGCCTATCAACCTCTGATTTTATAATTTTGACCTGAAACAATCTCGTTTATTAATAATCTACCTACACTGATAAAATTCTTAGAAGCCACAGTCGACAATTCCTTTCAAACAAGAGCCTATTACAATGTGGACATAGGGCACTCCACTATATGATGTCTTGATGTCTACTCACCACTCGTTTTGCAAAACATCGCTCATTAAGTGAGCCCTTAATTTTTTTTTTCGCTCGTTAGATGAATCTTTAGATATGAGTGTTCGTTAGGAAAGATTTGATTGCATTTGTAAAATTTTGATTAATTTTTGTTTCTTAAAAAAAATTAAGACTGTCGTAGATTAGTTTATGTAGAAGGAATCGTTTTTCGGTTGCTTCAGTAGATCCTTGTTATAGGTGAAAAATTTTTGACAGCTCATTCTTGGGTTAAAAGGAAATTGATATGGTTGTAGAAGCTCAGAGACAGTTTATGGATCCAATATGCATTTTTATCAATTTTCAATCATTTATGCTTGAAATTATTTCTCATTTACCATTGTACACTCGTTATGATACATGGAATTCCGTACTATTACGTTTCAATTTTTTTTCCTTTTTTTATTGGCTCTGGATTTGGGTTGCGTTCATCAAAATGTAATGAAATAATTTTGCTCTCAAAATTTCATTAAAATAAATTGGTTATTATTTTCAACTTACATATTTTGTGTTTGGCGCTTTAATTATAGATACCAATGCATTTTAATCGTCACTCCTCTTATGTGAAGGATTTCTAGAAAAAATAAAACTTTCAAAATCTGCATAGATAATTTGAATTTATGCCCTTTCAAAATTAATTAGAAAGTGGAATCCGAAATCATAATTACATTTTGAAAAAAAAAATGAAAAAAGGATTGGGCTTTCCCTGCTTTAATCTAATTTGTCTCGATTATCTTTTTAAAAGTTGAAATGAAATTATTGTTTGGGGAATCGATGATAATTTTTATCTGACATATTCCTTCGTTTGATATGCTTTGTCTCTTTTCGAACAAAGGCTGTAGAGAAATTTTTAATTAAGAAAAACGAGTTTTCTGCTTGCTTTTTTTCAATAATTACTCGATTAATCTTTTAAATTGTTTGTTTCCTTACCTATTAAATTGTATTTACTGTGTCTGCGAATTGTTAAAATCATCAAAATGTTTCTTTTTTATACTTAATTTGGCAAAGAAGTTGGGAATGTTGGAGTATATGATACATAAACTAGATTTTCGTTTTTTTATTTTCACTTTTCTGTATACTTAAAATTTGTCAGTTAATGTATGCAAACATAATACTTTTTGTTAAATTTCCATTTTTTTCGAAATTATCGTGGAAAGTGGTAATTGCAAATTTGAGAAAGTATAGGATTACGAAATGCACTGTACGTTTTCTGTAAAATATTTTGAATTGTTCTCGTTTCTTTTCAAATTCTACTAAAAAGATGGAATCGATTCTTATTACTTTAATAAATAGAATGATTGTGCATACTTTCATTAAGATTTATACAGGTAAATTTTAAATATAATTATTACAAAAAGTTTAATATAATTCCTGTTATTTTGAATGCTTAGTTAGATTATTCTATACATTGTCTATGAAGTTATAGGAACTAAGCCCCTCCCATTTGTTTTCTTTTCCAAATTCTTGTACGAAGCTCCAAACGATTCTAGCATTTTGAATAATTAATTAAATTGCACTCATTTTCCTTAAGATTATGTGAATCAAATCGCTATTTTCGTTTGTTATTTGCGAAACGAATTTTTTTCGTTTCACTAATAACATTCTCTTATTCGTTTCTCGTTGCCCGAATAAATAAATATAAAAATTGTATACACCACAAGAATTGTCGCAACTTTTATCGAAAATCTTTCAAAAACGTTTTAATCGATTCCAGTTATTTATGTAATTGAAAAGTTCTGCATGTATTGTTTATCAGATTATAATTAAATTGGTTATATTAAATTAATTAAATTGGTTAAACAGATTATAATTAAATTATAATTTACGCATTGTTTTGGGTAATTAAACATATTACTTGTATTTTCTTCTTCAAGATTGTATGACTCTCTCTGCGATTCTTTACATTCTGGAATCTTTTCCAGTTACTTAAATGTATATATAAGTATTAGATGCATTTTGTGTAAGATTACTGTTACTTCTTACGACGAAATTCTTATAAGAAGTGTAAATCGATTTCAGCTACTTAGATAATTAAATAGCGTCTACATTTATTGTCTATAAGGTTATGCTAACTAAACTGGTGATTCTTTACAAATTCTTTTGGATTAAAATCAATTGCATACATTTCTGCAAGATTATAGGAATCAACTCGTGATACTAAATATTCTTGAATCAGTTCTAATCATCTGAATAAATATGATGATTGCGTACAGTTAGTGAAAGATTATCGTGACTTCCTTCGAAATTCCTACTAGAACTTTAAATTGATTCCAGTTACTTAGATGATTAAATAGATTCTATATATATTGTCTATAAGGTTATGTTAACTAAATTGGTGATTCTTTACAAATTCTTTTGGTTAATTAATTCGATTGCATACTTTTTATGTAAGATAATGTGAATCAGTCCGTGATTTTTCACCTTCTTAATTGAATTCCATTTACCTGAATAAACATAAAAATTGCGCACCTTTTGTGTAGTTTAGTTTAGTTTTGTTATATTAACGTCCCGTTTAAAGCAACACGAGGGCTATTTTGGGACGGACCTCGTAATTTTGAACCACGGTCAGATGACGAGGACGACACCTGAACTGGCACCCCCCTCTCCACACCACGCCACACCAGCGGGAGGACATTTGGCCTGACAGATTTAACGTGCAACAGACCCCCTCACACGACGGTTCTTCGGTGGAATCGAGTCTCGAACCTGAAACCCTCCGGTTCCAAAGCCGAGACTTTACCACCGGGCCACCGCGGCCCTTGCACCTTTTGTGTAAGATTACCGTGGCTTCTTCTGTAATTCTTATAAGAATGTTCACTCGATTTCAGTTACTTACTTGTTTAAACTGATTTTATATACTATTTACGAGATTATGTTAACTAAGCATATGATTCATTGTAAATTCTTTTGTGTAATTAAATATATGGCATCCATTTTCTATAAAATTTTGTCAATCAATCCGCGAATCTTCACATTCTTGAATCAATTCCAGTTACCTGAATAAACACGATGATTACTTACGTTTTGTATAAAATTATCGCCTCTTCTTATGAAATTCTTTCAAAGTGCTTAAATCGATTCCAGTTACTTTGATAACTAAGAAGGTTCTATAAATATTATTTATAAGGTTATGCTAACTAAACTTTTAGATTCATTGAATCGATTTCGATTACCTGAATAACGAAGCAGATTGCATTTGTTGTCGATAAGAACTTATTAACGTTATTGCCGTTTTGTTAAAAAGCGCGCAGAGCAATTTCAAGAAGCACTTGAAGGCTTTCCTTTTGAGAGGACCTTTACATATCCATTATCCTCGTGAGTCATGCCCCATCGGCTACGAAAAGCATTTGCTAAAATCAATTTCCTAGATCCTTTCATCTCCCCAACCTCTTAGCTTCTCTGTCATCTTCATTCTAAATTTCGCATGACACTGACATTAATTTAATTGTCTGTAGAGCTCTCTCCTTAGGAAGCCTTTACACATGGTTCAGGCAGACGAATTTTATTTCGCCATTTAGGTTCGAACATCTACGTACCGGCGTTGGAAAGAACAATTTTTGTTATGGCCTTCTGATGATTTGCTAAGGAAAATTGAAGAATACCCCTCGCAATTATTGCTTGGGAACCTTTTAGTCTAGAATATAGATTTTTAACTTTTATCCGTAGATGGATTTTATGTTGATTAAATCGTGATATTTTGATTGCTGGAGATTTTTCTATTCTGTATGTTGTAAACGGCTTTTAATAACCGTTTCAGAGCATTGATTTAAAGTATATTGTACATTTTAATGAATATCTGTTTTATTAGAAGTTGGAAGTTCAATTGAATAGTATTGGTAATTTTCTCAAGCAATACCTTCACTTAAGCTAACCCGATGTTCCTTGGTAACGCTATTGGGGAAATGTACATGTCTGAATAAGTAAATCAAATTGTAAAATAAAAATGCACGATTACTAGTTTGACTGTCCTGTGATAGGAGTCCCGTGATTTACATATATTAAATGCCAGTTTTGTGAAATCTATTTGAATAGCTTGCTCATATTTTCCTGAGGAAATCATTAATTTTAACATAAAATAACACTTCGTTAGCCAGATCTGTAATTTTTTTGAGTATCTGCTATATTCCTGGCCCCGGTTTTGTCAAACATGGCTCTTGCGCTAATAAACTATGCATATCGCATACCATGTCATACCTATTATATGCCGGCATCAACCTTTCGTTTAGTTCTTCGCTGCCAAATAAAAGCAAACCTTCTGTTTTTCAGAAGCACCAAAGTTTTTCAAAACTTTTTTATGGAAAAAAAAACCCATTAGAAACGCCAGATGTATTTTTTCTCTGTTATTGGTTATCCATCGGTATGCACTTTTGGTTAGTTTCTCGCTGCCGAAAAAGAAAAACCTGATGTTTTCATTAACCTTTGGTTCGAAATTTATCTATCCCTGAAATCAAGTTATTGGTCAAAAATATATAATAACGATGTTTTTAGTTACACAGAACTTATTGCCTGCATATACAGCTTAGTATTGATCCATCTATTGTAGTTATTTTGAGAAATCTAATCTAATTAATTAAATAGCTTGTTGGTAAATGCCTGAAATAAAGTGTATTAAAAAGTTTTCCCCGAAGTATTGCCAGATCTACTTCTTCGTTTGTCTTATACGACTGAATTCATTTTGATTAGTTTCCTGCTGCTGAATCTGGAGAAACTTAATGTTTTGAAATCACTTTATGATCGAAATTTATTTGTCTGCAAGATCAGATTACTTGATGAAAATGTGTAACCATGATAGAGATCTATTCAGAGACACAGAACTTATTGCCTGCATATAATGCAGTTTGCACCGATCTATCTATTGTTGTTTTTCTGAGTTCTAATTGAATGACCTTAGCTTTGTTTGCCTGACGGAGAGTACATAAAAAGTTTTCTCCGAAATGATTCTTTTTCGGCCGAGAAATTACATATCTATGTCTTCTCTTCGATCTGTTATATGTCTGAATTCACTTTGATTAGTTTCTTGTTGCTGAATCTGGAAAAACTTAATGTTTTGAAATCAATTTTTGATCGAAATTTGTCTGCAAGATCAGATTACTTAATGAGAATGTATAACTATGATCGAGATCTATTCAGATATTCAGAACTTATTGCCTGCATATAAAGTACTTTGCACCGATCTAAATATTGTTGTTTTTCTGAGATTCAATTGAATAGCCTGCTGGTAATTTCCCGAAGTGTTGCCAGATATACTTTGGAAAAGCCAGATTTATTTCTTCTCTGCTTATTAGTTGTTCGTCTGTATCCACGTTTGGTTAGTTTCTCGCAGTCGAATTAGGTAAACCCTGGCATTTCCCAAATCTCTTTTGGTTAAAATTTTCATCTGCAAGATCAAATTACTGGATGAAAATTGTAATAACGATGTATTCATTGACACAGAATTTATTACCTGCATATTAAGCACTTAGTATTGATCCATCTATTGTGATAGCTTTTGTGAAATCGAATTGAATAACTTGCTGGTAATTGCCTGAAGGAAAGTTTATAAAAAAATCTTTCCTCGAAATACTTTAGGAAAACCAGATCATTTTCTTCTTTGGATATCGGTTATACGTCTGTATCCAATTCAATTAGTTCTTCACTGTTGAAACAAAACAAAACAAAAGAACCCTGTTATTTTCAAGAACTCTGTTTGACCGAATTTTGTCCGCAGGATGAAAATACTAGATGTATAATTATGATGGTATAACATTCGATAACGCCTAATCATCCATTGTGGTTGTTTGTGTGAAATCTAATTGAATAGCTTGATGGTAATTGCCTGAAGAAAAGTATATAAAAAAGTTTCCCCCCAAATAAGCCTTCTTCGGCGAAGAAATGCCAGATCTATTTCTTCTCTGCGTATCGGTTATACGTCTGTATCCACTTTTGGTTAGTTTCTCGCTGCCGAATCCGGAAAATGACTGTGTCGATCGACTTCGTTGGGGAGTCATTCATCAAGACTGGCGATGACATTTTGGCGATTTTCTCCCATCCATCGACCGTTAGTCGTTAGTCTCGCTTCTGCCTTCTTCTTTTGCCACGAGTCTGTTGTTTTTTTGCTCCTCGGACTTCATTAACTGTGTCGATTTTTTTTCTACCCCTTCCTTAACCCTCCCTACCACTCTTCTCGCCTTCTTCTGTGACGCTTCGAAGAGCGGAAAAACTGAATTACTTTCAAATTTTTTTTTGCCCCCCGCCCCTCTTCTTCTTCGTCTCAACGCGTAATTTTGAACCCTAGGGATACGCTACTGTTATTTATTATTATATTTTTTTGCACCCCTTTTCACTTCGTATCTAACGAAAAAGATGGATGCGAGCTAAAAATCCTTTTAAAACTTAAGGAAAAGTTTATTTTTAATGTTTTGCTGTAGTTAGAGTAATGAGGCACGGTTTATAAAGAAAGGATGGAGGAAATTCTTCCTCCCCCCCTTTTTTTTAATTTGATTTTTTTTCCACTGTCCCTTGGAACTGTCGAGGCGAATAATTTTTAATGATTTCCGTTTCAGGAAATGTATTTTCTCTCTATATTATTTCAGAGCTAAAGCATTTTTTCAGTCAATTTTTTCATCGTTTTTATTAAGACGTGATTTTTTTTAGTGAAGAAATTTGTTTTTTATTCAAGAAAATCCCCTCTTAATTACGTTGTTTATCTCAAACTGTACAAATATGTCTCAGCTATGCGAAATTTAGCTAATGACGTTGAATCAGCTTTGTTTTTTCTGATTTGTTTTGTTTTTGTAATCTAAAATTTTTGTATTGAAAACAAATTAAACTTTTTTTTTCTGTGTGTTTGATGAGATAAGAAATATTTCAAATTCGAACCATTACGGTTTTACATAAGAAACTTTACTCATCAGTATTTCGATTGAGTATTTTTTTTATCGCTTTCTAATGTTGTATTCATTATTTAGTTGAGTTTGCTTTTTTTTTTTTGCTTGTTTAGAGCTTTATATTCATCTTATATTATCAATCATAAAATATGTTTACACATTACTTACAGGGTAATTATAATTAAACTTTCTCTATAAACAGCATCCTACAGTACTAAAGGATGGATGGATTGCAACGAAATGTGGAATATATACTATACACGAGATGCGCTCAGGGTATTTCGAAAACAATTTTTAGTTCCAAAATATACACCAGAGGGAGCCTTTTACGCAAAAATATTAAATTTAACATAATAAATGACCAAAACAGAAAATCGAAACGATATTAACAATCCAGAATAAGAATTATGAGCAGTGAAATGGAAACCGGGAAATGCTGGAAACTCCATAACACTTCAAGTGAGAAGCATCACAACTGATCTTTTACGATTTGCTGTTGAACACACAGTTCATCGACTTGACATTTTGCAGTTGAAGGAGTTTGGTCACGTGAAGCATCTTTTCCTACATCGTCCTGGGCACGATTAACAACTGCTGTTCTTGTAAAATTCGGCAATTCAGGTTTTGTTTCTGTAAATCCCCCACATACAAACAGTGTACTGTTATTTTTTCCTTACCTGTACTTAATGTGGTTCGATGACTATGCGATCAGAAACTAGTCAATAAATGTTAGGTAATCTGTTGTGTTAAATTTAATGCTTTTCCATTAAAACCCTTTCCCTCCGGTGAACTGGTGGATGTTTTGGAACTAAAAATTTTCTTGAAATTCCGTGAGCGCATCTCGTGTTTAGCCTATATAATAAATTTCATTCAATCCATTCATCCGTTCAATCCACATCCTGTGTTATAGGACGTGATTTATAGAGGAAGTTTAATTATAACCCTCCTGTATACAAAAATAATTAAAATGCCGCGTTATATATAAAATAGCTAACTAGCCTCCTTTGATGATTAGTTGTTCACGTACCAATTACTTCGATTCCTTGTAAGATGTCTGCTTATGGCAATGATTCTCATGAGGAAATTTTACAGATCTTCACCGATCATGTTCTCTAGAAACCGTTCACCGTTCTGAGTTTATATATGCATAATTAGACACATATATTGCCCATAATTTGTCCATTTCATCTCTTTAATATAATTCATTTAATTATAATTTAACTTTCTTATATAAAACGCTTTTTTCATATTATCTAGTTATCATGATAATATGAATAGTTTTGTTTTAATTTTAACTTCCACATATAGATTTGCCCATATCTCATAATCATGATAATGTTTGTAATTTTTTTGGATAACTTTCACATATAAAACGCTGTGTCTATGTTATCTCGTTATTACGATAATGTGAGTAATTTTGTTTGAATTTTAACTTCCACATCATAGAACGCTTTGTCCATAATATCTCGTTATTACGAAAATATGACTAATTTTGTTTTGGATATTAATTTCTTTGGAATATGTTGTAAGGAGAGTAAAAATATGGGATTTGTTTGTTGATGGCTTTGATAAAGGTAGGGTGAAAATTTTAATTTCCTCATAACTTCTTTGCAATTAAAGTTAGAAAATAAATCAATTTAGAAGAATCAGCTATTTTTTCAGACGTACGTTTTTTGTATTATAAGTTTTTCTATTACTGGAATTTATTAAAAATTAGGGATTGAAAATTGATTTTCAACTTTCTGGCATCGATTATTTTTAACATGATCTGTGTCGTGACTTTTAAATAAATAAATAAAACATATAAATCTTCTACGCTTACTTTCTTTTATAATTTTTAATTGTTTAAATGCACGTGGTTTAAAATTTAATCTCTCAAAGAAAGCTAATTAAATACAATTTAAGAAGTTTGGAATTTTTAAAAATATCTTTTGTTAAAAAACTTTAGAGGGTGTGAATTTATTAAACATGTTTGATGTGACCATGAGATAGAATATACAAACTTCGATATTATAATTTTTTTCTTCTATTATTTACTGACTCAAAACTAAAAAAATATTTTTTAGTTTAGTAAAAATACTCTTTTTACTAAACGATAAATAATATTTTTGATAAAATTTTTTTTAATTAAAAATATTATTTATTTTTTACCACATGGAGTTTTCATTAGAATTGTTTTAAAAAATTCCATCTCTTTTATTATTTCATTAGAACCCTTCATTTATATCAAAATAAAACAGCTTCAATATAAATCATCCCAGAAGAATTCTTCCTTTCAAGTTAAAAAAAAAACGTTTTTTAAAAATGCAGCTTTGGTTATCCTTGGATTTGTTTTTCCTTTTCTTTATTTCCAAAAATATTGTTTTATGGCAAAAAAAAGGAAATTTTATTTTAACCCGAATAGTATTTTCCCTCTTATCGAAGACATAAAAGGATTATATCCCGTGGCTAGAATATATCCTTTTTCGTTATCCTTTCAATCTTTTCTGTTTTAAAACTAGAAACCTCTTACCCTCTTCTAGCCATTTTGAAGCACTTAACTATAGGCTGAGTTTATGTTTCGGATATTTTTTTAAAATAAGGTAAAATAATTGCTTTAGATTTTTCTTCTTGTGGTTATCAATAAGTATTACAGCATACAACTTTATTTAGGTAAGATATACCTAAGCAGACATTAGCAAATCTTTTATATGGAAGACATAACTAGTTTAGTTCATGATAGTTTAAATATATTTTATAGGACTTTTTTTTATAAATAAAGGAAATATATGTCATTTCTATGTTTTTATTTTCTTTTATAAACATCTCTGTTTAAAAAAAATCTATATCTTTATTGTATTATTACAAATTTGTATTATTTTCTTGCATAGTAAATCTTTTAGTAAAGTACAAGATTCCACAAATATATCTAATTGATACAAAGTTTTCGGGTTTCGACTCTGGAATACATTTGGCGGTTTTAATGACAAAGATGAAACCTCTCTAGAAATTTGGCGACATCTAAGGTATGAGATCCGTAGTTTCATCTCGGACATTTCATACTCTATCTTGAAAATTATAAAAACTCAAGCGAGTTTTTGTTATCCAGTTATTTTACACTGAACATTATGGTGAATTAAATAACGTTCTTTATAATTAAGATTATTATGAAGAAATTTTTATAATTAAAAGATTTCCTTATTGCTTAGTCTTGCAAGTGCTTTCTTATTATACGATTCAGCTCTGTTTTACCATCTATGTTTTCCTTGGAATATAGTTTTAGTATCCGTTATCGAGTTACTATTTGATTGGTACTGCATTGTTAGAACTTGTTGTTGCCAAAAAATTTAACCAACCACCAAACTGTTATTGATCTTATTAGATTGTTCACTAAATAGTCATAAGACGGTTTTTCCGTATATATAAATAAACAGAAAAGATGTTTTTACCGAATCTTATATTTCTTCCTCATTATGTAAGACTGTTTTACTAAAACTGTGCCCGGGAGCCTGACCGGCTTGTTCACCAGATCAAAGGTTAAAAAAAAAATGTACTTTTGAGTATTTTTTTCTGATTTCCAAAATAAAATTATCTTTATATCCTGAAACAAAGAAAATTGAAAACTTGACGATTCATCGAAATTTCGGGATTCTGGGCAGTGTGCATTCTACTTGCAATAATTTGAATATATTCCTCCGTATATTCGAAACTATTTAAAATTTTGCATCAATGTAAAGTTTTTTTTTATTTATTCATTAAGATTTTATTTCTGTTATTGTATTTTTTAAAATTGTTTTTGCTTAATAAATAAATTACTGGGATTTTTCTCTCTAAAAACTGTTTCATGCTGTGTAATAAAGGTGCTACACTTTCAACGCTGGTACAAAATTGTGAACCTAGCCTAGGATTAGAATATCTTGTATGGTCATGGTGACAATAGTTACGGGATATAGATTTATGGTGAGATTCTAATATTTTTACTGAAGAGAGAGAGAGAGAGAGAGAGAGAGAGATCTATGTATGTAGCATTGTGTAATTATGGAGTTTATCCATACACCATGTTTCAACTGTCTAGTTAAAACGTTTTTGAGTTGTTATGTTGGTAGACTGACGGACTGATATAATTTCAAAATTGCGTATTTCGAACTCGGGGATATCTGAAATGTGGAGATTTGTTAAAATTTCGATTTCGATACTTTGATGAGGACAATACTTTGTTTATGAGAAAGTAAATATAAATATACATGATTTCGTGAAAAATGTCATTTTTAGTTCCTTGTTCTCATTATCTTTGTTCGCAAAAATACTATGTACTTTTCATTATTTTAACTTTGAAAAATTATGTTTGCTTCTGTTTCTTGATTTGTTATAACCTTTTTATTTTTTGGTCTCCAAAAAGTTTTTGTGCATTGTTTTAGGATCATATCACTTGTTTTTTTAAATTTAAAATGTTGCTCAAAAATGCTAATTGCCATTGTTTTTGAAATAGATGCTTGACTTCTTTTTCTGTATTTACTTCACTGTTGAAAGCAGGAAACAGTAAAGGAATGTCAAAATTCTAAAATGGCATGAAAACAAAGATTTTTTTTTTTACTTCCAATTTTCCAGTTCAGAGGAATTAAAGTTCCGCAGTCTTTGTCTTAATGTGACATAATTAACGTAAATTGCACATATTCAACAAATGTAATTTATTTGCCAATTAACGTGACGTTTATGCATTGCATTCCGGAAATTTATTCAGTTAATTGTCTTTCTTTTTTGGTAAGAAGATACAAGCGGACTTAAGGAAGGAAAGAGATGTGGCCATAAAAAAAAGAATTTTTTTCTTTTGTTTTTTTTTCCGTTAAAAGAAATACTTTTAAAAAGAAGAAATAAAAGATGCTTTCCTGTAAATATAATTACACCACTCCATCTCAAATATTCTTTAAAAAAAAACGTACTTTTTAGAATGTTTTTTTTATGTTATTTGTAATTTTTTTTAAAACTTGGATACACGCAATTTTATGCTTGTGTGAATTTACTGAAGTTAATAAGCGAAATTTGCTAGAAGAATAATTGCTAGGTTTTTTTTGTCTCATATTTCTGTAAACAGAACAAAAAATCTGGATTAATTCAGAAATTTAAAATAGAAAGGAAAAGGTAATAGAAGCATTAATGGAGAAATGTTGCGAAATATTTGCTGTAGATCATAATTAATTTTTTTGCTTTTAATTAATATATTTTGCAAATGATATAACTGTAACGATATATTACGTTTATAACATAAAGCATACGCATTTTAACATTAAATCTTTTAAATATTCTTCTCATATTTTGAAATTTTAGATTAGCCTGTTTTTGATGTATTTAATTTTAAGTTATTTTATGCAACTTAACTTTGTCTTAGGTTATCTTCTTTGTATAAAAGTAGCTGTCATTGACGACTCCCAATTTGCCCCAGCAATATTCGCTTTTCTGATTGTTAAACTATTTGCATGTGGGATGTATTTATTTAAAATTTCACCTTTTAATTGACAACATAGAAAATTACGAATTTAAAAGTATAAGTATAATAAAATTAGTGCTTTTAATATTAATTAATTAAAACATAAGGGCAAATATGCATTACTATAATTTTTGTTTCCGTAATGTATGATGTGTAAGTGAAGATAAAGTATTTTAAAATAAACTATAAATAAACAAAAGAAAATATTTAAAAAAAATGAAATCTACGATTGCAAATTTCAAGTCATTATGTAGGAACATTATTATTTTTAAGTCATGTTTTTAAGTAAGATGTGGATGGGGGGGGGCATCGTTTTTCAAAATGCGACTTAAGACAGTTCGTAAGCATTCAGATAATGAATAATTCGAAAATAAAGTTGTAGCTTTAGTTGGCGATAAATCGCCAAATAGGGTCAAAAATCGCCAAAAAAAGAAAAAAAAATGCCAACCCTAATAGGGGTTGAAACTTTCTGACCTTCTTATCACCCCAGTTTATATGTGTAAAATACCTTGTCAATAGCAATTACTTATTAGATTAAAGTAGTCAAGATGTTGGAATAAAAATCATCTGGTGGATGTATGAGGAAATATCTGGATTTATAATTAGACAATGACATTTTATTCCATACTTTTATATGAAAGCAGTTGTGTTAAAACGCAGCTTCGTTTGGGCCTCTTGCATTTATATAAATTTTCCACTACTGCTTGGAAATTTCCTAAAGGCCTTTCTAATCTTGATTCCTAATAAGATAGAACCGAAATTCTCGTGTTTTACGAACCTTAGTTTTTGTCGCCAGATTCATCGCTAAATTGTTGTCGTTTTCGTCGCTTAAGTCTTAATTCACTGACCTGGCATCCAGTTAAAATATCTGTAAATCTCTTTTCCTTACTTTAAGATTAACTGTAGGAGGAAACAATATTACAGATTCTTTATAGTTAAATACTTGTGTATTTTATGTTTGCGGTCCCAAAGTTTTTCAAAATAATTAATATATTTAATGTATATTTCGTCAAGAAGTCCTAAATTGGGTCCATATGCATTGTGAACAATGGTAAGCATAAAATGTTTATATTAGGTAAACAATATAGAAACAAATACATTTATTTTTTCCTTCTAATGCTATCATCTGTCAAGAGTAATTTTTAAATTAATTTTCAAAGTAATAAAACTTTTTGAAACGCATCAAAGATACGTCCTTAAAGGTCCAAAATGGCACGTCCATCACAGATCGATCCTTTGATACAAATGTTTTTCTTTTATATGCCCTTAAAGAAATTGAATAGTTTTAAATTACTCTTGGGCTTGACAGATATTATGTGTTCTTATTCGAATGGTCAAATTAACTGTGCATTGCATTTCCATAAAACCTCAGCCAAATAATCCTAAGTATGGTCCATATGCATTTAAACAATTAGCTTAAAATATTGTAAACAAGCTTAAAATATTGTATTAATGGAACAAAATGGAAAGAAATATGTTAAAAATTTCTTTTCTAGTGCTGTCGTCTATCAAGAGGAATTTTTAAGTTAACTTTTAAAGTAATAAAACTTCTTGAGAAACATCAAGACTTTTATGTCCTTGGTACGAATGTTTTTCTTTCAAATGCCTTTGCAGAACTTCAATTACTTTAAATTACACATGGACTTTGTGTGATCTTACTCGAATGGTCAAATTACTGTGCATCACACTTCTGCAAACCCTCATTGAAACGTCTCATCGCTATCCCTCTGGACATCTTCCGAATTACTTTCTTGTGTTTACTTTAGCTTCTCGACCACGATCTTTCATTGCTGTTGAAAAATTGCCAGTTTCCTTCTTCGTGTACCAGCCGAAAGACGAAGCGGGTGGACCGAAAGCCGCATATAAAAAATTAATCCGTTCCATCATTTCGCTTACGGGCGAATGATCGGGCGGACCAAGATGGCGGATACTGTCACGTTTTGTTATTTGATGAGAAATACATTTTTGCTGGCAGCGTATTGAATCGGTCCACTGGCGGAGGAACATGTGTTCACCAATTCCCCCATCTTCTTCTACTCCGGCTTTGTTTGTTCTTGGAGTGTGTTTGCGATCTGTCTTTTCGTCTATGTTCCATCTAGGAGCCGGTTATTTTTTTCTTGCTCTCTCTCACTCACTCGCAGAGTCAACATTTTGGGTCAACAAAGAAGGAGGTGCCTTTCGGGACTACTATCCCCTGGAGCTGGAGGGGGGGAGGAGGAAGGCATCGTCTTCTGAGGTTGATCTCTCTTCTAGTTTGTTCCAGGACGACCCCGACCCTTAACATTTCACGTCTCATCTCTAGAATTGCTTCTTGATGTAATTTTCTGGAATGGATGATAAGTCAGTGGTGCTTTGTGTCTGTGGGTGGGTGGGGCGTGGGTGGTTGATGAATGTAAGTTGTTACTTTTTCATTACTTGTTGCTGATGGAATTGGTGTCTTTAAATATTTAGAGGATACTGTTGTTGATTTTGTTTTAGCTGTTAAGTTTGATGAAGTGTGTATTGACTCAGATGGCAGTAGGTTATACCGTTTCACATTTAAATTTAATGTGCACCTTTCACTGATCTTTGTTAAAAATTTCGTGTTCAAGTATGATGAATAAATACTTAATGCCAGATGTTCAGTTTTAAATTAGAATTTTGCAAAATCGATCTTATGGGAAATGCCCTTTTCATATGATATCAGTTAAATTGCAGATACGTGCAATCAATCTTCTCTCGCTCCAATTCATTTCCTGCTTATAACTTTTGAAAAGGTATTGATATATCTTTTTGTGGGAAAGTTTCCAAAACTTCTTGTATTTATCTATCTTGTTAGATGGAAAATTGCTAATAAGCCTGAACTGTAGATAAGCCGCCACAGTTTCTGCATCATGTTATATAGAAACAATGCTAGCAGAATGCTCTATTGTTAAATGACTTGCGCATTTTTTATTTTTTCGTGTGTGAAATGTATAGAAAGTGTAATAATCATCAAAAATTCAAACTTAAGGTTTTGACGAGTTACCACGTTTTAGATGACCTGAGTTCAAAGAATATATTTTTAGAATATGCCCGTATATCTATTTAAGACAAAGATAGCTCAAAAACACTTTGAACTATGTGGAATTTAGTATATAGGTTTATAATCAAATTTGTAGATGTCTGACGAATTTTGTGCAAAACATGCTTAGAGGAAGTCTGTCCGACTGTTGGATATTTGTTAGCTCGATAACTACAAAGTGAAAAGAGCTAGCTGGCTAGATAAAATTCGGTACACAGATTTAACATCTTAAGCATAGTCGCCTGTCAAATTTTGTGCGAAATTCAACATGCAGTTAAACGTCTTTTGGTTTCTACTTTAAGAAATATGTAAACGCGATAACTCAAAAATGCCATGACTTTAAAATATCAAATCGGATGTGAGTTTTTGTCACTACGAGTATAGTTTTATGCCAAAGTTTTTGTTTCAATCGGTTGGGAAGAACGTGTCTGAAACCCAAATTTGGTTTTTGGGAACATTTGACCACGTGCCTGGGATTAGTAGCCAGTACACTGGCCAAATGTCACACGATTGAATCAGTAAAAAAAAAAAAAAAAAAAAAAATGCTAAATTCACGTCAAAGGTTAATATTTCATAACTACTGAGGGCCAGTGCCATAAAAGGCGTTCACTGGAATAATATCTTTATTAGAAATTATGAGATAATGCGTTGGGGAAACCGTTCCCTCTGGTTGCACTATTTTATATGAAGGGATATCAACATGTATTTTATGCGTATAGTCGCTATTTCGTCATTGTATTGTATGAAAAAATACCTTTTTGTCAAAATACTCTATGTATTAAAGGAAAACTCTTCCATCTGAAAATCTTCTAACTATATATATATATATATATATATTTGATTACCTCATGTTATTATATGATCATGGTTTTAAAAAGTACTTGATTCTTCACCATTATCTCTCGCTTAAATTTATAGCGGGCGGATAACCCCTTAATGTCTTGCCTGTGCATAAATTGAACATCGATTTATTTCTTTTTAAATTTAAGATATTGAAAAAATGTTGCTCGGCTTTACTCTGCTACAAAAACATTTTACATTTAAGAATGTTATAATTTTTATTAAATGTATTCTTTCTTTTGTTGTAATCGGTATCATACAAATGATACTGCCATTTAGAAAAAGAATTTATTGACAATTATGAAATGTGAAAGATAATCATGGATTGTGGAATTAAAAACAAATAATTGTGTCGATACATAAGATATTTAACATTAATTGGTAGGAGTCTAACGTTTAGATGTCTACAGCACTATTAATGATGAAGATTGATGACTCTGTTAAGGTATAAAGGAAAGCTGGAACAAATTAATTAACGTTTTAACTTGAAGATTTATTGTTTCAAAAACTGAGCTTTAGATAGCGCTACTGAGCTGGAATCGAAATTTAATGAATGAAACGTATAATCAACATAAAATAATGTTATTACATAATCATGAAAAATTCGCAGGCGCAATATTTCTATCATCTAGCATTTTAGAAAGTGCTCAGTTTTGAAATCGAGGCGAAATTACATTTTTACAAAACATGAAACAGATAAAAACGAATAAAAGTATTCAAGAACAACAGGAACACTTTCCTATCATTTTTATTTTACTTCGATTATATGGGGGCATTTAGTAATTAGTTTCGGTTAATATTGATTTTATCGAATATGCATTTTATAACATCTTTTCTTTCCTTGAAATATTTCTGTAAATAGGATGCAATAATAACAGATGATGCTAAATTTTATTTAAGAAATTTAATTTACAATACAACATTGGATAACTGAACTAAAGTGGAAGGTCTGTTTCGGATATTGACTTTTTTGCTTATTTGTATCATGAACATATATTGCTATTTTGTATCTAATTACAGAATATCATTCTGTAAATAGATACAAAATATTAATAAGCAAATTCAAAACTCTCGATTATTCGAATGCAAAGTATGAATATATTGAGCATAATCCAAAACTCTCTGTTGATTAGATTTATGTTCTTTATTGTAGTAAAGAAAATGGAAGAGGTAGTTTCGATGAGACCATTCCCTCTGGTATACAGGCGCTTACTCACTTTATAATTGAACAATTCTAAAGACTCTTTTAAAATAACAAAAACATATGCGCTTTAGTTCCTTTGCTGCTTTTATAACAAAAGTGTTAATGCACATTATACAGTTGACTGGATCTGGTACAATGATTACTTTTACTTTTTATGTTGTAAAACAATAAGGAATATAAACTGTGCTGTAGATTATTGAAAGGAAAAACGAACTCTTAATTTTGGCTTACCTCTATTACTCAAAAATTATTTTCACCTATCACTCTATTGTTTTCGTCATAGGTGACGAATTTTTGGGTTTTCTGATCTAGTGACGGTTTGTCTGCAGTGCTGTTTTTACAATTTCTTAGTTCGCGATTGGGCGTGGTAAGTCATTTATCCATCTCGTCTCATGATATTTATATTTTCGTATCAAACTTTCTTTTTATAATTTCTACCAAATTTGAAGACTATTTGAATAGCTTTTGTATCGACTATGTCAGAGTTCGATTAACCGGCTTTTTATTTACGCCGAAATACCTTTTGTTAACCTCAGAATTAATTAGTGTACGGATCCACTGCAGTAAACAATTTGTTACCAGATTTCATGTCTATATTCCTTTATTTAACTTCCTTTGTGCTTGTATATTTCGTATTTGTTAAATTGGAATTAGATAAATGATGTTAGGATCATGATAGCCCGGTTGGTAGGGCGTTGGATTCGCATCCCCTGTGTTGTGAGTTCAAATCCGCCAGCTGATGATTCCTTGTATGTGTGGTGGCTGGCGCATCTATAAATTTATCGTGGTCACAAAGTCCTACATACCGAGAGGACCACTGGAGGTACTGGATCAGAAGTGATCGTTGTCTGATTCAGGTCTAAATTATGAACTGTGGAGGGATAAATGAAATCCGCCCCTTAAAAAGTTTGTGACGTGTGAGCAGCTAAATGGCACTCTTGGTCGTAGATATCGCTACTGGAAAAACAAGAGATGTTATTTCGGCTTAAAACCGCTGTCTTAATCAATAATCAGTCAATAGGCTTGTGTATGGCAAGTGCCATCTGAAACAATAACATAAATGTTTAATTTGTTTCCTCATATAAGGGAACTCTGTAGTTTGGTATACTTATGTTCTCGAGAACATAATAGTATTTTATAATTTTTATTTAATTGTAGTTCGTTTCCATATGAGAAGCGCCACCTCATTGTGAAATCGAAAGAAAAATTGTTGCAAGATGCCTATTTATAAATAAATATAATGCAGTATATGTTTCATTATAAAATGGAAAATAACAAATATAAGTCTTTTAAAATCACTAAATAATCATTTCATTCTGGCATTAAAATGCAGAACACATTTTTTAAAATCTAAACTCAGTTAATTTTAGCAAATATTGTGATGACGTCAGGCGCTGAAAATAATATGATTCAAAAAATGAAACTACATTAAACAATGAAATCAAATACATTTGTAATCATTCATTAATTAAAAAATGCTATAATTGGGATTATAATTCCAATTTTCTTGTATTCTTTCATGACTTTTTTTATCTCCATGTTTTTTTTAAATTAAAAAAATGTTTTCTACATTTCAATGCACTTAGAACTTACTATTTTGTGAATATTTGCTCGGTAAAATTTATTTTAATTCTCATACATATAACTATTCTATTTTTCATTTATTAATCCTAAAATGCAAGTTAAAAAAATATTAAATACAAATATTAATTCAACACACGCATTAAATATTTACTCGATATTTTTATCTAATACTCTTTGGAAATCAAATTTTCAATTTTACTTAAGGAGCCACCTCTGCATTTTTCATGCCTTAAATATTCTCTTAACCTAACATCATCCTACTCTTTTTCCTTTTTCCTTCAAAATATCCCTGTTTAAAATCCCTAACCTTCTATATTTCCCTCCTCCAAGAAGTAGGCTTTTAACTTAATTGAGTTGTGTCAGTTCTTCTGAGTCAACATTTACTCGGTCCCACACGCACGCACGCTTCATTTATTATTCTGAAACCGAGGGCTCAGTTTCATGCGTTCTTTACTTACGCATCGCATCGCTCGCTCCAGACATAATGAGCATGTAAACATAAGGTAGCTCGTATTGACTCTGAAAGGCTCATTGCAATCGCGGTGTGCAATCAATAGATGCCTTAAATGGCGCTTTTGTGTGCGAGGAATAAATGGCGCTATTACTTAAGACTCTATTCAATTTTGGATACTTTGGTGTTTGATTTTTGGTCAGTTTTGGATGGACATTTGGAGGGTATGAGGTTAATGGAAATAGGTATCAGAAAATCGATGCAATTATCTAATGGCATACTTTTTTTGTCGTCTAAACAGAAGTTGATTACTTAATTTTTGCTTTATAGAATTTGTATTCTTGTGTTGAGTATTTAACAATGAGTGGATTGGAGCCTTAATGTAATTCCTATCATCAAATATATCATTTCAACTGGTGCCATGATGGTATAGTGTTAAGATTTCGATCTCTATATCAGAGATGGGATCGCTATGGTTTCGAGACCGGGGGGTTCCAGGTTCAAGATCCGATTCCATCGAAGAACAGTCATTGCAAACTGGTTTGGTGCACATTAAATCCTTCTGGGCCAGACCTACACCCGCTGGTGTGGTGCAGAAATTTGGAGAGAGGAGTACCAGTCCAGATGTCGTCCTCATTGTCTGATCGTGGTTCAAAATTGCGAGGTCATCTTCCAAATGAACCTAGTGTTCTCTAAAACAGGACGTTAATATAGCAAAATTAAACGATATCGGAAGCCTCTAGGTTCAGGACTGTTTCATTAAAGAGTTATTATGTTACGTGGATATGGTGCCTATTAAACTTTTTAAGTTATATCTATTAAATTTTATTGTTATTAAATAAAATTATTATTATTAATAAAAAAGCTTATTAAATTTTTCAAGTGTCCAGGAGAGGGAATGTTGATCTGCAATGCTTCTATATAGAAAAAAATATTTCTTTACAAATAAATATTTTAAATTCTTACACCAATTATGTGCTGTTTTATGTTAGCTTTAGAACATTATAATCATAGAGAGGCCATGTATAGGGTTTTTCAAAGGAATAAAAAAAAAATGATATAATTTGGATTAGTTAACAACTAAAGCTTTGACTCAGTAGTATGTGTTCCTTTAAAAGTTTTAATAAAATAGAAATTGTATGTATCTTTCTGTAGCTGTAGCAAGAACCTTTCCAAATGAGAAACATTAAATTTGCATCGATCATTCTGAAGTTCATTTCTAAGTCAACGGTGCTATTTACAAATCTCAGAACTAATTATTTCCTAAAATTAATTATTTCCGTCTTCATTCAGTGTTTCGCAAATATGATTTATTAACTGTGTTTTAAGACCAAACGGTTACTATCCCAACGGCATTAGTTTAAATATTATGCTGCATTTCATTTAATCTTCATGAAGTTTTAAATTATCCTATCAATACCTGAGGTTATTGAAGGTCATAGCTTTCTCTTTCAATTGCAGTGAAGGGCAAAGGGACAAATAAAGAAGATTGTATGGGATACATAAACACTAAAAAGAAAGGAATGATGTTCGTGGCAATGAATGCCGTCTTATAAAGGAATTTCTATTGTTGTAACAATGATAGCAAGAGAGAGACTGAATCCCAGGGGTTATTAAATTCTTACCAGATTGTTAAAATATGGAGACAAAAGAAGAGTTGGGCGAAGTTGGTATGGTATTTTGGACTTTTGGCACAAGAGCCATATTTGGCTATACTGCGTGATGCATATGGTTAAAAGTTAAAATCAAGAACATGAAATATTTAAAGGTCAACAGAAGTCTCTTCACCGTTCTAAAAACAGGGTAAAATTGGTATAAATGATAAGGTAAATTTAACGAAATTTATAAAGAAAATTTTTATTATTTACGAAGAATTATTTTTAACAAAAATTTATAACGTAAGCAAAGAACAGGAGTTATCAAATATACGAAAACCCCCCAAAAAACAAATAGGAATCAGAATCCAAATCTTTTAAATCAAGAAATTAAAAAGATTTGAATGGTGTGTTTTATCCATCAAGTCACGCAAGGTAACAGATGAGGAATTTAAAAAATTCTGGTGATTTGAATTAAAAGAAGGACATTCGATTAAAATATGCTTGACAGTAAAATTAGTATGACAAATGGGACATACAGATGCGCTTTCTCCAAAAAATGAGGTGCTTTGTGTGAAATGTGTATGCCCTTTAGGGAATCGAGTTCAATTTAGTGTCGATCTCTCGTATAGGAAGGACTGGTCACAATCCAATAGAAGGCTTAATGGAATGCAATTTATTATTGATATGCAGATCTCCGTTGCCTTGCCGACTACAAAAAATGTCTAATCAATGCTTTCTTTGCATTGCCATATGGCAATTCTTGTGATAAAAGAGAAGAAGCAATTTTTGTTGCATAATCAGCCATTTCATCATCTTTTATTCCTACAGGATTTGGAACAAAGCTAAAAAGTATGTTAAGTTACTCTTGAGAGAGTGCAGAGAAGTCAGCGTTTCTAGGGCAAATGAATGCAACCGATTGTCATAGTAGCATAGTGCTCCCAAAGAAGCGCTCATGCTATCTGTGTATATAATAAAATTGCGTTGATTGGCAGAGGAAATCTCCTGATTCCCAAATAGAATTGCCAACAACTTAGCAGTAAATACAGAACAATAATTGTGTAAACAATAGCTCAGCGTCTTGGATGGAATAATACTGCTGGACAAAGTTGCAGTTCAGCTGCTGGATGTAAAGTTAGGCTAAACGGACAAGAGAAATCAATGGATAATGCAGTAAATAAATGTTTGTAAAGTTTGTGAATGGATTTCCTCTGTTAATGATTTTTTAAACTTTATTTTTAATGTTATGTATCAATTTTTTTCTTCACTATTCTTTTACTTCAAAATATCTGCCCCTGGTTCAATACTGGATATACCAGCTAATTCCTAATTATTTTCGCTATCTATATAACCAGCGGGTGTATATCCAATTTTTTTCGGGTACTCTCTGTCAAACATATCCAAGAGAATGCCTTGCATGACATTGCGTACTATAGTTGCTAAATATTAACTTTTTGTGTGGATTTAGCTTTTTTATTGAATCTATCGTGTGATTCTTGGGGAGTGTTTTGGCGATTAATTCCTGGCATACGGTTAATGACAACCGAAAATCGAATGTGTGTTTTAGACATGTCTTTTCTGAACTGCATGAAACAAAATTTGACCTAAAACTACATTTAAGGTATCCAACTACGTTCGAAGGATTTTTTTTTTTGAAAAATAAGATTTTTAAAAAAGTATTTATGATGATGGTCTGGTGGTAGGGCCTCAGCTTCGTAACCGAAGGGTTGCAGGTTCGAGGCCCGAATCCACCGAAGAACCGCCGTGTAAGCGGGTTCGGTGCAAGTTAAATCCGTCGGGGCCAAATGCCCTCCCGTTGGTGTGGTGTGGAAGCTTGGGGATGAGAGGATGGAAGAAGGGAGGGCCAGCTCAGATGTCGTCCTCGTCATCTGACCGCAGTTCAAAATTACGATGTCCGTCCCAAATTAGCTCTGGTATTGCTTCAAAACGGAATGTTAATATAACTAAACTAAACTTATTGTTTTTAGATGTATTGTCAATTATAAGCTCTATAAATGCAAAAAAAAAAAAAAAAAAAAAAAATTGAAAATTTACAAAAATAAATAAATTGTGAAGTAGAAAAAAAATGTAGAAAATTTTAAGGAAATTTAACCGAAATGGTTAAAACTCTATATAAAATTGTAATGCAGCAATCCTATTTTTCTTTGTGCACAAGCTATAGATTATAATAATGAATGAAATTAACCAAAATCTGTGAAACATTGTGAGATGTAAAGAAGTTATGGATAAAAATATACGTATATATGCATTTTTTTCCCATAAATTCCCAGCTTAATTTTTATAAAAGCACCTGTAAATGAAAAAAAGTATTTCACCAACAATAAAACTTTTGGTTTATTTCATTGCGCATATTATTTAAAACAAACGGTGAAATTTTTAAGTAAATATCTCTATTAATTTTTGAGATACCATGTTAACGCTGGAGATTTTTTATGAAAATTAAATATTTTGAAAATAATTGAGGACAAATTTTAGCTGAAAAATGTTTTGTTTAAAATTCCCCAGGATGATGGTTCAGGCCTTCTTTTTCGTAGAAAAGATATATTGTTCCGAAAGAGGAAAGTCTGAACTACTAGAAATAATAATAATGATAAAATTCGTCAGTATAGTCGATAACCACTATTTTTAACGTAATCTGATACCTCAAAATTACAAATTACTTACTTATTTGATAAAATTAACTCACTCCTTTTTTGAGTTATCGCAATTACATATTTCTGAAAGTATAGACCAAAGGACAATCAAACCCTTATTGGATATCGCTAAAAATTTAGCAGGCATCTACACTATAAATATTAAACCTGAGCACCGAATTTTATCTGTCTTGCACTCGTCGTCTTGGGGCTAATTATTATTGTGCTAATTATTATTCGAATAGATGAATAGGTAGACTTCCTTTGAACTCAATTTGCTCAAAATTTGATATAAATCTATGAATTTAGTTTTAAGTTTAATTATCACGCTTTATCTATGTATTTGAGAGCTGTTTTGTGTTATCTTTGTTGCGTACAGACAGATGGACATTTTCTCAAAAATATGTTTTTCGAACTAAAACATGGAAATTCGTCAAAATCTCGAGTTCGAAATTTTTGACAAGTATTATTTTATTTTCTCTTTACTTCGTATTCGAGAAAGTAAAGGATTAATGAATTTTAGCAATATTGTTTCTCTGGTATTTTTAAAAATTCTTTTATATTTAAATTTATAAGTGTGTTATGACACAATTTAATGATTTTTTTTATTTTATTTTTTCTTCTTCACAGAAAGAGATTGCTTCGTCATTTTTCGCTCCTTTCATTTCAGTTCGAATGGTGAAGGCTCACTTTCACCATATCATTCTGAATATTTCTTCGTCCTCATTTCAGTATCCCGTGGAGCCATTTTATTCAGAAAAGCGAGAAAGAAAAATGATATACCGAAATAACCAAACGCAATACGAGATGGAATTTCTGTTGGAATTTTTTTTTTTCCAGTCGTTTTCCAGATTTCCATCAAAATTTCATTGGGTATCCCAGCCTATTTCCTAAGGGGTGGAAGAAAAAAAAAGAAAGAAAATAATATCGTACTGTGTGATATCCGATACTCGGATCGAGCAGAAAGGTGTATTGTTTCTTTTTATAAATCGAAAAATAAATACTGTTTTCTTTTAGGCTTAGAAATTGAATCGGAATCATTTGCCGTAAACAAATCTTCGTTGTAATGTTGTAATCGCCGTGATTTGGCGACTTGCCGATTTTCATGCCAAGATGAGCTCGCCAATTTCCCGTGGCAAAAAAATGGCCCTTTTGCAATATTACTAATGCAAATCTTAGATGATGGGGAGTTTGGAGTTTCATGCTTGAAGGATGATGGTCTTAGATATTTGAGAGCTCTTGGTATCTAGATGATGGCCTCTGTGAAATGTAGAAGCAATTTTTTAGAGGCGGCTGTGAAATCGGAGCTCGCCAATCTGAGCCGGGTGTTTATAAGCTAGATGAAGCAATTGGTTTGAGTTGGGAAGTTTGGCTGGAATCCGGTAACTTCATTTTTCGTGAAATGTTTCAAATTTCTGGGTTTTGGACGGTTTTGTTTTATGCCATTTGATGAAATATTAATTCTTTTGTTAATGTTCTTAAAATGGAATTATTATACTAGTTGTCTTTTACCTTATTTTTTATCAATCACCTTCCCTTTTTTGTAATGGAATAACAGAAAAGCCTTTTGATGCCTGTATACAAAATGATTATGTACAAAAGATGTTTTATAGATTTTTATATTTATACATAATAAATGTATTTGCATAAAATTAATATTAACCATTTAATTGTTTCAATCTCTTTAGAAAATGCGCATATGAATTGTGTCACAAAAATTTAGCGATGAAGGATATATTCCTCAAACAGAGAATATGTGCATTATGAAATTATGTAATAATATAATACCTTTTATTTTCATTTCTATAATCATATTTATTTATTTACTTAAACAAGCATAGATTTCTTTGCAGATGAGCAAAAAGATGACAAAGCATAGAATATTATGCGGAACTCTGAAATTTTTAATGGATTTTGTCTTGTTTGGATGGTTGGATTTAATTAATTTTTTTTCAATGTATTATTTAATAAACGACTACTAATACAACTATATACGATTTTAGTTTTATATGGAGACGGCCATTTTAGTCATCTTTTTTGGCGAATAGTTAAAATCTAGAAGTGTTTTGATTTCAAAACGATAAACCATATAACTTAAGTATCTAAACTATTATTATGATTTTCATATCATTACCCCAAACAGAAGTACTCCTACCATTTCTTCTTCTTTTTGTAAATAAAATTGCTATGGAATTTTCTATTCTGTATGTATTCTGATTTTTCTATTCATTTTTCCATGTTGTAGAAGCAACAGTAAATATGGCCGTATGATTGAATTGCCTATCTTTTGAGTCCATGCCAAAAAATATATTTTTCTTTTTCTTAGTACTTTTGAACTGGTTGATTCATTTATGAAGAATCGGATCATTAAACTAATGTGTGTAAAAAACAAAAATCTAAGTATCTCAATATATTTTTGTATCAAGATAATAACTTTTGCATTTTTGCCTTATTTTTATATGAGAAAGAAAAATATTTGTTACATAAAGTTACTTTTAATAGACTTATTAAATTGTCTAAATAAATCCCTTTATAATTTCCATTTATTTAAAATTCTGCCATTAATTGTAAAATTTTTAATTACGTGATTTTGCATCTACTCTTATAAAGGTTCTTATTCTAATAGTGTACCAACTTCATCTACATTAACAATATTAAATAAGTTAGGTACTGGGGAAATATTTCAGTAGTCATAATAACCGATGATTGATTTCTTAACCAGTACATAAAAATTATTTTAACAACCATAAGCAATATATATTTACACATGGAAAAATACTTTAACAGCAATAATAAGCAATAGTTGGCTTCTAAGCCGTTAGAGATGGACTTGTACTTCCTTATGCAGAAATACATCAGCAAAAATAATAACTAGTAGAAATAGGTATGTATTTCTGTGTGGGAAAATACTTCCTCAACAATAATAACTAGTAGAAATAGGTATGTATTTCTGTGTGGGAAAATACTTCCTCAACAATAATAACTAATTGTTGATTTCTTAAGTATTAGAAATAGACAAATGCACTGCCTTATGGCAAAATATTTCAACAGCAACAATAACAAACAATTGACTTCTAAACTGTTATAGACAAGTGTATAGTTACATTTTTGTTAGTGCTATAATTAACACAAAGAATTATTTTTCGTTTTGGAGTCAATAAATTGCTGTAAAAAAATTATGAAATCTGAATTTTTACAAAGCCTTGTAGTCCATTTAATATTGCACAACATTTTTAATGTATTAATACTTTAAATAAAACAAAAGCATTCCAATCTTTTATAACTAAGACTGGTTCAGTTATGAAGCTTTAATTATCATTATTATAAAAGCGCGGACGCATTTAGATATTTCAGTACATTTTAAAAAAGACAATAACGTGCTCAAATTAATGGAAGCTACTATTTGATTTATAATAAAGAAACCCTTGCATATTACCGATTGTGCTACTGTTTGTTGAATTAAATTTTCATTAAAAACTGATAAAACTCTATCTAAAGTAATAAATATTAATTAAATTTAATTAATGAATTAATATTTGAAAACACTGTGTTAACATTAAGCGTCATTCTCTACAAGTTTAAAAAAATGTATTTGAACCTGAGCAGATGAATAAAAAGTACTTTTACAAGATATATAAATAAATATATATTGGGAGCATGCGAACTAATAGAAGGAAAAAGGGAACTTCATTTGTTTATTATTAAATTCAGAATATTTTACTAATGAAGTCACAAATGATTTAAAAATTTGAACAGTGCAGGTATTGACTGAAACAACGTAAAATTTTATACTTTGCATCATTTAAAGTAACTAATAATTAATTCAACATTTCCATTTTGAAATATATGTCTGTAACAATCAAAAAATTAATTATTGTGCCACGATTAGAATGGATACCTTGGATAACATGCACAAATGAATGTGAAAATTTTACACTTAGTATCATTTATATTATTTATAATAAAACAGATTTTTCTCTGATACAGACAGAAAGGAAGATTATTTTAAAAGTTGTTTCATTTCCTGATGGAAAATATGTTTTGTCGTGACAAATCCAAACCATTTATTATACTTTCACATCCATTTGTAAACTTTCCCGTTTGCGTACCGCTTCAAAACGTGGTCGATCTATATACTCTAGGTTTTCATCAATTTCACCGTTTTCCTCGCTGCTTTAGGTTTGAATAACAGCTGCTGCATTTATTTATCAAAATTTCATCTCTTGCCAACCGTTAAGAATAATTTTTCCTCGCTACCCCAGGTAAAAGATCGGAAAACTTTTTCAGTCCAAACAGAAACTTTAGATCATTAATGGGTTTTAAATTCGGACCGCAAATCCATTTGCTTGCTGTTATGCTGCGTCGCATCCATTATCCAACCTTCCATGATGCGAAAGACACACAGCAACAAGAACAACAACAGCAAGAAGAAGAAATATGAATTTACAAAGACGCCAAATCAATTACTTTGGGCCCTTGCATGGTTCTGTTCTTCGTCAAGTGAATACGCACACACTGATGGATTTCCAGGCTGGGGGAAAAAAAAAACTCCACATAAACAGACAGAAATGGAACCTCTATATATCTATATGCTGGTGGTGGAAGACTGTTTTGTATGCACTCGCATGTGTATAAAAATGACGAAAACAAAAGAAATTCACCACAATTTTTGATCGATGGCTCTTCAGACTTGGGCCGGGAATAAATAAAATTTCAAGGCTTGCCAGAATTCTTCGCTCCATTAATCTCTTTCTTGAATGTTGTGTTAAAGCTCTCGAATGCGTTTTGAACGGACTTCATCCAAGTTGCTCGCTCAGAACGGCAATTTTTCTCCCAAGATGCTGCTGCTGCCGCAAGAGCTTAATTTTAACTGGAACATTTGGAATAAATTAAATAAACGAGGGAGTGCGCAAGCGTAAATTTTCTACCCTGAGTTAAGTTGTTTTATGATTTTAATACATTGTGGCTGTATGGAACTTGGGTGAGTTACATCGCCTGCTTTTACCGAAGAGGAGATTTTAAAAAGCATAAATAAGAGCTCCAGTATATCGAAACGTTTTATGCAGAATTTTGATACTTTTCTTTTTACATTGAACATACAAATTGATTATGAGTAAAGTACTGTTGTTTGGTCACCTTAAAGAAAAGAATAGTTACTTAAAGGGCATTAAGTCTTAATGGCATGTGTTTAAGAGTTTACTGAAAGGAACGCCATTAAACATAAGATATTTAATAACAATACTTTTAGAAATTTTTTATATGTTAAACAGCTGACAGATTTTAGTATTTTGATTGTGAATAATTTTTAATTGGGATTTTTTTTCATACCAGATGGCGTCACGCGTATAGGACCGCATTGAATTTAACTAATGAGACACTAATAATTAGGCAATGGAAGTATTGAAGTAATTTACTATCTGCATCGAATATATTCAACTAATTAATCTTAAGTAAAATATTGTTATTTAGTACATCATTGAGAAAAAAATAGTTACTCGAAGCACATTAATTCTTAATAGAGTGTATTTAAGAAAATTAAAGACACACCATTAAGATATTTAATAAAAATAATTTTTTACCATTTTTTATATGCTAGACAACAGACATATTTTACTATATTTATTATGAACTGTTTTTTAATCGTGAAATCAAATATTTTCTCAAACGCATCACCAGATGGCGCCTGTCTTATAGGACCATTTTGAATTTACTGAATGAGTTTCTGATAATTAAGTTATAGAAGTTTTGGAGTAATTTACTATTTACATCATATATACAAATTAATTATAAGTAAAATTTAGAGCACAATAGAGAAAAGAAGAGATACTTTTTTTTTATTGTTGCTTTTTAATCTTGAAATCAATGTTTTCTCAAATATATTACCAGGAGTCGCCACTGGTGTAGTACCAAACTGAATTTAATTTATGATTAACTGATAGTTAAATTTTGGAAACATTGAAATAAAACATGTTTTAAAGCTTATAAGTTTAGATTATAAGTCACTTTCTATTCACCATAACAAGAATGAAAAAAAAAAAAAAAAAAAAAAAAAAAAAAATATAAAAAACCATCTTGATCAATATGAAAAAAAAAAAAAGAATCAAAAAATCTTGAAAAAAAAATTGCTTTTAATATTAATTTGCCACGCATCGTCTTAATGCATTAAATATGCATACAATGCATATTATAAGCATTGTAGAGAAATAAGAAAAGCCGGGTGGGGGAGTGCCTCTCTTAGAAGTCACCTTATAAAACATATTAGTATAATGGGTGCTTCTCTTAGAAGTCACATTATATACATGTATAAATATTAGTATCCCCGCCCCCTTCACGTTTTCAAAAAAAGAGACCAGGGAGAAAAAGAAACCATATTCTAGGTTCCATTCAATTACAAAATATTGTATTAATTAAATTTGCATTGCATGTTTGTGGCAATTTGTTATTGTCAATGGCATTTTTATGCTATAAAAATAATTCGCCAATTATATGTATATTTTGGATAGAGTTATAATAGGTGGATATAGTAGGAACCATTCGTTTATGTTTTTCGATTTTTTATTTTTGTATTTGCTGATACTATCTGAGCTTTGAATCATGTTTACATTAAGAATTTTTTTTGCTTCTCTTTTCTTATGTTATATTTTTGATTTGTTGATATTATATTGGCAATGGTTATATCAAGCTATGTCAAGAATTATCCCACTTTTCCCAATTGTTTACTTTTGGATTTCTTGATTTTTTCTTGTCTATGGTTGAATAATTTCAAATCAGAAACAATTAAGCTACTTTCTTCTCTCCCTTATTTCTAGATTTGTTGACAGTTTCTTGTGTGTAGTTGAATCATAATTACGTAAAAAACGTTTTTCGCTTCTCTTCGCTTTTATTTTTGGAATTTCTGATATTATCTTGGTTATAGTTGAGTCATTTTGAATCAGAAACAGTTAGTCTACTGTTTTCTATTTTTTAACTGTAGATATTATCTTGATGATGATTGAATCTTTTTTATGCCAATATTAGATTCCTCTAGATTATTCCTCTTGCTTATTTTTAGATTTTTTATTTATTTTAAACGTGGTTGATTCATTTTATGTCAGGAACAGTTAGTCTACCTTCTGCCTTTTATTTTTAGATTTATTGACATTATCTTGGATGTGGTTGAATTAGGTTTATGTGAAAATTTTCTTTCGTTTCGTTTCGCTTCGCTTCACTTCTCTTCTCTTTTATTTTTTGAAATTCCTGATATTATCTTGGTTATAGTTGAGTCATTTTGAATCAGAAACCGTTAGTCTACTATTTTCTATTTTTTAATTGTAGATATTATCTTGGTGATGATTGATTCTTTCTTATACCAATATTAGATTCCAATAGATTATCTTCTTGCTTATTTTTAGATTTCCTATTTATTTTGGACGGGATTGATTCATTTTATGTCAGGAACAGTTAGTCTGCCCTTCACCTTTTACTTTTAGATTTGTTGACATTATCTTGGATGTTGTTGAATTATGCTTATGTGAAAGTTCTCATTCGCTTCACTTCACTTCTCTTTAATTTCTGGATTTGCTGATATTATTTTGGCTATGGTAGAATAATTTTGAATCAGAAACAGTTTGTCTGCTTTCTTCTATTTCTTATTTGTAGATATTATCTTGATTTTTGAATCATTCTTAGGCCAATAATTATTCCTCTAGATTATCCTCTTGCTTATTTTTAGATTTCCTATTTATTTTGGACGTGGCTGATTCATTTTATGTCAGGAACAGTTAGTCTGCCTTCTGTCTTTTATTTTTGGATTTCTTGATATTATATTAGCTGTGGTTGAGTCATTTTATGCTAGGAACAGTTTGTCTGTTTCCTTCTATTTTTTATTTGTTGGTATTATCTTGGCGATAGTTCAATCATTCTTATGTAAATAACTATTCCTATAATTTATTCCTAATTCCTATAATTTATTTTAAAATTTCCTATTTATTTTAGATGTGGTTACTTAATTTTATTCCGGAACAGTTAGACTACCTTTCTAACTCTTATTTTTTGGATTTGCCTGATATTATATTAGCTGTTGTTGAATAATTTTTTGTTAGGAAAAGTCAGTTTGCTTTCTTCTGCCTTTATTTTGGGTTTGGTTGAATCATGTTTTTGACAAGTACTATTCGTCGATCTACTATCTTTTATTGATATCTTTGCTGGAATTAAATGTTGCATAAATTTGAATAGTTTTGCCCATGTTTAGGTTTGTATTAGTTTGATACATGAAATTCAATGTTTGGTTGATTATTTTTAGATAGTGCTGGATGTATTGAATGAAATTTAAGTAACGCGATTTTTGCGATTACAAAAAAATCAACCTGGTAATGTATATATACTTAATAATATTTGTACATTCTGTGGTGTGATGTGCATAGTAGAACAATTGTTCAAATTACTATGCAATGCAGACCCTAAAAGCAACCAAATTTAGTACTTAATACCTTCTTGCGTGCCTAAGTGAGGAATGTTCACTAAGAAAGATATAAATTTTTATTAGAATTTTAATAACAAATTAATCAGAATTTTAGTGTTTTCTAAAATGAATTCTGAGCATATTATTGCAATTAAATTTCATATTTATAACATTCATTTTTTCATGTTATGAAATTTCATATTCATAACATTTATAACATTTAAAATCCTACATATAAGTTTTTCATTAACATCAGTTTAATTCCCATATAATTTATCTGCAGTTTTTATAAATAAAAAAAATTAACCATGCTTTCCCATAATACTTTTTATCTTTTCAGTTAGATGAATTTAAACACGTCCGCTTTGCAACGATATTAAATGTAGTTTTTTTTTTGTGAATATCATTGTTACTATACAATTTAAATACATCTGTCTCTCTATAAATCACTAACCAATGTGTCACTGAAATTGTTTTAATTCTTATTGTCGAATGACAACAATCAAATGTAAACTAATATCTCTACAAGTACGAGGGGTGATCTATAAAAGTTTCCTAATCAAAGGAAAAATGCTTTATTAATAATAGACCCATGATACAAATGGTGATTAAGAGACAAAGTCGTGGTCACTTCTATACATAATTACCAAACTTGTAAAGGTCTTTATCTCGCCGCTGGACCCATTTGTTTAACACATTTTTGTAATAATCTGGTCCTTTGCGACTGAGCCAGTTCTTGGTACTTTTCTGATCATTACCGTCTGATACCAACCTTATTTCGGATGTTTTTTTCATGCTCGAAAAAGGAAATAGTCACTCGCTAAATGGCGGGTGACTCCAAACTTCCCACTTAAACGTTACCAGCAATCTCTTTGCCCGCTTCAAAATTTGTCACCTGTTGTTTATTCATTACTTACATCCCCCGTGCACTTCAACGATTTGTCTAAATGAATGATGGGGGCATATTCTTGGCCCATAGAAAATCCTATCACGGTTTGCATCTCTGTGTGAGACCACTTTTCTTGATGTCTTTTCGCGATGTCTTGATGTTTCAGGTCTCGGTACTAACACTATCTGTTCGAACTACCGGCATAGAGAATTAGCGCAATCTGTCTGGATAACAACATTCTCATTCATGCTGGTTGTAAACTTTTTTTGGGGATCGCCCCTGGCATTTAAAGCTATTTCATTCAATAATTTTTCTGTTGCGCTTAAATTGAAATTCAGCTTTGATGATTAGTGAAACTGCGAAATATTACTGAAAATATGATAAGGATTGTAACTGAGAGTAGATGTATATGTATAACGCAGGATGTGTGCATTTAATCCAAAGAAAATTTTCTTCTTTGCTTTTTCTTGTTTATTTTCACACTTACACGCAAATATACATATACAAAACATGGACGATGATCATATATGTATAAGAAAACTCAGAATATAATATTGAAGAATGCCGCTAACAGGATAACACATAATATATTTAAAAATACCGCTAACTAAAGAGCGAACAAGGAAAACATGATTTATATTTAAAAATACCGTTAACTAGCGAACGAACAAGAAAAAACATAATTTATTTTAAAATGGCGCGAACTAAAGAGCGGACAAGGTAAACACAATTATTTTCTAAATATTTAATATATTTGAAAAATAGAAAATGCAGCTAACAACGAGTGCACGAGATAAAACTTTTTGCCGCTAACGGAGAGCGAGCGAGTTGCCTGCTTGCATGGTTGTTTACAAAAAACATCTGAAGAGCATTCTCCTCACATTGCAAACATACATATGGGTTGGAGCTTATTGCCCCATCTACGTTCAGTATTCATTTATACATAAGAATAAGTATACAAGGAATAAAAAGAAACAAATAAATTAATTAATTAAAAACAATTATTAAAATTAATTAATTCATAAACAGCAGTTTTTCTCATTGAACGCGGTCTCATTAATTTGTTTTTAATGTAATTATAAAAAAAAATCATTTTATGAATTTCTAATAATTAATATTAAATTTGAAACCTTATTTATTTTCTTTATTTTTTCGTAGAAATAAGCATAAAGGTTTAAAAAAACCGGTTGCAATATTTTATACTTATTTTATGAATGTCTGGGTTTTTTGATGTTGTTGTCTTTTTTGGTATTCTTATAACTAGCCTCTTAGAACTATGTCCAAAACATGATCTAAGCATATCTAAGTTACATATTGATATCCGTAAAGTTGATTTTATAGATCCCTAACACTTATTTTCATCTTTTCTGACATTCTTTCATCACTAAATCTTTCAAAATTTTGTTCAAGGGTATGTACTCTCCACCATTAGAGCTTCTGTATTCCACAACCCCTCGATGAGCACCGTCAATACTTCTTCCTTCCCCTCCGCATCCTCAAAGGATCGCAATTAATCCTCCAGGAGTTTCATTAATAACGTTCTTTCTAATCGTCCCCCCGACTTGACGGTCGTTTTCGCGTCGGATGTCTTCGCAATTTTTCTGTCCTCGAACTGATAACGATAGTATTAAGGATGCTGATGAAGAGCTCCAAGAGCCTTTGATAAGAGGACTCTTCGAGGACTAGAGAAGACCGGGCGGTTGGTCTTCTTTTCTAGAAATAGCAGTTATCGGAATTCTTTTGAATTGCATATCGATTATACAGGACGGAAACTTTTGAGGAATGCTACTTCTATGATGAATGAACCGTTTCTCGCCATTTTTCAGTCACACTTTAGATTGGAAAATTGATCAAATTCGATTTTATTCAGCGCTTATTCGAATTTAATTGCCTCTTTTCGATGAATGTTGATAAATTGGAACTTATCTTTATGACTGCGTTGTTAGGAAAGGAAGGCGAATTTTTGTTTCATTATTGGTAATGCATGATGAGTTCACAATTTTGCTGGTTTTCATAATGTGGTAATTTGCTTTTAATGATGTACCAAAAGACTCAAAAATAGTCGCTTACCAATGATTATTTGCCAAATCAGGACTCGCTTTGTACAGATAAAAGCGGGCTTTAACTTTTTAATGGGTTTTTGATTATGTTGCCATTTGCAAATTTGAAATTTAGCTCAATGAGTTTTTAACTAGCATAATTCTGTTTTAATTCAATGTATTCGCTTTTTAAATCAATTACGAAAACTAAATTATTATCTTTCTTCTAAAAGGATTTATTAAAACGTGTGTTAACTGCTACAAGCCAGATTTTCCATATTAAATTTTTAAAAATGTATTAATGTATTCATTGCAATAGTCAGTTAAAGAAAAAAAATATCTCAATCTACATTTTATATATTTATAAATTTTGCATGAAAACTTTGCATGCTAAAAATAATTTTATCATAGTAAAAGTAAGGCACTCAACTACTTAAAAATATTTTTATTTTTCGGATAAATGAAATGCGTCAATGATTTGTTCCACTAAATTTTTTCTAAAAATATGTCACTCGTTCAGTACGACTGGAACATAATGTTTATATGAAAAATTTTGAAAGCTGATGTTTACTTTTTTAAAAACTTTTGTTCAAAATTCGTTATTTCAGGTAGAGCATGCATAATATAATTTAATATTTATTTGCAATTAAAGAATGTATTTTTGGGTGACAATTAAACCGCGAAATTATGGTGGTGAATGAAATTAGACAGTTGGGAGTGATCACCACAAAACTTTCTCGAATGCAGTAAAAGCTCTTTATTCGCGGGGTATATGTTCGATAAATATGCCGCGAATACAGAAAAATAAAAAAAAAATAATACAGAAAATCTTAAAAATAAGACCTCGCTCCATAGACGGATCAATGTTCATAAAGAAATCGCAAAACTCATTTGCCATTCTTAAATCTTCACTAAGATTTTTCAAATTAAATTCAGTGCTTGTTGATGCCTGTTTTTCAATAGACTGTGAAATTATCATTTCCTCCAAGTCGGTTTCAGTCAGATCTTCATCTTGCGATTTACGAAATTCCTGAATGTCACTTGATTCTATCTGTTCGAACCCATCTCGCCCTATTCCTTTGGCGATTTCAGCTATATTTGCAGTTTGCATTTAACAACATACTTTAAAAAAAGTTGTAATGAGCTATATTTTACTTTTTTTATTAGTCCATTTGACGGCATTTACAAAGGATATTGGATTGGATACCTATTGGAATCCTTTTATTAGTATGTATATACTTAATAGATCCGCGAATAAAGAAATTTCTAGCCGCGATTAAAGGAATTGGGTCGCATTTTTTTAAATCCGCGAATAGTAAAAACGCGAATGAAAGAATCGCGAATAAGTAGCTTTTACTGTAGTCTGCAGTAAACTTGCCATGCTAGAGAACATTTTGCATGGCTTTGGCATACATTAGATAACGAAATAACTTTCGGCTTGAATTTAGCATTTTCACTGAAACGATCGTCTCTTTCTTGGCGAAATATTCTGTGATCAATCCTTGACATGCGTCAATAGTATTCAAAAATTGAATTTGGGTTTTAGATGCGTTTTCTGTAACCGATTGAAACAAAAAAATTGATATAAAACTACACTTAGCCGCAAAATCACGTACCTAATATGATAAATTTAAGTCATTGCTTTTTTGAGTTATCGCGTTTACATGCTTCTGAAAATACAGATCGACAGAATCCGTAGTCGGATTTGGTTGAAAATTTGATATGTGGAATTTACTTATGTTAAATCTGTGTTTCGAGTTTTATCTATCCAGATCTCTACGTATTGTAGTTATCGTGTTAACTTATATTCCAACATCCGGACTTTCTCTAAACCATTGTTACTCAAAAGATAGAATTCTATAAATTTAATGCAAAAGAGTTATCTTTGCCACCGACAGACATTTTCCAAAAAGTCCTTTTTGAATTCATTGAAGTTTAAAACATGGGGATTCGCCAAAATCTCGAGTTCGAATTTTTGTTTGACAATTAATATACTTTTCTATAGTACGTATACACGAAAATAAAAAGGAAAATAAGAATTATGAGAAATTGTTGGTGGGGAGGATAGGAAAAATATTACAAATTTTCGAATTTCCGATTTTTATAATACTTTAATTAGCTATAATGTAGTTTTAAGTGTTGTACAGATTTACAGCAACATCGCATGTAAAACCACATTGCCTTTCCCTATTTTTACTTAATTTCATCTTACGCACTAACGGATTCTGAAGAAATATTCGAATTATTCATAACTTCATCAAGCAGCTAATTCTATTAAGATGACATGCTTTCATCCTTTCCTGCCATAATAACACATGGTCGATGGATCCACATTGACAGATGCGAACAGCTAATAAGATGGATGTTTGGTAGAATTGGTGTTCTTCGGTTCTCTGTATCTCATACATTAACATCTGGGCACTTAGGCCCTTATCTAATCAAAATTTTAATCGAATTTCGGATTATTATTGTTGACTTATAGGAATGGTAAACAGTATTTAAACTGACAAAATGCCTTCTAATGCAAAATTCAATATATCTAATCTAGTGGGTGTTGGAAATTAAGTGCGTCTTACTTTAAAAAAGAAATGCCATCTAATGCCAGAAATAAAATATTTGTCTTTCGGCTTTGGAGAAAAGCTTGGCTGGTTTTCTGTTCCACTTCCTTATTAGTCATTTCTATTGCATTAGAAATCGATTTATGCATTTGACAGCGCCAAATTATACCACTCATTTCCTAAGTCTGCATTATTGCATTTTCACACGTAGCTTCCTTCATCACCAACCAATCCACATGCAATTCACAATTACAATATAAATTTTTTTTGTTGCTGTTAAAGAAAAAAGTAATATGCAATTCCAGCGTTTTCATTTCTCCCCTTCTTCGAATCTTAACGGAACTATTGTATTGCTTGCAACTTATCTGTTTTTATTTCCGTTTCTTTCAATTAAAGTAAGGCGATGGCGCAAAACAAAGCTGGTTCGTTCTATCTCTAGAAAAAAACGAAGGGGGCATCAGAGAAATTCATGGAATGCATTCGGAAAGAGGGGAGGGGCGTCGACACCAGGGGAGGGTTGGACGTGAAATTCCGCATTAATTCGTGACGAATGGCGAAAATCCAATTTCTCTTCACTTCGATAGGGGGAAAACAATCTTAGGCGCCATGTTTTTCCTTCTCTTCCTTTTACGTATGTGTTAAGTTTTTATTTTATATTTTCAGTTTCTCGCCCTTCCTTTTTATCGTTTTATATCTGTTAAAGGACAAAAAATTTTTTTGTCCTTTATTTTTATTTTCGTTCTATCTATTGTTATGATACACGAGTAAAATAAGAAATCGCAGAAGCGTGTTTTCACTGCAAAGTTTACCAGAAACCTTCGGTTTTTTTTACCGTCTTATTTTTCTTTTGTCTCTCTCAAAACCCTCTAAATCGTCTGCGAAACCGATTATTCAGTTTAGAGGGGTTTGTTTCACTCCCTCACACCCCCAACTGTCTAGCTCAAAAACGTATTTTCCATCGATGTAAGGAGATAAAAATAAATATAAGAATAAATAAAAAAGAAAAAAAAGATATCGACGGCTTCGATGAGAAAAGACGACGTCTAGTGCCTCGTCTAGAACCTGAGTAAGATATCGTGCATACCTGTTAATAGAAAGCACATGCTTGTGGGAAATGGATGTTTATTTAGCATATGAATTTGGGTATAAGGGGAAAAAAAGCAAAGAAAAGGAGTTTGGAGACTTCTTTTTGTTGTCATGGAACGTTAGAAGTTCCAATCTAATCCTGAAAATGGAGTGTACGATCTAATTTCTTTAGGGAAATAGGATAAGGAAAACTAGTTGGGAGATTGGATTTGCGAGCGATGAGAATTTCCTGCTCTTTATTTCTGTTCTTTTAAAATTGAACTGGATTATGGACGTAAATACTTCTCCAAATTCGTTTTGAGTCAATTAAGGTAGTATCTATGGAGATTGTTGACACTTGATGCATTTTATTTTGGTTTTTAAAAAAAATTAAAACGTTACATTTCGAAATAATTTACTCTCCAGGAAGGATCTGGGATGTTTATACGTCTTTTAATTTTTGTCATTTTTATATTTATTTTACACGTCTCTTAAGTTTGCAGTTTTTATTTTCTTATATACGAAGAGGAAGTATTATAATATACTATAATTAATAATGTACTGAAACTAAGTTATGCTAGTATTATAACTAACAAAATCGAGATTTGGGTGAATTTCCGCCTTTTTAAACCTCGCTCAATCCAAAAAACAAATCTTTGGGAACTATATACTTTTCAAAAAGTATCTGAGATGTTTTAATACATTTTAATTTTTGTCGTTTCTGTATTTATTTTGTATGCCACTTAAGTTTGTAGTTTTTACTTTTTTATATTCGAAGAGAATGTATTGTTTTTTGCCGAAATCCAGATTTGGGCGAATTTCCACCTTTCAGACCTCACTCAACCCAAAAAACAATTTTTTGGAAATAATATATGTTTTGTCTGCGTTAGCTCGAATTCACTTTCAGTTATGCTGATGAAATTTGGTATATACTTTACATCTGTAATTTTGAACGAAATCCTGCTAGTGGGAGACTGTCTATCAGACTGTCGGAATATAGTTTTTATATTTATTTTTTATATTATATTATATTTGTATAATCTTTTATACTTATTTTTTGATACTTAATAATTTTTTGATAATTATTTAATAAAAAGTAACTAAAATCAAAAATTTCGTTGTTGAACTAAGTAGGAATTGAATCAATCTTTTCCCCTATACAACTTGTATTAGTTTAACGTCGCATGGCTGATCCAAAAACTGCTGTTTTATATTCGATTGTCATCAAAATAGCGTATTTGATTTCATGAAATCAAGTTAGTCATTACTATTTAATGTCTATTTTGGAATTAAATAAAAGATGGAGTGTTTGGAATATTAGTTGACGATAACGACACACCTCAAGTTAGCGTCAGAAATTCTGTGTAATGTGGCAGTTGAAATGCTGGACGATTCAGGAATCGGAATACTGTCTGGACATGTGGATTTATCATACTTTTTTTATGGATACCTTTTACAATATGCTGAAAAATCAATATTTACAATTGAAATAGTTTTTTTAAGAATAATTATTTTTTAATCAGAGAAAGATTTTGGGATCACCCTGTCAAATAGCTTTAAATTATTCCAATTTTTAGAAAACCGCATTATCTGAGTTCGCGTCATTTTTTAGTGTGGTTTAAAAGAGGTTTTGATACAAATTAGAATTTATTAAGTACAATGAAGTGGGTTGAACATTTTATTAATGGACTCGTAACACCATTTATCTTAAATGAATTTTTTTGTGAATTACATTTTAAAATTAAACTACGATTGCTTTGATTTTTTTGTATCCGTTTTATATTATACTTAAATCATTTTTACCATGTAGATATGAAGCAAAGGAATGTTGCATTATTAAACAACGGCAAATTTTTTTTTCTATCTTTCATAAGTATGCTTTCAACCATGTAATCATTTTATAAATTTTCTTTCTTGTTCTCTGACAACCGCTCGCTATCTCGAGGACTGAGCTGGAAGGAAAAAAAAAATCTTAACAATTTTTCACACTTTGAAATGGATGGCGAGATAGTGGGGAAAAAAAACTTTGAAACACTTTTTTTTTCCCCATGGCAAAAATGGAGATGAACTTCATTTATACAGCGGCGCCATTTTTGGATCTCATCCCGAATTCGGAATTTTTGGTTTCATTTTTTAAAAAAAGTTTTCTGTTCCGTATCATCAAATGGAACTTTTAAATAACCATTTCCTAACAATAAAACGTAACGTTTTAACGTAGTTGTTGCTGAAAAATGTTCTTTCCTTTTCTCATCCCCCTTTCTCCTTTTTACTTCTAAATTTGTGCAAGGACATGGTGAAGAGTCTTGGAATGTCAATTCTTTTGAAAGATGTGCTATGCAGATTTTGTACCTATGATATCTGTCGTCGTCAGTGTGACTAATTTTAAGTCAAACTTCCTCTCTTTAGTTTCTTGTGATAGTTTCGAGGAACCCTGGTATCAGGCTCGTTTTGTACTATTGGCGAAAATCAAAAATTCGAAATCTGTACAAGATAAGGCTTGATTTAAAATGAGTAACCAGCTTTAAAATGTGTCATTAATCTATAAAAGCAAATAAATTCTGGTAGTAATTTTAATCCCACTTACTTCAGCGCATTAGTCAAATCTGTAGCAATAAGAACTTTAGGTATTTTCATTGCAAAGCACCAGTCACTGCCAAGCTAAAATACTGGTGCAATTTCTAAGTCTTGGCACCAATGTTGCAATTTAGCATAATTACTTGCCAAATATTTGGGCCAGATCATGGCATATAAGCACTGGTAAAAAAAAAAAGTCACTGACTCCAGTTGTCCAATATTGGCAGCAACATAATATGAATGATAGCTAAATGTGGTAATCAACTATTAATGTTTGACAATGGTGCACTGTGATCAGAAAGATCCTTGACTGAGTCGAACGTAGGTAGCTCTTGAATCTTAGTGTTGATGGAGGATCTGTTATGAATTTTCATTCATTCAAAACATTGTTTTTCCACTTATAATTTGTAACAATCCAATATATTTAATTGTTTATTATTGAGTGTAAAACCAGGTTTCTCTCCGATATACTTCAGAATGCGAATATTTCAGTAGTTTCATTTCTTGGAAAATAATAGAAAATCTGAAATAGTTAAGTGGATATTACGAGCATTGCAATATCAATGCTTACTTTGGACATTCAGTTTTTGAATTATACTGATTGAAAACATTCAGGCAATAGGAGCTGTGAATGTCTTTTGATGTATATTTCATAACTAGTTCATTCATTTGTCAACGGAATTATTAGTGATTTAATTTTGAAGAAACAAGATAAAAATCATATAAATCTATTTGAAATCAAAAAATTAATGAATTTTAATAACTGTTTTTTAAAAACTTCCTTTTATTACTAAAAAGTAATTAAAAAAAATTAGCTATTCTTCATTTTTTAGGCTTTAATTTGTAATTTACTTTGGTTAACACTATTTAATTTTAAAATTAATTTTTCTCAGATCTTTTAATAGGTGGCGCCACTAGTATGGAATCAAAATTCAACAGTGTTTATTGATTAAGTATTATTCTGAATTCCGGGAATGAAATCAATTTTGTTAGTATATTAATCAACCTAAAGATACAAGAGTACAAAACTTCAAAACATTACTACATCGAAAAAAAGGTTGTAGTTATTCAATACAAACAAGAGAAAATAAAAGTTTATAAAAGCAAATTCTTGCGATGAAAAAAAAAAAACTTGTTTGAAATTGTTTATTGAGTAATACGATGCAACCAAATTGCTAAACTAGTTGTCAAAAGCTAAGTATATTCCATTTCATAATACCATTTCACCAGGTATACTTCATTAATGCGTTGTTTTCCAGTAATTATTTGGCGAAATTTTGAGCACGCAAATAACCAATCAATCTGCTTATGTGACTCATTACTAAATAATCACCTTGTTATTCCATAATTAGATATTCGCTATTTGGCTGTTATTCACCATCAGTTCCTGTGTGCGAACTCAAGCGGAATAGTTTGATTAGAAAATCCCCCCGTCTTGCGTGAGAAATTTTAGCAGCATTTTTAAATATTACTTTTCGTAGTTCGATAGTTGACAGTTTATTAGTCGTGTCATGACCTTGGAAATTGTGTAGCTCATCTGGAACTCAACTGGAATTGTGGAACTCAAATAATATTGAGTTCCATAAAAATTTTTTTTAATGAATATAAAGAGCTAAAATTTTAAAAAGGGGGGATATGAGTTCCCAGCTTTTCCTTTTACTTACACAATATTATTGTATTTGATGCTTAATAATGTAATGAAAAATTGAGTATGTATTGTTATGAATTGTCCGGTGAGTGAATGTGGGAAAAAGACGCTGAAAATAAGAAAGCAATTTATTTCCCGAAAATTCTATAAAGCATATATGGAGGGTAACGAAAACACAACCAAGACGCACACGAAGAACAACTCTTGTAGAAACGAGCAATACAAGCAAACAGAAAATCATTATTTGAATTACAGCAGTACTTCTTAGAAATCGCAACCTTGCTTACTGTGGGAACTTAATTACAGAGAGAGAGAGAGAGAGATTGGTTGCACATGTGAGAACATCGCCTCGCGTAGTGTACCGTTGTGGTGTGATGTCACAGGAAATTCACGGGAAAAATCTTCGTATCTCTGTTCCTTATAGAAATACTTTTTTTTTCCCGATCTTCATTTCTGTCGCCAAAATCGGAAGATCGTTAAGTCATGCACTAAAAGTCCTTGTAAATCTTTTACCAAATATGAAATTAAAGGGGTAGATTCATGACAACATTTTGTCTCCCTTTTCACCAATTAGGCTGAAAATAGAAATCCAATCATAATGCTGCTGACCCAATCTCAAGGCCATAGATGAAATGTAATTTTTTAAACCATTCTTCTTTCAGTTATCGCTCTCACATATTCGTAAATTAACTTACTGACCGACAGTTTGATTGAGCGAGTGTAAAATTTCGTATATATCTTCAATTCTAATGATAAATATATCTATTTCACCTTTTAAGTCACAATGGCTTTGTTTGAATCTACCTAGGTTTTTATTTTCTCTTAACCTTGTCTGTTTATAAACTTTGTCACAGTTGCTCGAATGAAGCCACTCCTTAACATATGCAGGTACGCGAAAAAGTTAATATATTGTCTCTTAAATTTCCTTATTGTGTATTTGATTTAATTTAATCAATTTCAAGCTGAAATTCAGTTATTTTATGTTTCTTGCCTCATTGAGTTAATGTCATCAATTTATTCATTTGTTTTAATGTATTCACTAAATACATCATTTTGATTGTCGTGATTACATGTATGGAAAATTAAAATAACTTGTTATAGACAAAATATGATCAAATCTGTAAATTTGGTGAAAATGCCTTGTTTTAAATATCTTTTCTTGTAGCTGGATGTGCTTTTGAGTTATACTATGAGTTGCCGTTACAAGTTGAGTTATGTTTTGAGTTGAAATCGCTGGCCCGTTCACGAACATTACTCTAAAAAATGGGAATATTCATTAAAACATCAAGTTACAAGATTACAATGCTTACTTTTTGTATATTTAATGTATGCCAAACTAAAAATGGAGTCCATAAATGGTGTGCATCAATGAAGTCTTCCAATTTAAGTTCCTCATTTTTTAATATTTTTTTCCTTGAAAATTTTTGAGCTCCAGAAAATAAAAGTTGAGCATGGACCTCGCTCCACTCCTCCTAGCAGAGAACAACTTAATCCTTAATTTCTTGTTTCAACGCTTTGCAGTCCTGTTCGGATGACAGCAAAAAGGATGAAAGTGGGAAGAAAAAGCTGAAATAAAACGCCAAGAAAAACACACTGGCATGGATAAAAACAACAGCACGCGATATGGTTTCTCATCATTACTCATTCTTGGACGGCGGCCTTTTCTGCATCAACTTCATTTCCTCCCTATCTTAATGAGATTTCTTGCTGCTCTTTTTGGGTATTTATTTATTTATTTGTTGTTTCTTGGCCTTTGCTGTCGTCTCCAACTTGTAGAAATTTTTTTCCTTCTAAACGCTGTATAAATTTTTTATAAGAAAATTTTATTTGCGAAAATGCCCAAGCTTATCATTGTAATTTTCGTTCTTTATTATTACTGTACTGTAGGATGGAAATTTCATTTGGATAATATTATTTCACACTAAATATAAGTCCTATAAGGTGTTTTTTCTATATAAAATGTATTCATGCAGTAATGTCGAAATGCATTAATTTAGTAATCACTAAATGTATTAACGCAGTGGGCTCTACAGTTATCTGACACTTAAAATATCAGAAGATCGTTATTTTAAACTAAATTAAACATTATTTTAAACTGGATAAAATATATTAATAGAGTAGTTTCTAATTGTATTAATACAAGTATCTCTAAATATATTGATGCAGTGGTCTCTAAATGTATTAATGCAGTTATCTGAAATGTAACATTTCAGATTTTTTTATTTTATTTCGAACTTAATTTGAGTCTCATAATTTTTTTTCCTATTTTAAACGTGTTAAAGCTGTTGTCTCTAAAGTTATTTGACACATAATGTATAAGAAGATCGTTATTACATACTGAATTTGAATTCTGTAAGGTTTCTTTTTGTATAAAATATATTAATGCAACTGTCTGAAGTCACTTGACGTATAACATATCAGAAGATGGTTTATTCAAATTCAAATTGTATAAGGCATTTTTACTATTTAAAATGCATTAATACAATAGTCTATAAATGTATTAATACAAAGTTATCTGACAAATAACATATCAGAAGATCGTTATTTCAAACTAAATTTGAGTCCTATGATTTGTTTTCCGGCATAAAATATATTAATACAAAAGTCTCTGAATGTATTAATACAGTTGTCTTTAAAGTTATTTGATACCTAACATATCAATAAATTGTTATTTCAACTTAAATATGAATCCTATGAACTGTTTCTTCTGTATAAAACGTGTTTGTACTATCCTCTCTGAAGTTATCTGACACATAACATATCAGACGATCGTTATTTTAAACTAAATTTGATTCCAGTAAAGTGTTTTTCCTTTATAAAATGTATTACTAAAGTAATACTTTCTAAATATAGTTGTTTTACAGTTATCTGACATATAACATGTCAAAAGATCATTACTTCAAACTGTATTTGAGTTCTATAAAGTGGATTTCTTTTATAAAATGTATTAATATCTTTAAATTTATTAATGCAATTGTGCTGTAAACTGATATTTTGGAAATATATTGATTTTCGAGGGGAAATACTCCCACTTACTTCAAACTTATTTCTTGTGAATTATTCTTCTCGTGAATTATTTTTAATTAAAGAAATATTGCATTTTACTTAAAGGAGGAATAAATTATAATAGATTAGTATATCCCATGTACATCCTTTTACTTTTGAAATAATTTCTCTTATGATAATTATTCACTGATCTATTCGTCCATTTCATTTAATCTGTTCAAGCAAATTTGTAAATCTTTCACATTTTCCTAATTTTACGGAAGGGTGAATAACGATTGATTTCTAAATTTAAAAAATATCGTCCTTACAACACAATGCCATTTCCCTTCTGAGACGCTACCTCATATGTTATACATGTTCTGAAGTTGGAAGTTCAAAAGAATTAAGGAATAGTTCTACGTCCACCCGTCCATCCAACCTCTTTTGTTGGAGGTCTTAAATTCTCCTGATCTCTAAAGAAAATTCGTTTCCTATTGTGCTCCATTTTTTAAAGTAATCCGCTTTGCAGAAGGCTTACGCCTGTTTGTAGGTGAAGCGTTATGGGAAGGCAGCTCTGAGTCCTTCCATGCAACTTCTTTTTCTTTGCTTTTTTCCACCCCTCCCCTTTTTGTTTGAGAAAGAATTCTTCCCTGTGCGAGCGACAAAGTCCTTTTTAATATCGGTAGGAAATGCCATCCTTTGGTATTGTTTGGTTCTGTCTGCAATTTTCTTTCTGACGGAAAATTCTTCTTAACGAATACATTCCTGTACTCTAAGTTGTATTGAAGATTTTACCATGAAATATATCATTATTTATGTTTGTTTCTTGATGATGGAGTAAATTTTCTTTTTAATTGTTGAAATGTTTATTATGTGAAAGAGGTTTTTGAAATCTTTTGAATTCAAAAGAAAATTAAATTTTCTTTGTATTTTGTCGTTAAATTAATATCAATTCCTTGTTAACGATTACTACTTAAATATCAAATATCGCCTATACAACACAATGCCAACAATTTATGAAGAAATTGTTGGAATTGTAAGAAAATAGTAATGTATGAAAGAATTGCTGACAAAATCAGAAGTGATTTTTCTTTAGAAAAATAAATTCTGCAGATCTCGGAAGAAAAATTCTTTTTTTTTTTTTCAGTTCTTACTATGTACACACACTCTCTCTCTATATATTTATATATCTTGTTCAAGTTTTCAGTCGTGAATAAAATACTTTTTATTCATCCACTCAAGTTCAAATACATTTTTTTAAAAAATTTGTAGTGAATGACACTTCATGTTAGTACAGTTTTTTCAAATATTAATTAATTAATTAAATTAAATTAGTTTTGAAAACTCTAAATAAAGTTTTAGCAATTTGTAATGAAAATTGAAATCAATAGCTAGTAGTTCAATCGGTAAAATGCGAGGATTTCAGTATTTTTCAGGTGAAGGTGAAGAATGCGAGTTCAGTTCTTGCGAAAGTCAATAATTTTTTGATACTTAATAACTTTTTTGATAATTATTTAATAAAAAATAACTAAATTTTTTTTCTTTGTTGATCTAAGTAGGAATTGGATAAATTTTTTGTATTACTTGTTTTTAAATTAATAGCAATGATATGGTACAATTTGATTTAATTTAAACTTCTAAGACATTACAGCCGTGCTATTTTAGTAGCCATAGCTAAATATTCATTGTGCAGTTAGTGAATCTGAATCAAATCTCATAACAACATCCGTTTAAAACATCAGTGTCTGAGTAATGCGTAGTTTGATTGCTTGTTGCCTTTAGCTAAATTGTAATTTTTCTTCTTATCCTTAATGTAAATTGCGCAGATAATAAATATAATCTTACTTCTTTAGCTGTACAAATTGAAAATAAATCACATGATTATATATCTGGTGATTTAATGAAAACTGTTTCATTTTATCGTAAAATTAAAATAAAAAAAATACAAAATTCAAGGGAAAAAAATGCGCCTCAGATAAACTGATGCCTTTACAAAAATGGTGTTAATAATATTTTCCAAAATTATTGTGAAAATGTACTAACATTTCATTAAAAGTTTTTTAAGAATTTTTAAAAATCCTTCGAGATGTACATTTTTTAATTCTAAGTTAAATTTGAAAATTTTCAACTTTTTGTTAAATTTGACATAGCTAAATCAAATGGTCTTTCATCCAGATCGTCAACAAATATCCATGCATCTTTATTATTAGTAAAAATAGAAATATAAACGCAATTTTATCGTATTTATTTCTGCATTCTCCAAAAAGTTTTCTCTTTTTTTTCTTTCTTTTTCTCAAAAGTCTTCTACTTTTTAATTTCCCCCCCTGCATGAAAATGTCGGATTTCTCGTAGCGTCATTTGAAAGTCCATTTCCTATTTAATGGTTATAAGTATATAACCTTAGCTAAATTTTCCAAGTTCTCTTTCATATAGTTATAAGTATATAGTTGAATAATTCTATACTTAAGTTAAACTACTCAATTTTTCTTTTCTCACTCAAATACGGGCATTTTCTTAAGGTAAAAGATATGTTATGACATGAAAGGATTTAGTTTGTGTTTAGATTCATTTCGTCGATATTTATTCTAAATGATGAATGTTGTATTTTCTGAAATTGGAGCAATGGTGCTCTTTCGTCTTATGATATTCAAAAAGCTTTTATCTTTCCTTTTAACTAGTCTCAAAAATTTAATCCTTTTGGAATTCTTCGCCCTTGTTTTGAAATACGTCTTTTAAACATCAAAAGAAATCTCCCAACTGTTTTCTCATATTCTTTTCATTGCAAGACTCTCGTTACCGTGCTTACATATTCATAACTTAATTAATATTTGCTCAACACTTAACTGTAACTGCGTTCGTCAGTAGCTGCTTTTTCCTTAAGTTCTGTAAAGTACCATAGAATTGAAGGATATTGCTCATGCTTTAATATTCATTCAGAAGCAAGAAGTTTTTTTTGTCTTTTAAAAGAACAAAATGAATGGTTATTGTCTTAATCTTATATTCGTGATTTTAACTTATGTTTTCTTCTGTTTGTAGGCGAGAAATCGAAACTCAAACCACTTTTATTTTATGGTTTAAGTAACATTATTTTGAAAAATAATTTGTTTTTGTTTTTCTTTCTTGAAATGTTTTCGGAACTCTGAAATAATATTTCTTTTAGCTCTTGCTCTTAGCTTTCGTTACACACATTTTAAAATTATGGCCTTGAATGATAAAGTAGAGATATTTTAAAATTCATATCTGCCTTTAAGAATAAAATTTTATTTGTTCTGAAATCAAGAACAAACCAAACAAGAATTATTATTATCTGTTTTTTGACGTATGTGCGTGATATCGAGCAAACGCTTGAACCGATTAACCTTTTTATTTTACATTTTAAAGTACATATTTTTGGAAAGCGCTTTCATTTGCTATTTTTTTTACATTGTTCCGATTTCCTGCTAATAATGAAAATCGCCTCTTGACACTATCCTTTGCTTTATTTACTAAACAATAACTATATATATAATTCTTTATCGTGAGATTAAAATTTTATTCTTAAATGTGAATATTTCAATGGTAATAATAATGTATATTGAACATGAATTTTTCAATATAACTATAATTCAAGTCCATGATTTTGATTTGAATACTATGATACTCATATTAGAATATTCTTAGGCACATTTAAGTATAAAATTTTGATTTCACAATAATGAATTAAATATTTTTCAATCATAAATTGTATGCATATTTTGTTTAATTTTTATGAAATTTTCAATGGTACATGTTAAAAAAACCTTTTTATTCTAGATATTTAATAGCATATTTTAGAACTAATCTCTTTTGTTATTTATCATTTTGTTAATTTTTTTTATTCAGTGTGAGAAAAAAGTTTCCTCAAACTTTTTTCGCTACTATTTAATTTAATTTTCTATTAATCGTTTCGAACAATAAAATACTTATGTTAGAATATTTATAGGCACATGAAAGAATAAATCTTTGATCTCATAATAATAAATTAAGGCATCTGACTACGTTAAAAACACTGGTTGGTGACCACATTGGCGATTTAAAAAAAAAAAAAAAAACCTGTTATTTCTTGTAATTCAGACTTTTCTCTTTCCAAAACAGTTTGTTTTTTCTTAGAAAAGGAAGGTCTAACCTATTATACAAAGGAATTTTAAGCAACATTTATTCTTCAGCTAAAATTTGTCTTTAATTTCAATTTAAATTTTCATAAAAATTATCCACCATTAACATGATATTCCAAAAACTAATAGAGGTAGTGACATAAAAATTTCAGCGTGTGTTTAAAATAACATGGGCAACGGAAGGAACCAAAAGTTTTGTTGTTGATGAAATACTTTTACTGCTATAGGTGTTTTTAGAAAAATTAAGTTGCGAATTTATGGAAAAAAAAATGCATATATAAGTATGTTTTTACCCGTAACTTCTTTGCATCTCAAAATGTTTCTTAGATTTTGGTTCATTTCATTCATTATTATATTCTATAACTTGTGAACAAAGAAAAATAGGATTGTTGCATTACAATTTAGTGTAGAATGTTAACCGTTTTGGTTAAATTTCACTAAAATTTACAGCGAATTTTCCTATTTCTCAAAATATATTATATTCTCAAATAATGTTTTTGTATTTATAGTGTTTATAATTGGTAATACATCTAAAAACCAAAAATAGTTTTTAAAAAATCAAATTTTTCAAATTTTTACCTTCGAACGTAGTCGGTTTCATTAAATGTACAGCAATTATTTTGTAATCATTTTTTATGCATCTTTTGTTATATTTTTAAAATACGAATTCGTATGTGAAATTTTTTTAAATCAAATTTTTAAATGCATATATGAATGAAAGAATAGTAAAAAGAAACACACACACTAAAAAACTCTTCTATAATTCTTTTACATTTTGCAAAATTTTTCGCAACAAGGTAACATTTTCTCTGCTTCATTCCATTACTCTTCTTTTTTTATTTAATAATACTTCGTTTCCTTTTTAAATACTTTTTGTTCTCGTTGTAACTTCTTACAGGCATATTTATGTTCAAGTTGTTGATCCTGCATAAAAAAGCAATTCAAGAATGGCTAATGGTTTATAATCAAATGAGATGCGGGTGTATTAAGAATTTATATTTGTCCATGTTATGTGGTATAAGCCTTTTACAAAACCAATCATCAGACTGTTTTTATCCTATTAAACAGCATATTTATGAATTGCTGATCTCTTGCTATTCGTCATTTTGCCAATCTTCTTGAAACAGAAGTTGAAAAATTTCTCTGAATTTTTCTGCTACCATTTAGTTTCATTTTTTATTAATCAATTCAAACAATATATTACTCGTGTTGGAATATTTATGGGCACATTTAAATATAAAATTTTAACCCCTCTTAAAAGAATAGCAAATTCTCAGCAATCCATCATTATAATGGACAGTCTTTTGTTATATATCGTTTACACGAAATCAAAGTTCAAACTGGCTTTATTCTACACTTTTAAGTGGTATATTTTTGAAAAATTATTTTCTTTTGTTACATCGTCTCTTCCATTCTGAAAATCTCCACGAAACAATGAAAGAAATGTTTTCTCAGTCTCTTTCCCCCTGCTCCGCCATGTCATAACTTCTTCTCGTTGGCGTGTTTAAATATTCATTTCTTAATTCCCTGGCGTTAAAAAGATTGCTTTGGCTACTTATGCCGCTGGCTAACGATGTAGCTCCTCCTGGATTCTTTATTGGAGCTGGCTCCAAATCTTTGGCGTCTCTGATTCAGTGGTAATAGGTTATTGCCGAAAAAGATGGCACATCTTGAATAAATTAGCGATGTGACAGTATCGGATGTAATTACTGCACTAATGGCACTTTCAGAACCTTTAAATTTAACGAGTATTTAAAGGATCCTTTTTTATGTGTTAATGTTTTAAATATTTGATTAAACCTATGGAAGGAAATGGCATGGGTTGATGTCCAACGTTGATTCGATGGCATTAAAGCCTTTTGGGCAGAAATAAAAATGTGTCATCGTGTACTAAAGTTTTGGAC
>JAPMOQ010027759.1:603504-627572 GCA_026543055.1 Argiope trifasciata | reverse complement strand
TTTTAGTTTCACCCCGCTTGCAAACTAACTATTTTATAACAGATTTTCTAATTTTGTAGCTTTGTTTCACTACTCTTTATAACGGATTTTTTTGAACGTGCGCAACCATCTACAAAATAAATCTGAAGCTTCTTCCACTTGAAATAGAACCACTACCGTAAAAGCCTACTTTTCATGTAAGGTTGCCATGTATTTTACAGCTCTCCACGAAATTTATTTCTTCTCCAGACCGAGTAAATGTTTTATTCCTTCATCATCCTTACCATCACTCGCAATTAATGTCAAAACAAAGCGCCCCCTCCCCTCTAAAATCTCCACCAAAGGCAGCAACCACTTTCCTATTCCGCGACCGCATGCTACACCTAAACGAAAACAAATAATGGCAATTTTCTCCGACGCAAATTCTACATCATGTCAGCATGACAGTTGTCTCTAAAGAGACAGTTCAGCAAAAGGAAAACCCGTTTGCCCTGATTCGGCGTGAGAGGGACTTCGCACACAGCAGTCCCCTCTCTAGTTCCAGCATCCGGCCGAACGTGAGAGGAGGGGATGGGAGAGGTCAGGCAAATAAACCGTCACAAAATGGCGCGTTCTCGGATGCAAGACGCCCCACCAAGATGCAATTTTCTCTTCACGCGCTCCCAGGGCGGCCATACATCAAAAGCACCTTTCGGTTGCCGGGGAAACACTCACCGTCTCTTCCCGTTGCCATGGTGACCGCATCGCCCCTTCGTCAGGTGTCGGCCTTCGTGTCTTCCCTATCCGTGTGTGAAGATAATCACGGGATAGAGCTCGTGCCTGTATTTTTAAAAATATACTCGGATTTCATGGAAAAGAGCGTGCACGGAGATACTAAAAGATTCGAAATTAAATCTTACAAAGACAACAGAATTTTTTTATTATTCACCCACACAGCACTATTTAAGCATTCTCGAGTTTACATTGTATTTTTTTTCTATATCTGTAGTTTGCTATTTTTGGAATTCGAGATATTTTTGTGGGATTGATGTTTCACATCTTGCCATATTGCTGACTTTCTTGACATAAATAAATAAAATCGTTGGATATTTCATTTTAAAACTTTTAAGATAGGATGAAATATCTTACCTACGTTTGTCGAAATACGATAACGAGGAATATAGTATCACAAACTAATAAACAAAACAAACAGATCAGATCTATTTGGCTTTGAGCCGTATTTCTTGCAAATTCTAACTACTTTGACGGATCGGAAGATTTATATGTAAAAGGAGATTGAAAAAAAGTGAAATACAAATATATATGAAAATAAAATAAAGGTGTAAAAGTAGAAAAATTGAAATTAAAAATAATTTTAAAAATGCAAATATAAAAGGATAGAACCCAAATGAAAGTAAAAGAAAAACACGAAAAATGACATGCTCGAAGCATGAAAGAATAAAATAGAACGTAAAAGAATGAATGCATACATCTAATAATAATAATAAAAGTCATTTTTAAGCATCAGTGCAAAAACACCAATGAAAAATAATAAAATCGAACGCAGGAAGAATAAATACTCTATAAAGATGGAAGAATAACACAAAATAGCATATGCGTAAAGTACAAAAGAATTCTAATAAGCTCATAAAAAAAGAATAATGCTTAAAATACAAAAGTGTTATAAAATCAAAAAGAAAAAAGGATAAATACACAAAATATTTTTTTTTAAATCACAGAATCCAAAAGGGAATACTTTGCTAATGAAAACGTAAAGGCCAAATAATAATAAAATCAAATAGATATATTAGTAAGTCTTAAAATTTGAAAAGGCTATGAATTAATTGGCTTTTTTTATCATCCTTAACTCATTTATCTACTCATTTCTTCTAACAATTGAGAAGAAAACCTATAAACTCAAATTTAAAATAGTTATTTTAGTGTCGCCATCGCTGACCAGCTGTTCATTTTAATTTAAAAGTATCAATCTAACCATATGTAAATGTTTGGCATATGGTAACATTTTAAAATTGCATCATATCGAAACAAAAGGTACTTAATTAAATTTCCTAATAAAACATTCTAATCAGTTAGGTGTATTCAAAATGGTGAAAAAAAGTTGGGAAATCTCTTTAAATTTTGAATTAATCGCTTTGCCAAAGTTTTATTTTGCAATAGTTTTCAAAATTAGAGGTTGTACATGACCTCTACATAAGACAATGGTGATGTGTGTAAGGATCATCCGATCTATACGAAATATTTATATTCATATGATATAAAAAATTTCTCGAAATTGGCAGTGTGGTTGTGGTTAAGGGGCTTGTTCAATGTATTCATCCATAAAAGATATATTGCAATTGTATTTTCGAATTTTTTAAATAAAAAAATCTGATTGGAAAGATAGGCCATCTTCGATATTTTGTCTAAAAGGTTATGAGATTTTTGTATAAAATAAAAGCTATCGAAATCGGATCAATCATTCTGTCTGGGGAGCTGTTTCTTTTACTTTTTAAATTATTTTTATTATATAGATGAACAATATAAGCTGGTAAGACATAAATCTTGAACAAGAGAGCTGTTCTTGAACAAAGAAATGAAAAGAAGCTGAAATATTACCATGAATTGATACGGACAATTCACCATGTATAACAATAATAGTAAAATGTTAGAAAAAATGCAGAAATAAATAACGCCGCACTTTAAGCAAAAGTAAATTATCGCAGCCGGTAGGATTCGAACCTACGCGGGGAAACCCCAATGGATTTCAAGTCCATCGCCTTAACCACTCGGCCACGACTGCTCGAATACAGAAAGCGATTCAGTACAATACAAAAAGGTGTGACTGCTTGTGTTGACACACTGTTTACATCAGTCACGATGTTGTTGTGAATCCCATTTTTAGTAACTGTGAGTCGTGACTGTGGGTTTTATTGTTTCTCTGACTCGAGCATTAATATTTATTGAGTAACACTTTAAATGTCATGTCAGTCGCCAATGATTAACACTGAATTTTCTGTCTGGACTGCGACAGTCACCGATTATTTCTTTCTCGCCACATCAGCCATTGTTAATTGATATTGTATTATAATACGACCGTCATTGTTGACTGATGATATTTATTTCAAAAATAACATTATTTTAATAATTTTTTTTTTATATATTGTAAAGTAATATAACTAAAATGCACTCAGTCTTATCACAACTTTATGTAGATTTTATGTATTCTTTAGTCAGTGAAATCGGATATCGCTGATTAGACAGAAATGGCTCCAAAGGCATTCTTCTTAATTTGTTAACTCTGTCAAAATTACTCGAGTGAAAGTCATGATGAAACGATTAAATTGGTTTTTATTCATTACAACAATGAAGATCATAACTTAAAGTCAATAAAAAAATGACAAAATCAATTTGTGAAAAAGAAATAATTAAAATTATAGAAAATTTGTTATTATTTAAAAAGTATTTTTTTTAAATTAAAAAATAACTTAAAACGGGGTTTCCTCCTTAATGGGCTTCTAACTGATTAAGGAAAACGTTAAGATTTGCACTAATTCTTCATTAAGTAAAAATCTAATTATAATACTGTGAAACCCTTTTTTAACGCATTTATTCCCCAAATATTTACTAAGTAGAAATATTTAAAGGATCTTGGTCCAACAGTTTGTTTTGTAAAGTATTATGTTTGCGTGATAACATATCGCGCTATATTCTGTGATTATTTTTTCATCACTCATTTTGCAGAATGTTACTATCATGTTTATTTTACAAATAAATAGGGTTTTTAGTAAGAGTATTTTACCGATGAATGTTTCATTCGAAAATAAGTCTAGAAAGCAAATGGAATAATCAGTGTAATTTAAACTATTGACTGATAAATAATGCATAACGTGGGGAAATAAACGATGTACAAATCTATTTATAACAAAAAAAATGACCATTAATAATACTTTATCCTTATTTTATTTTATACCATTTTTATTTTGCCGTTCTACTGTTAGTCCTTTTGGTTTCAACAAATTAAATTTTCAAACACAGATTCTGTGAATGAAATTACAGCCCATATTTCACTAATTGCTGTGAAAAGTTTAAACGCTTTTATTACAACTGCCACATTTAGATTTCTTAATTTTAACCCTCACCCACGAAGAATGCATCTCCTTCCTATCCAACTGACCAAACACCTTGACCGATACCCAGGAGGTGGCCATTCCGATTCTCTTGTCTTACAAAATGGCAGTTTTCGCATTTGAAATATAACCATCGTTTCTTTAGCAGCTCTTCTTCCCACTTTCCAGCCCTGGAAACCTTTTGTGGAGGAAATCTGCGCCCATCTTTCTTTATTTGGGGAAGAGCCGCCATTAAACATCTGCCTGGACGTTAGGGCACCCGCGGGGCCCGCGTAATATTGGGCCCCTGGTCTCCCTAATCTAGCTTTATGGGCGGCTGTGGTGATGCCCAGTGGCATTCGTTATACGTTTCTGCCTGGTGGCATCCTTTGAGCCGTTTTTCATTTTTGCAGCGGGGGAGGGGGCTTTTAAGTGTTAGTGGGGCATGTATAGGTATACCTGGGTTTGGGGATGAAGAAATTGCGTCTTTGTTTCGTAGGAGGGGAAGGCGAATAATGCTCAGTGAAAGCTAAAGTGACCATTGTTTACAGGACTATACCTTAAGTTATCTCTAGAGATTGCATTAGGAGAGATAAATTTTGCATTTGCTGTTTGTGGAAGTGACAAACTGGGAAGATAGATGTTTGTTGGAAATCGCTAGTTTTGACTGAATCAGGTGAATGAATTGTCTTTATTAGTTGATGCGATATATATAAAAAAGATGTTATAATTTATTTTTAAGCTAAATGCAATGCAATAATCTTAGTTTCTGATCAATTCATTTCTGTTGATTTTGATAAATTTCTTCGAAATAAGTTATTGTGACCTTCTCTATTGAGAATTCTAAATTTTGGAATAATCTTTTTGATACTCTACCGTTTCATGTAAATACGTTGCAACTTTGATTTTCCTACTTATTTTGAATTAAAAGAAAGATTGTTTTACTTTTTGTATGAATTGCGAGATTAATCTCTTTTTTAAAAAATTTATACAATAGGAATACGATTAAAACGTAAAGTTGTATATTATACATGGAAAATAAAGTATATAAGCAAAATATTTAGTTTTTCAATAATCTTCTAAAAGTTAAAAAGGTATTAATATTAATTTGATTATGCTCACGTGCATAGTCATAGCAAACAAAGGAAGCCATAAAATTAAATAAATTTACTGTAAAAGTACTGTAGTTCTCAGAGTCCACCAAGATTACAGGATTCATAGGCAGTTGCCTATTTGATGATCCTGCTCTTTTTAAATCCAAGAATAATTTAAAAGCGCCATAAAAATTCTTGAGTGCTCATAGTCCCCGAAAATAACTGGGCGCCTGACTATTTGATGATCCTGCCCTTTTTAGATCCGAGAATAACTTCAAAACACCATAACATTTCTTGAGTTCTTAGAGCCTTCCAAAACTACAGCCTTCTTCATAGGCAGCTGCCTATCTGATTATCCTGTCCTCTTTAGATCCGAGACGTCTGTGATTTATGGTAAAATATCGAGTTCAAGCCATCAAATTCGCCATAATTGTTGGAACCGTATACATTAAATCTGACTTCATGCTCAATAATGCTTGGAATGTCAAAGGGAGGTATTATCATAAAAATTCCCATCGACTTCTGACAACAGTTTGAAAAAGCCAAGTCTGTTTCTAGATAATGTTTTCCTAGTTCCGATATTTAGCATACATAATCATTGATCTCAGATACAGATGGAATTTAAAGGGAATTCAGGATAATTAGAATAACAATCTCTAAGCTGAATGAAGAATTTGTAAGTCATTCTTTTCTTTGTGGGGTTGGGAAGTCCACTCCTAGGATTTTTTTTTCTGACTTATAAGAACATAGTTTTAAGCTCGAGTTGCTTTTCCTCAATAAAGAAATCGCAGAAACCGAATTCCTAATAAAGAGGTACAAAAATAATAAACGCAATTAAGAACGGATACTTTACAAATGGTGCTACAAATTCTGATACAGTGCCACAGGCAGAGAGGGAGGGATAAAAAAAGAGGCACCAAATCGAGGATACTACTTCATCATTAGGGAATTCGAAGTATCCTTTTTTTCTCCCTTCTCTCCAGTTTTCGATCCCTGTTCTTTTTTTTTTTTCACCAGGAGCAACGGTCTTAGCCCGTCCCAATTAGAAGAATGTTGGAATGCTCAATAAATAAGTGAATGAAGAAAAGAAAGGGAAAAGAAAAGGGAAAAAACCGGGATTACGGTGAGAAATCCGCATTCTCTTGGGCCGAGAAAGAAAGCCAGAGAGGCAAAAAGAGAAACCCAATTGGAACCTAAAGGGACAAAATAAATGGTATCCGATATGAAGGTAGCGGCCCAAATTGAAATAGATGGCCCGTTTCTCTTGGTGGGGGTGTACCGGCATTCCTTGCACCCCAGTGGGCGGAAGGGGCTGCATAGATGGATGGTTTTACCCTAGGGACGAATTCGACGCCGTTTAAAAACTCGAACCCATTGGAAGCGTATTCGTCTTTTCCACGGTTTGATAGTTTTCTTTGAAATAAAAGAGTTCCCTCTCGTCCAATCTCTCTGTAAGAAAAGAGAGAGAAATCGGAAAGAAAGAAAAAGAAAAGACAAAACTAAAGTTTTGGCGAGGAAATGGGATAATTGTGTGAGATTTCAATCCTGAAAGAATAAAGCTTAAGTGATTAATGGTTCACTCATAAATCATTCGTGCAAAAGAGGACGGTGAGAGAAAGAGAGAGGACATCTGAATTTCTGAAGAATTGGAATTGATATTAAATGGAGCTGCGAGCCGAAAGGAAAGTATTAATCTCGAGTTTAGTAATAATGTCGAGAGGGAAAAAGACATTTTTCACGCAAAGAAGTATTATATCACAGCGGAGAAAAATGAATGGTAGAAATAAAGAGATCTGGCCTCAAACACAGACGAACATCATTAGCGTAGAAAGTGCTTTTTATATCAATCAAAGATCTTCTTTCGGTTGTTGAAAATGGAATTTTTATGAAAACAGGGAATTGAAAATTCTTTTTTTTAATAAGAAGGAAAAAAAAGAAGATAGGAATCTACAAATCCTATAGTTAAAATTCTATTCGCCCTCAAAAATAACAAAAACTTTTGGTATTTATTTACTTGTGTCAAGTTTGAGAGTGTGGAATTTCGTTATTGATTTTTTTCTCCTCCTGATGTGTTAGAAGTTTAAAATTTTGTACAATTATATATTTTTAGTGAAAAAGCACAATTAAAAAAATTTTACGGTGCTATTTTGATTTCCTAGTCTAGTGATAAATTCGAGAAAAAATGATTTCAGTGATATTCTTTAATTAATTAAATAGATAAAAGACTTTAAAATGGAAGAACAGTTCTAATTTTAATAAGTGCTATTAAATTTTTTAATGCTTTGATAAAGGTTGCATCAAAAGCGATTTTTAAGCTTATTTTTTGTTAATTCTATGTGGTTATTGAGGAATCCGTATAAAAATTTACTTATATCGAAATTTTACTAATAGAAGAGCAGTATGATTTACTTGAAAGAAAGGTACAACTCAAACACTTCGACATATGTATGCCCCTATGTCGATATTAATAATAACTGAAAATCTTCTGTCATTTGAATTAGTATTTCTTTATCGATGCAGAGCTCAAAGTATGGCAAACATGAAGAAAGTTGAATACACAAATGGGAATTCATAACTTAGCCAGTTTTCTTCCAAATACGGATTATGTCAATCTATTTATAGAAACAAAAGATATTTTTCTTGAAATACATTAGGAAGAAATATAAAAATAAGAAATCCAAATTCAGCGAGTCAGACGTATTAATAGAGAGTTGGATCTATTAACTTTATGAAGAAAAGTTATTTAAAGAACTAGAATTCTTAATTTATGTTTTTGGCTGAGAAAATGCATTTCTTAGCATGAATTCTTAAGTCGGGGAAAGAATTTTTATTGAGATTACTTGCAAGAAATTTGTATAAAATCTGTATAAAAATATTTTTGGAAGCTACATTAATACATTTTGGTATTTACTTTAAAAAGGATATTAGCACTTAGAGCTGTAAAGATGCATGAGAAATGTATAAGAAATCTTGTATAGAAGCCTAGCGAGGGTAGAAACTGTATTTTAAGCAAATGGAATGAAATCATGCTTTCGTCGAATATAAGTAAGATTGAAATAGTTTCTCTTAAATATATCGTACTGATATATCTCAGATTTGATGTATAAAATTTTTATCTGCTTACTAAAGCACTGTCGAAAATTTTTCAAATTCAAATTGTAGTTCTATATTTAAATGGTTTGATAAAATCTGGTCTAATATTTTATGAAGAAGATTTGGATTCTATGCCATCAATATTGTTAGAGTTAGTTTTTTCGGTTTCCATCGCAGTAAATCTGTTTGTAAGGAAGACAGTTATACAGAAGTAGTAATAGCTATTCGATGAAAGTTCGATCGATGATCGTTCTTAAGTTGGAAACAATCTCATCGAACTTTTCGAGATCTGATGACTTTGGCGATAAAATCGTAGATTCTAGAAACAACAAGAATCTTGAAGATGAACCTATTAAGGCATGAATTACGCGATTTTTCTAGAACCTTTTAGGCTGTGTCGTGGAAACCATAAAAAGATGTAAGACAGAAAGAACTCCTGTCCGTCTTGTACTGAGTGGCCAATAAGTATTAAGTCGTTATTTCAGCTCAAGTAAGTAGTCATTGAAGAGTGGCAGGTATTCAAGAGGTGTAAATTGTTAATGGAAGTTTTTTCTGCAGAATTCTGTCTGACCGCTATTAATAACTATTAATTAAAACTATTATAATTTTTTACTGCCGATTTGTTATTAATATATTGCAGTTCTTGCGTATATTCTGGCCATGTTTTATAGTCTGAGCTCGCATTGAATAAAGTACAGATATTTCTTATCTTTGTATTATTCCACTGCACACCGACGAGCTTTTTGGATTGTTCAATTGTGCATCGACTGCAACGGGTCCTTGATTTTTGAGTTTCGGATTTTTAATTTTCCTTTTTATATTGTAATGATAAAAAAATTGTATTATTTTTTGAATGTTTCTGGCTTCATTTATTTCGAAATAGTCATTTTTAGAATTATGTATGCCAATTCAGGACCACGACAACTCCAAAACTCATTAATTTGATGAATTTTAGCTCATAGTTTTATCATCATCTTAATAAGTTTGTAATAGATTTTTATATAAAATCGTAATATTGTACATACGCACGCACCTACGTGCGCTCACACACACACACAAAGAGAGAGAGAAAGAGAGACTTAATTGCGAAACAGTTTTAAATTTTAGATCAAATGAATGGTTAGTCGCATACTCAATGCATATTGACTATTTATTGGTATTTGAACACTATAATTCAAAACTGTTTTGATGTTGATGCCAGAATTGGGAATCTCTTTAGTTTTTGTTGCTTAGTGGTCAATCTTAAAATGCATACTCGATCCTTTTCTCTTTAATTAGAAATAAATTTGACACAAAAGAAATAATATTACTGCCGATTAATTTGGTATGCAAGTTAAAATTGGGTGCTTATGCACCTTCACAAAAATAGATACATATATTAACACCTCTCACAATATTGCAAAATGCAACATTCTTAATATTTGTCGCCTTTTTTGATCCACTTAATTCTAACGTAATGTTTGGACTTAATTAAATGCTATTTGTAAGAAAATTTTAATGATGAAATATTTCTCTTTATTGAAGCTAGCTTTGTCTGAAGAATAAAAAGGACATTGACTCTCATTTAATCTTTTACAATTCTCCTTTCGTTACATTTTCATTACTTACGGTAGCGTAAAGAGGGAAAAATCCCATCCTAAAGTTTATAATTTTAAATCTGCTTCCACAATTAACAACAGTGCCTTTGTTTTTACGAGTTAAAAAGTAATTATTTGCTGGCTGTTCAAAGGCACCGAAAAAGGTAGAAAAAGCAAAGTGTAGGGATGGATGACGGCCTGGAAAAAAAAATCACCTAACAAATTCTTGAGGAAGGGATGAGAAACGGTGGGGTCTGCCACCCACCTTCGGTAATGAGATTCTCCAAGACATCAGACAAGGTAGGGGAGGGAGTAGAGAAAGTGGGATTAAATCATTGCCCGTTCGCAGCGCACCGAGATTTCAATTAGTTAGAGGCCGAGGTGGGGATTATGAATGTTTGATTACTTTTCGCGGCTCTAGATTAAAAACAAAAGGGAAAAATAATAACACTGACTTGTTTTGTAAAGGTTTAAATATTCATACGGATTTAAGTTGATGCCGACATGGGAAGGCAGGCAAGTTTCCATTCTCTAATTAATCTTTTTCTAAGATTTCGGTGCTCGTGTAATGGAGATGCCGACACTGTGGAATGATTTGTAAAAGTAAAATCATGTGTAGCAATATGCGGTAGCGTCGTAGGCGTGTTTGATGGGATCTTTTCTATTTCTGGCGTATACATTTTACCGCAGGTGTTCTCTTAATGAAGCAAGCGACATGAAATTCATCTGGTTTGCGCATTTCATTTTTTTGAGTTACTAAGTGTGAGGTTGAGTAAATTAGTTTAGTGGATCACAAAGTTTCAAATGAATTGTTGAAAAGTAGGTTGATAAGAATGGTTATGTTTTATGGAGATGGCGTCAATGTAGGATGATTTGTAAAAATAAAACCTTGTGCAGAAATGTGGAAAAAGTATGACAGCGTCTTTTCTATTTCTTGTGCGTACGTAATACCGCAGGTGTTCTTTTAATGGGGCAACCGATATGAAATCCATCTGGTTTGCGCATTTCACTTTTTGGGTTATTAGGTGTACGCTTGAGTAAATTTGTTTAGTTGATCACAAAATTGCAAATGAATTGTTGAAAAGTATGTTGGTAAAAATGGGTACGCTTTATGGAGATGGCGACCATGTAGGATGATTTGTGAAAGTAAAATCTTGTGCAGAAATATGGAAGAAGTATGATAGCGTCGTAGATGTGTTTGATGGCGTCTTTTCTATTTCTTGTGTGTACATAATACCGCAGGTGTTCTTTTAATGAAGCAATTGACATGAAATTCATCTGGTTTGTGCATTTCATTTTTTGAGTTACTAGGTGTGAGGTTGAGTAAATTAGTTTAGTGGATTAGTTGAAAAGTAGATTGATAAGAATGGTTATGCTTTATGGAGATGGCGACAATGTAGGATGATTTGTAAAAGTAAAATCTTGTGCAGAAATATGAAAGAAGTATGACAGCGTCATAGATGTGTTTGATGACATCTTTTCTATTTCTTGTGCGTACGTAATACCGCTGGAATTCTTTTAATGAGGAAACCGGCATGGAATCCTTATGGTTTTTGCATTTCGTTTTTTGGGTTATTAGTGTACGCTTGGGTAAATTTTTTTGTGGATCACAAAATGGCAAATGAATTACTGAAAATTAGTTTGATTAGAATGGAGATGGCGATAATGTAGGATGATTTGTAAATGTAAAACCATTTGCAGTAATATGGAAGAATGCAGTATTATGGTTCTTAAGCTTTTCTTATGAGAATCAGTATATACTTGGAGTATGATCAGTAGCGAAGAGAAGCTTTTGTGCGATTTTTCACCTTTAAAGTATGTTAAGCAGTATATGTGGAAGGATTTTTCCTGAGGATTTTTGTTAAGTCATTTTTCTTTTGACTATTATTTCGTTTTGGTCCACTCTTCCATTGTTTTGGTAAAATCAAAACCAACTGACACATGCTTGAAAGTACAAAGGGCTTGCAAATTAGAAAATTGAAATATATATAATAATATTTCAGAATAGAATACATTAATAAGGATTTATTAAAGTATACAGTAATAACAATTTGCATTTATTTTATGCTGTAATAACAATTTACATTTATGTGTATACATATATGTATATTGTTATTACGTCTTATTATAGAACCGTTACTCACCGTTATATACTGTTTTTTTTTTTAACTATTCCTTTTCTTTCGAATTTTTATTAGAATTTCCTAAAGATTGAAATTATCGTTTTGTACTACGAAGTTGAATGGTGAAAAATGATAACTTAGGTATGGTAATAAAATAATCTCACAGTTCTAAATATTACATCGAAGTCCGATATTTAGGTGCTTTTACTAGAGAATGCTCAATGCGGGAGCTGTTTTCCAGTTTAAAAACCTATCATTCTTTTTCTTCTGTTTTAGACAGTGGAAGCTTAAAAACAGGATGATTTGTGTTTTCCTTAAAGAGAAATTCAAGGAGCATAGGTTAAAAGATCTGGGTGGCCATTTCCAATATTACATTGTTTTCAGTTTTGGAGTGTAATTCAAGTGAATATTAAACTGTATATGCATTTCATATACCAGTATAAAAAATGTGCTATTGATAATGTGCAAAGAGTGAGTGACCACTAACAAGATTTATAATGTTTTACATTAAATTTACTAAATTTTAACACTCAATGTGTGTGCGAACCATATCCCACAATAAAAAAATAAAATGTTCAGACAAATGTAGTTAGATTTTTCTTCTATATTCTTGTTTCTATCATAAGTTTCGAATATATAACCATTTATAAGTAGGTTTAGAATTTTGAATTCGCTATTTTTGAATGTAACATTATGTAAGCTGTTTTTATTTATATACTTATTTTCGCAATCATGTTAATATTACATAGAAATAATTAAAATAATTTTTATACTTTCTTCAAATTTTAATATTATTCTATTTTTCAACGTTTGAATGCAAGTTCCCGTTTAAATAATTCAGCCACACTGTTTCGATCGAGCCTTGTTTTATCGATTACGAAATAAGCTCCGCCATAATGGCAGTTTAATTTTGTTTCTTTGTTCCAAAATGGCTTTAAAGTCTTTGATCAAATTCTTTGCTTCCAGCGATTTTGGAACATTTCCAAAGTTAACAAAATTGCATCTTTTTTTTAATTTCTCTTTTCTTGTTGTAAGAATCAACATTTCGCTTTCCAAATATAGCAGTTTCTAATTTTGCATCGATGAGACACAATGTAGGGGAGCAAATGTTTATTCAATGGAATATAAAATGATCACATTTTGTTTCTTTCATTAAATTGAAAAAAAAAAAAAAATGTTTGGTTTGGTTCGATTCGTTTGATAAAATCACTGTAATAAAAGTCATTGGATTTACAAATTGTAATTGTTTAATTATTGGAATATTTTTAATGATAAAGGTTTTTTTTTTTTTTTGAACTCGTGTTATTGTTTAATTATGAAAATGATAGGGTTATCTTCCATGTGTTTTTTAAATACAAAATAATAATTTGTTTTGATGAAAAAGAATAACGGTTTCAGAGGAAATTCCTTTTGATAATGAATTTATATTTTTTCTAAGCTTGTAATTTTGATTAATACAAAATAATAATTTGTTTTGATGAAAAAGAATAGCGATTTCAGAGGAAATTCTTTTTGATAATGAATTTATATTTTCTTGAAGCTTGTAATTGTGAATAATACAAAATAATAATTTGTTTTGATGAAAAAGAATAACGATTTCAGAGGAAATTCTTTTTGATAATGAATTTACATTTTCTCTAAGCTTGTAATTTTGAATAATAAAAAGTAATAATTTGTTTTTTTTTAAAAAAGAATAATGATTTCAGTGGAAATTCTTTTTAATTATGACTTTATATTTTCTCTAAGCTTGTAATTTTGAATAATACAAAATAATAATTTGTTTTGATGAAAAAGAATAACGATTTCTGAGAGAATTCTTTTTGATAGTGAATTTATACTTTCTCTAAGCTTGTAATTTTGAATAATACATAATTATATTTATTTTCATACTTGTGGAAAAGTCATATATACAATGGTATAATGTCTTCAAGAGAGGGGAAAAATATTTATTAACATTTTAAGTGAAAAAGCTGTGAAATTATCTCTTGTTTCATCAGCAGATAAAATGTTATTTTTTTTCTTTCCCTGCTGTTAAGTTTGGATGTCTGCAATAATAAAAAAAGATTAACCAAGCCAAATGTAAAAATTTCATAACTACTGTACGGCCATTCTAGGGGCGTTTCTGGCCTTACAAGTTTATCAGATTGTATGCAAGAAAGATTTTGGGAGACCACTGTCGTTTTTTTTTTTAAATTAAAATTTTACAAAAGGGTTCGGTCGAAATGCATATTTTCGTCTCCCAAATTATATCTGTGTCATATTTTTCAGTTGTAGTTTAAAGTATCCGACTACATCTAAAACACTGTTTTTTGGCCACATTGGCGAATTTTTTTGAAATTGTTATTTTTTCTAGTTCAGACTTTCCCCTTTCCATATCAGTTTATATTTTCTAACTAAAGGAAGGTCTGGCCTATCATCCAGGGTCACATATTTTTCAACTTAAGTTTTTCTTTCACTTCAATTTCCTCAACACTTTAATTTCCATAAAAATTCTATACCGTTCACATGATATCTCAGAAACTAATAAAGGTATTTACATAAAAAATTTCAGTGTGTGTTTTAAATATTATGAGCAATGACATGTACTAAATGTTTTAGTGTTGATAAAAAACTTTTTCATTTATAGGTGTTTTTAGAAAAATTATGTTGTGAATTTATGAAAAAAATGCATATATACGTATATTTTTCCCCATAATTTCTTTGCATCGCAACATTTTTATTAGATTTTGGTTCATTTCATTCATCATTATACTCTATAACTTGTGTACAAAGAAAAATAGGATCGCTGCATCACATTTCTGTGTAGAGTGCTAACCATTTTGGTTAAATTTCATTAGAATTCACTGCACATTTTCCTATTTCTCAAAATATATTAATTTAAATAATATTATTATATTTACAGTATTTTGCATTATTATTTACAATGCATCTAAAAACATTAATTTAAAAAAATCGAACTTTTTAAAAATTATCCTACGAGCGTAGTCGGATACCTTAAGCGCTGCATCATTTCCTGTAGAGCGCCAACATAGATACATTGACATTCCCTTTTCTTAGTAGTACAGATGGATTATTTGTATTCTGTTGCTTTTAGATCACAATAACTTCTATCGCTTGTATGCATTTTGAAACGCATGTGACGAGTTTTACAGTTTCATAGTATATATTTTCCCACCTTCACTCGTGTAGGTGGCCCGAGGGCTTGGCCTTACAAGTTTATTAGATTGTATGCAAGAAAGGTTTGGGGAGACCATTGTCGGTGTGTTTTAAAATAAAATTTTACAAAAAGGTATGTTCGAAATGCATAGTTTCATCCCTCAAGTTATATTTGTCAGTTGTAGTTTAAACGGTCCATCATTTCCCGCAGAGCGCCAGCATAGATACATTCGCGTTCCCTTTTATTATTCGTACAGATAGATTATTTGTATTCTGTTGCTTTTAGATCACAATAACTTTTCACGCTTGCATACATTTTGAAACGCATGCGACGAGTCTTACAGTTTCCCAGTAGATATTTTTCCACCCTTACTCGTGTAGGTGGCCCTAGGGCTTGGGGCGGAAACGGTAGGATTTTCTATCTCTCTCCCTCTTCAATGGAAGGAAAATATTGCCATTGCGAGCTCTATTAAACAAGCAGGCCCGCTTGACAGAAGCTTTAATCCCACGGACGCTCTTTCCGCGCTTTCATTTCCTGTGCCGACGCACACACGCGCAGTTGGTGTTTCCACACCATCACGCTGAGAAAATACTCGAAAGATAACGCGTTTCGTTCTTGAAAGACATCTCCCACCCCGTTTTATTTATCTGTATTGTGCTAAAAGAAACTTTCATGCTTATTGATATTTTTTTGCTGATTCGGAATATTATTCTTTTTCTCCTGTGAGAATTTTATTTGGATGTGCATGGCTGTGCTGTTTCTAATCTAAGAATAATAAGAAGTTTGAAAAGTTTTATTGAAGTGTACGAAGATTTTTAGGAAATAAGTTTAATTTTCTCGTACATATGAAGTACACAAGGAGAAAGTACTGTAATCGTCAAACATTTTTTTTAACTCGAAATTTTGTTAAAATTCCACTTTCAGATCTCCCTGTTCTAAACACATATTTTTGGAATTATCTATTGTCAGTATATGGATAAAAACAATAACACATTTTTTTAAAAAAATTTCAAGATAGTTAAAAAATTATTTTTATGTAATAATATTTTGGATATAATTGAAATATATAAAATAATTATTTTAAATTAGTTTAGGATTTGATAAAGGTTTTTTTGGCATTCATGCTGTATATATATAATGGTATTCCTTAATCTAGTTAAAATCATATTGATTTTCCTAATTATTTTATCTTAGTTTAGCTCATATTAACATCATTCTAAAATGTTCTGTTATTTTCTGATCCAATTTCTACTATTTATCTGGAATCGCAAATTTCAAGTTGTCATGTGAGAATATTATTTTTAAGTCATTGTTTGCATTAATTAATTTAAGTCATTAGCCAATTTGAACCAGTTCCGAGGCTTCTCTATATTTATTTATCTGTCCGTCCATCCATCTGATAAACTATTTACCGATAAATTTATAAACATGTTAATTTATATGGATTTTTCATGAAAACAATATTATTGTAAACACAAATTGCTATTTTCTAATTTCTATGATCATAAAACAGTTTCATAATGGATTAATCTTAGAACAAGAGTCAAATTCTTCAACGTTTCCCTCTTAAGAATGAATGAAGTGATATTTTCTAACTGGGGGAAAGAGAAAATATTTCATCAAAACTGTTCCATAAAAATAACAGCTATGATGTCATAATTCTGCGTCAACCTTTTAAAATCTGCTGTCAAAGAAGCATGTATAATAAAAATGCAATACTGGTAAAAGTGTGTAAAAAAATATATTGTTACGTCTCGATTTGGTCCGATCAAATAAAGATTAGCGTTTAATCAAATTACTTTATTTACATATTTAATTTACAGAAAAAAATACTATTTATCATCTAGGTTAAATGAAAAGTCCATGTGGAACACCACAAGAATAGTTCCTCGAAATATTTCGGAGAAACTCACGAGAACAGCTAACCAGCCGTCAAAGTCTCGCGCTGGTACCGGGGTTATCTCCAGGAATCCACCGAATTCCTCGGGTGGAATCTTCTCTCGAAAGCTCGGCTTTCACCGACCTTCTCTCGACCTCTTCACCAAAGAACTCCTCGTCTCTTCTCTCTCTCCAAAACCCTCACATTTTCTCTCTTCTATCAACTCCACCTCTCATCCACATTGGAGCATTTGGGCTGCCGATACACCAATCGTCGTTCAGCAAACACTTCACTGGTCTACAGTTGACCGCAGGAATGTTCGCAACGGGAAACAAAGTAGACTGCACATCTGTGTCGCAGACACGATTAGTGAATGGGTGATCCTTTATCTGACCTCTAAAGGGCCAGATGTCCGTTCTTAGACGAAGGGTTCTCCATCTGTTCATCTGTAAGTAATTACATCGCCATAAAACGTAGCCATTGAGGAGATCAGTCTGAAAAGGGCAATTATGGAGCGTGTAAAAAAAAGAAATCACCATGGTCAGGCCGGGAAGAAGCTGAATCGTTATAATATGCTGTTAAAAGATGCTGATGGGAATTGCCATTTATTCTTTATTCATTGCCTACGCGTTTTCGAGCTTTATTTATTCAGTGTCTTCGCGTTTTCGAGCTTCATTTATTCATTGAGTACGCGTACTTCAAAACTCCCTAACCAAAAACAAATAATTTTCTCCCATTATAATATATAAATATAATAAAAATTTATTTTTAAAAAATTTTTTTACTAAATTTTTACATTTACTCTATGATTGACAAAGGATCCGCGAAAGCACGCAACTACTGCACAATGTAAACTCTTGTCCTGCAAATATAAATCTCGTCCAAAATGCGTCCGCTTCTACGTTTTAACCGCCAGAGAAGCTCCTGAGCAAACAAAGGATCCGCCGCTCGATCCATCATGGCAGCGGACGTCTATTGCTCGCCGCGTTTTTCATCCATTTTAATCAGTTTTCTTTTCTTCCTGTAGTGAGAGAAAATAAAGTAAAAATAAAAAAAGGGCTGGCTGTAGGTTGCTACAGCGAGAAGTAACTGTGTGAAGTCCAGAAACGTGAATCCTTTCTTTAGAAAAGGGATTTCTTCCGTTTTCTAGGGAGAAAAAAAAAGGATTCGTATCCTTTGGAATAATGTATGATTTAGAATTTTTTTTGGGGAGGATATTGGATTTTTTTTATGGCACTGAGAACCGAAAATACAAATGCGTCCGTAAATTTTAGGAATTAATGTTGTAATAAAAGTGAAACAATTACTTGTCATCTTTAGAACCATTAATCATTTAATTAATTATCATGAATCATTAATTATGTTAGGAAAGTTAGCCATTTAATAATTTGTTATGATCAGAAGTATTTGTTTTTCTTGAAATAATGTTGTTAGAGGAGTTGCCATGATATGCTCTTTTTAATTTTAATACGGTCACTTTTAGCATTATACCTTTTATTTGTAGCATTTTCTTATCCCAGACAAACGCCTTCATAATTAACATAAAAATATAGTGAATTGTACTGGAATCGTTAAAATTATATTTTATAAACAGTTTATATGAAGAAAAACGTGTTTTTAAAAACTATTTACACTACTCACCAGACGCATCTTAAGAGTTATTTTGAAAGTTTACAAGTCAGCGCTTCTTGATCTAATAATTTATAATGTGAGCTTTGCAAAATCTGACTTATTTGGTTTACAGTTTGATGACGGACTTCTATTTGAGGCGGCAAGCTTTATTTTGGATAAAAATTAAATTCTATATAAGCTCAGAACATTCTAAAATTCAAAAATAATAAAAAAATTATCTTAATACATAAAAGAGGTTAATGAATTTAATGCTGCATGTACTTTGTACTGTATGTTAATACATTTACTTTATTTTATTGAAGTATATCGGTCTAAGTTTTATTGAAATAATACAAATCGAAATAACACACGCATGTATGCATGCACACACACACACAAGAATATAGCTCAAAATTTCCTAGTGATATTCTAAAAGCGAGTACTTTTGTGCTTTTTGTAAAATAGTCAATGACTTAGAGTTAAATAACGGCCATTTTCTCTCCCCGAAAACAACAATCATAAAAATACAGTGATCGTAAATTAAAATAAACAAATTATGCAAAAATATATAAATATATTTTTATAGGAATTCATTGAATAACGATAGCAATGGAAGACAATATTTTCTGGCTGATAGAAATAAGGCGCAATTTATGAAAATTAGAAAGGCAAGTTTATATTATGTTATGCGATATTCTTTAAGCATCGGTAAGGATATTCTTAAAGATAATTCACCTAAAAAATGACTATATTTGTATAAAGGTAAAGCTTCAGCCCCAAAAATTCTATTAAACTTTTTAGCATTTTCACTTTAAAGATTTTGGTTATAAAGAAAGTTTCGCATTTTGTGATAGATTATTAGTATAATTTCACAAGACTTGCGACTGTGTCCACCCTAAAAGTTTCTCGTATTCTCTGATAAAGGTATCGTCCCAGAAAACGTATAGCATTGGTGTACAATAGTTACGAAATAATATTCTTGGATTCGAATTTGGTACTTTTATTGAATCTATTGTGTAATCCTCGGCTGATTTTTTTTGGCGATTACTCCTGGGCATGCGGTTAATAGTCTCCGAAAATTAAATTTTCGTTGAATATAAATCTTTCCCTATCGAGTGAAACAAATTTTTTCACAGAGTTACACTTTTAGCCGCAAAATCACATAGTAAATTTCATGTATTTAAGTCATTGGGTTATTATTCTATAATTGTTTTTGTGTTATGTTTCTGGAAGTGTAGACAGACAGACGATCAATCTGATGTTAGATTTGACTCAAAATTTGATAGATGTTTATATGTTGACATAAGTTAAAATTATGTGTCAAATTTTATCCATGTAGCTTTCTTCGCTTTATAGTTATGGTGTTAACTTTTGTTGGGACAGATTTTCTCTGAACCGATTTTTCTTAAAATTGGATAGAAATCTGCAAAATTAATCTGAAGACCGTACGCCAAATTTCATCTGTCTAGCTCAAAGCAGACATGCAGGCAGATATTTTTTTTAGTTATTGTTGTAACAGACAGATGGACGGATATTTATTCAGTGGTATGTTTTTCGAAATCAGGGAGATCTAAAATTTGGAAATTTTTCGAGATCTCTAGTACGAATTCTTCATATAAAAAAAAAGTAAAAATATCATACCAATTCCATTGAGACTGTATGAAACATATTTATAAAGAGAAAGACGAAACAATGCTATTTGCTTGCAAAGCTGCTTCATTAATATAAGACTTTAAAAAAAATCCGTGTTAAAAAGATAAAATCTGAACCTCACATAGCTGTCATGACTTTTACGGTTGAGAGATGGTTTAAAGTTTTTATTTTTTTTTTCTCGTTGGGATTTAAGTCGTCTTTTCTGCATTTTATAAAATAACAAAATAACAGAAAAACACCCGACGTTCTTGGTATTGTTCTTAAAGAAAGCTTACCCGGTGTTTTAAACAAATAATAATAAAAAAAGTTAGATACATTTTTGCGTTCCAAAATGATGATGTGAAAATGTAGACTTACACCACTGCTGCTTAAATTCTCTCTCATACTTTTGCGGTATTATATCGTCTGCATTTTTACGAGGCCACCTCGTAAAACAGAATTGTGAGGAAAAGAAAGTCAGTGGGAGTGTATCTTCTTTCTCCGGTTTTGTTTTCACTGTTTTTATTTTTCAGATGAGACTTTTGTTATAGGTGTTTTTTTATTCGTATTATAACCGCATTCTTTATTTTATTCATGCACAGTAAGGTAGACAGCATGTATTAATAATTTATAGGTTATGAAAAAAATTACTATTATTAATATATATTTATAAAGGTTACGCAAATGAAAAGTAAACAAGTTGAATAGAAAAAAAAAGAATTTATAGAAAATAAAAAAAAATTGTCAGGGGAGTTGTAACACAGGTTCCACGCTTAGGTTGCTTTGTCTTTACTGTAGAAAGACGGGGGTTGATTCTTGAAGAATTCCTGCACAGCTTTCTTTATTTCGTCATTCGAATAGAATCGTGTCCTGTATAATGTTCTGTTTAGCTGCCCAAAGATGTGGTAGTCACTTGGTGATAAATTCGGACTGTATGGTGGCTGTTCCAACTTTGCAACGGGATTTTTTAAGGTTGTATGAGTTTCTCGGGAGACGTTTCGGCAGGAAAATCGCAGAGAAGGATCACTTGTTGTATGAAAAGACCTGTTTATTAGCTGTTGATTGTTTTCCGTAGTTTCGTCAAAGTACTGCTGTATTTTGTTCGAATTTATCATGTTCCCTTGGTGCAGGAAATCAATCAAGATTGGGCTACAGCAACCGAAGAATCAGATACCGTACTTCTATGTGATGTTTCTATCTGGACGATCTATGTAAATCACTATTTTACTTTCGACTAATTTCCTTTAATAATATTAGTTTTCACTTTTAAACTTCGTATACAGTATATACATCCTGCCGCCCTTTTATAACAATGTTCGGTGACAATGCTATAGCTGTTGCCATTCTGACGCATTCGCAAATGTCCACTTCTCATTTGGGCAACCCTTATATTTTTAAATGTTTTTGTACCATTTAAATATTTCACAAATTGCCTTCAGCAATCGATTATTCGGTGCTTATATTAGTATACTTAGTTATTAATTTTTATTAATTTTGATGAATTGCATCTTATACCAAATGAATATATTGTTTTAAACCATTTTTCCTCAAGCATATTGATAATTGCTTCTGAAGTTAGATGAAATTGTATGAGACGGTTCTCAAAAATGCAAGCCAAATTACTTTCTATATTGAATTCAGACGGTTTCTTCTTCATCTTTTTTTTTAACAATGTACATCTATTTGTGAATTATTTTGTTTTTGTTATTAGCCCTACTTTAAAATTGCTCACTAGAAAGAAAAAAAAATTGCTTTTAGCTCAAATAATTTATGCAACCAGAATCTATATTTTAAAAGGAATTGGTAAAACCAATAAACCCATACTTAAATCTCAATGAGCGATCTGATTTCTATTCTTTTTTTTTTTTCGTGTGAAAGTTATGGCTTTTAAATGCGTCATCAATTGTCAAGTAACCGTCCTCACTTTCTATTTTTGAGAGACGTTCCGAAAACTTTATTTTATTCTCTACTGTGAAAATCTTTTGTGGAATTCCCTGACCACAACCATTGTACCGATTTCGAAATATTTTATTACATATGAAAACTTTGATCCCGAGTTCTGTCATAAAGGTCATTCCCATCGTACAGAAAACCGCCCACCAGTTTCTTGGAATATTACAAAATGAAATTTTTACAGATCTCCTAGCTTCGTTAACCAAGAGCGATTTTGCCAATTTCACTTTGCAATTTAGAAAATATTTCTAAGCATGTGGAATGATTTAGGCTTATTGTGCAAATATAGTTTGATTTTTTTTAATGATAATATGGAGTTAATCAAAGTTGGTTGATATAACTAAATCAACGCTATTAATGTAACTGGCAAATCGCTCGTTGCCAAAGGCCTTTAGTTTTGATATAAAAAGAAAATTGTTTAATTTATATAATTTTAAAAAAGTTGCGAACTTGTTTTGTAGCATTTATCATTAATGTGGTCAGTTTTACTCTTGTACTTATTTCAATGTAGTTTTGTTCGACTTTAATATATCTGACAAATATTTCAAATATTTTAAAACGTTAAACGCCAAAATCATGTTCCTCCTTGAATTTCTTTATATGAATTTGTCACCGATTCGAGTGTAATCCAATTGTAATTCCTTCATACAATCAGAATTTTCATCAAATATCCACCTAATATATGGAACTCTAATTGTCCCGATAATTTTGGCATAGTATGACTAATCTAGAACATCCATTCATCGCCCTCCTGACGTATTCAACACACCTCCCTTCTGAGGGTATATACAGGCCAAAATATATTTGAGATTATCAGTAACCCCCATTGATGTTGGGATTATTATGATTAATTGTTCAATATTAAAAAAATATATAAAAAATTGAAATGCTTAAGATTTAATTGAGTTTTTAGACGATGTCTATTTACATAAGACAGATTTTTTCAGTTATGTTATTCGATTACATATCTTTTAATATGCTTTCTCTAACTAGATAAAATAAATAATGTAACCGTAACTGCTTTCCTGGGCCCTCTATCGGCCGCTGCCATGAACAATCAGTCCATGTCTTGGAAGCGAGCGTAAAGCATGATGTATTCCCGAGTATTATTTTAATTCATATACGTTAAATGTTATTGTACTGAATGGTTTTGTCCCCGTGTAAATCATGCCCTTTAATGTCATTAAATGTATTTTTAACTAAACTGGCATGATCTATTTGTTTTAATAGTGTACCCTGACTGAATTAAAATTTTGGCGCCCTTTCGATTACAATAATATAAAAAATTAAATTCCGTTCCTACTTAGGTCAACAGAGAATTTTTTTACTTTAATTACTTTTTATTAAATAATTATAGTTAATATAAATATGTATATACATATGACAGAATCACAACATTAAGTGTCAAAATAGAAAGTGAATTCACTTGCAATTTTCCGTTTTCCATTATATATATAGCGTTCGATTGTATATATATATTTGTTACTATTTATTCGCTTTTTTTTTCTTTTCTAATTTATGAAGCTGATGGTGGTCTATTATTTCTCATCGCAAGAATTGAACTCGCATCCCTCACTTTCACGTGAAAAAATACTGAAATCATAGTCTTTTACCGATTAAGCTACTGCTTATCGATTTCAAATTTTGCAAACTGCTAAAACTCTATTTAAATTATTATAAATTATTTACATTTAATTAACGAATAATATAACGAAAGAAAATTAGTACTAACATCGAGTATCATCCATTACAAGCTTTAAAAAATGTATTTGAACTCGAGTGGATGAATAATAAGTATTTTATTACCGATTGAAAATCTGAACAAGATATATAAATATATATATATAGGGTGGGTGTGAACTAATTGTAGGAATTGAAAAAGTGA
>JAPMOQ010027759.1:558507-595799 GCA_026543055.1 Argiope trifasciata | reverse complement strand
GTATTACCATCTAACTCGTTGTATTTTTTTAATCATTATGTTTGCTTGCACGTGGAACATATTTAGAGAGAGATTGGATTGGATTGTTTTCATCCAAAGTTTAATTCAGAGTTTCACTATCATAACTACTTACAAAATTTTTTTTCAGATCCTCCTCTTTTTAGTTGATTGTGTTGATAGCCTGGCAAATATACTTTTATAGACAAGTAGGGAAAAAACCGTGAAGGGTCATCAAAATATTAAAATTGTTTTTTAACACTGAACATTGTTACCCTCCCCACATCTGAAAATAATTCTCCTGCAATCGCCAATCATTTTATTATTTCTGATGACCAAAAACCTCAAAGTATATCAAAGTATCTGCCAGTCATAAATGTTTGCTCAAAACGCTACGCAGAACACAGCGGAAACTATTTGGTAAAAATTAGCTTACCAAAGAAGGATCCTAATTATTATTATAAGCAGTATTTCCATTTCCATCCGTCTTGCGGTCTTTTCTTCAGGCACCAATTATAATTATTTTTTCAGTTTTTTCCTTGGAACGGCTGTCGTAACCCGCTGCCACTCTATTACATTATCGCGTGTATGCATCTCAAAACTGATGTGAAGTAAAAGACCTTTACGCATAATAATGCAACTATTTCACACTTAATGATACTCCATTCGTGCCATACTCGGAGTTACGTGTCACATGGAACGTGTAGGGCTTGTCAAGAACTGTAAATTATTCGCTTATTAAGGGAAACCGGGACTGCCGGTTCGATTTTTGGTTCTTAATTGGAAAATATGCTACCGCTAGTCTAACGTAATTTGAGGCTGAACTGTTTAGCGCCGCTTTTGTTATTTATAATGTGATTTTATTGTTAAATTCAGAAATGGAATATTTAATTGATGATAAATATAAAATATATCCTACAAATAGTATTATCTAGTACTTGCTGATGACATTAAACTACTGGTTAACCAAAACCGTTTTAATCAAAATGCTTCTGAAAAACTGTCTCAGATATCCAGTTTTGTGGTATCACATGCACATTGATACTGATATTTGATTGAACCGGATACTTTTGTGCCTGTGAATACCAGTAACATATTCTTTTCTCTTCTGAGTTAAACCTATTAAATATTCAGTGGTTATCGTTTTTAGCACATGCGCTAAACTTTTGATAGAAATATGATTCAAAATTGAGATTTCGCTTATTCGGAAGAGGTATTGAGGCCATGTACCATTGCCTTTGATTTAAAAGTGGCTGATCATTGACAGAAAAGAAGAGCTGAAAAGATTGGCTCTATAGTTGGTATAGAAGAAGTCGAGAATTATTCTGCTTTATATGTATCGTTGAAATGGATGTATGGCAATAAGGATTAGAGATTAAATGATATATGTAACATATTTTTGCTGAAGTTAGATCCATAAGAAGACAGTTTTGTATTTAACTTCTGTTGGTTTTTTCACGGTAGAGCATGATTTATGCACGCGGCTTATTAGTGGAACGAGTCCGTTCCCTGAAAAATCCAAGATGAAAAGTATGAGGTTATTCATTTTTTATTAGTATTTTTATATCGAGATTCTTTTAGGGAGTTTAGACACTTATCGATTCAGGAAAAGGATGCTTAAGTATGTTTGATAGGACTGTCGCGGCCCTGAGGATTTTTTTCAATCCCTGCTTTTGTATGGGAATTGTATAGTTATCAACGTTCTAGAGCGCCTGCTGAGAATAATTAAATTAGAAAATGGGATTTATGTCAGAAGACAAGAGAAAATTTTAAAATAAATATGGGATAAATTTAATGTTTTTACATTAAATTATCATTTTTTAATTTAATTTGTAATTTAAATTTTTACATTAAATTATTAATTAAGTAAAAAAATAAATTACGATTTAAATAATATTGAGACATCATTACACAGACATATATAGCTAAAATAATTTCAGCCATGCACATAACATCGGCGAAGTGAGACAGTAAGTTAGACTATATTGACCTAAAATTTTACATCAGATTGATATAGTACCACTACCTTGAAAATACATAAACTTAAATCTACTATTCGGTCTCTGACGCTCATGGAAAAATCTAAATGACCGGATCGCCACAGCAATGACACTGGTGGGAACTATATTTGAGTCCTTTTAAATGAATAATTTTATTGAGGCTCATATAAAAATCTAAATTACCGGATCGCCACTGCAACAATACTGGTGGGAACTACGTTTGAGTCCTTTTGAATGAATAATTTAATTGAGGCTCATATAAAAATCTAAATGACCTGATCGCCACAGCAACAATACTTGTGGGAACTATGTTTGAGTCCTTTTCAATGAATAATTTAATTGATTTAATTATCAAGTAGTCTTGAGAAGATCTTGGTATTTATTAATATGATTTACTGCTATTATTACCTGATTTAGATTCATTTTGCCATCCTTAATCTTCACCTCATGGTACTTTTTTCCTATTTAAGGATAGTCAATGAATCTTTTATTTATAATTTTTTAATAAATAAATCTTATGATCTGAAGTAGAGCTTTGAATTATTTAAGGATACCCATTCAATTAATTTACGCATTTAAGTTAAGACGTAACAGCAACATTTATAATTTATTTTTCTGTGTCCTCTACATTCAGACTTCTTTTGCAAGAATTTAATTTTCAAATTCTTGCTTGATATTTGATTAGACATTGCAAACAGTATCTTCTAAATGAAGAAAACACACAGTTAAAAATATAGTTTATAATATTTTGGGCATTATTTATTTATTTCAGCGATGTATTCAGTAAATTAACAGAATCATTATCTTGAGGATTGATGTCTTCATTTTGCAGGAGAATGATGGATTTACATCGGTTAAATCATTATTTGCTCCATTAGCAGATGTGTATGGTTGATTCATGGACACTGTTTCCATTATCCACTGTTACTTGCATTCGGATCATTAGGATCTCTAATGCTATGTTTGCCAAGTCATTAATATAAAGCTTATACCGGTGCTTGGATATTATAACACGGAGAAAAATTTCAACATGTTTATCATTATTTCCACGAATACAAATATTTAAAAAAAAAGCATTATAAAGGACAAAAAAAGTTGAATCTGAGATTTTAACGGGAATTTTCAGACTTTTTTGAGCCCCCAAAAATATATTATTAGAATTATATCTAACATAACTATAGACATGGTAACTGAAAATGCGCTGAATTTGACAAGTAAAATTCGGTTTATGGAATTATTGTCATCTTTATAGATTTCATTCAAGATTTGAATAAATTTCATTCAAATTTTAAATGAAATCTATTCAGATTATGTCTATCTTGATGTTCGATTATAAGTGAACTCCATAAGTCCGAAACGCAAGAAACTAGGAAAATAAAATTTGGATCACAGATTTACCATCTCAAATATGGATTAACATCAAACTTTGAACCAACTTTTTCAGAGTTGATTTTTTGTTTATACTTTCGTAATTCATCTAATGAAATACCTCCTAGATGAACGGGCTTAAATCTGTGAAATTCAGCATATTATCTTGTGACTACAAATGGAAGAACATTTGCTGCCTTATCCAAGGTCCATAAATTTTTGTTGGTGGTGGGGGATAAGACCTTAATTAGAGAAAGAATTTCGACAAGACAACTACCGCTGGTTTAGATGTTTTACACAGGGAATGAGATGATTATTAGTTGTCTTTAGCTGTTTCCTATTAAGTCTCATTACCACATCTATTTATCTCTATTACTAATAAAGAAGAATGTGTGTGTACATCAACACTCCACAGGATCTGTTCAATTGACTTAAGACCCCCCAAATTTGACTTGGATACCCAGAATGTGCGCTTTTGAATGATTTGTTGTAATTAAGAAAAAATTAATGAAATAAAAACTAAGTAAGTACTCTTCTGTGATGACTCTTAAAAATATTACTGCTTGAAAGAGAAATTTATGCGATTTTAAAATTTATAAAGCTGCCTTTTTACTGAAACCAATTAAATTTCCTTATATTTTTTCCTTGAATTTCGACATCACAAAATTTTTTATCCAGTATTTTTGACTATCGATTACACGAGAATCACGAGATATTTTTTTTCCCCTTTTTTAAACAGAAGACAAAATGGTTTTTCAAATTATTTGCTCAGTTTACAGGAGGAATATGAATTTACATTATTTCAAAAACTGAATCAAATAAAAAATTAGCATAAAAATAAATAGATATAAATAAATAAACAACATTCAGTTTGAAGTAGATTATGAAGACCCTTAATTTCTTAATGGCTCCAGAATGTCTGACTCAATTTGGTGTTTAAAAATACTGTATAGTGTCAATAGTGAATATTAATACATAGTATAAAATGAAGTCTCCTGAAAGCGTCTGTTTGTTTGAACTTGAAAAACTCTGGAAATATTTAACTGATACTAGAGATATTTGTATTATTTTGTAGGGCATTTATTGGGAGACGTTTTACTATATTGAAATCTTATTAATTTTTTTTAAAAAAAAAAGTTTTATGATGGCAAATTTACTTTTTTTCCCACTAAGATTTCGCACATGCGTTAAAACAATAGTATCAATATGTTGCTCTTATCGGCAAATAGCTAGGGCAGTGGTATGCATATGCCGTTCATTTCTTTGTTTACTTTTGATTTTAAAGAACGATTGAAAACTATTGGGTTGTTCGGAAAGTCATTTCGTATTTTTTTGTCAAAATGAAAAGAAATTTTCGTTTAATGAATAAATTATTTATTAAATTATAAAATTGCCATTCTGGTCTAATACCTTTTGCCATATTTTTGGTAGTAACATGATTACACGCTCATAAAAGTTTTGGTCTTTGCTGTAAAAAAAACTGATCGAGGTGGTTTTTGGCCTCCTCATTTGAAGGAAAAATTTTGCAAATCAGTTCTGGTACTGATGTACTGTTAACACATCTTCTCCACACATATTGGCTAATTTATTCCTGGCTTGAACAGCATTTTTACCTTTTATAGCAAAAAAGAAAAAAATGACGAAAATGCTGTTTATTGCTCTCCATATTTAAAAGGGCACCATCCAAAAACTACTGCGAAGAATCAGCTGCACTTTTTCACACTCAAGCCTTGCTATATCAGCTCTTGAAACATAAAATGATTTTGCGGTTTAAGTATGAAATTGGGTGAGAAAAATGCAATTAAATCCTTTGTCAGGAAAAAACGAAATTACTTTCCGAACAACCTAATAATTATGCCCCCAAAATTAACTGATATTGGAGACATTTGTACCATTTTGTAGGACATTATTGGGGAAAGTTTAAGTATTTTGAAGAGTTATTCTAGAGTTATATCCAAGCAAAATCTTTTTGTCTTGGCACTAGGAGGAAAAGCACCCAATATAGTTTACAAAGAAATATTATAAGTCACTGTGAAACAGTGAGTGCAATGAACTATTTGTATGTTTTTAAATTTTAAAACAACTTTTCTATTGTATATTTTTAGTAAATCTGGAACAGTTTTTATATACAGTCACGTTCGCTGAAAAAATATTTTATTACCAAATTTTAGCGAAATAACCAGAAGTGGCTTGAACGGCAGCAATAACCCTTGCAAAAGCGTCACCGAAAAACTGCCAACCTCGCATTATGTCCAATGATTGTAAAATAAATTTAGCTAAAAATTATTTTGTGGTTATTTTTGATGATTTCAAAATATATTTTCATGTTCGTCTGATGTTGCGTGACATGTCCATGTCATATCGGATGGAGGCTAGACTTAAAAGATAATTTTTAATCTTAGATGTTATACCACTGGAAACACTGTACAGGTACTGCTAATTAAATTATACAGGAGAAATAAGATTGAAATTAAACACAATTTGTATTTTCGGTGAATCAGTTTCTCGTGAAATATCACTGTAATATATAAAAATAGAGAAATAAAGTATTTTTATTGAGGAATCCAATCTACTTTGGCAACAGAATGATTTGAGTAATTTTTAAAATTTAAACTTTCAGCTTTATGCATTTTTTAGTAATCTACATCATTTTCGCAACAATATAATTAAGAAAAAAGATAAAAAAACTTTTTTAACGAAACTTCTTTTAGCATTGACTTCACCCGAAATTTTTAAAAAAAATTTTATGTGATACTCTAGATATTGTTTAATGGCATATTTAATGAATTTGTATTTTTCTTTTATTTATTTGATGTTTTAAAAAACAACAACCTCACTAAATAAGTGTTTTGAAATAATAGGAAGTATAATTTTTTTTTCACTGCAATTCAGTTTTCATGCTAAATAAATAGTAAACTTCCATTTTGGGGTCAAGAGAGTCAATAAACATATGTGATTTTGAATGCGAAGGATGTCCATTTTATCTGCTACTGCCATCTAGTGTCCAAACGATGAACTTTTTGCATCTTTAGTGCAATATGGATGTTTTCTTTATTTTTATGATAACAACTTCGACTTGAAGTTAATTTGCCATGATATTTGCAATGTATGTCAATGAATTTAATTTTATAAGATTTATTTATTATAAATAACTTAATTAAATTCACTTAATTTTAATTAAATATTATTTTGAATGCAGCTGGAATAAGTGTGTCAGTTTCATAACATTTTCATTAATTAACTAAATACAATTGAAAAAATGTGTCGAAAGTGAAAATTGCCTGTTGCTGAAAGATAGTTGGTAATTTTAAAAATAACGTATTACATAGTAAATTTATCGAATTCTTTTTAACCATCTGTTAAAAGAGAAAAAAAATGACATATTAAATTTGGTTCTACTTCTGTTAATTCAGATTTCTACAAATATCTGAATAATGGGATATTTAAAACCACTAGAATTTTTTATATGTGTTAAATGATAAATGCTATTTAAAAATAATCTATTATGAATCTTCCCCCTCTTTTCTCTTATATTTGATATAATAGTTATGGGAGTATTCAGTCCTTCTGTTGGTTTTGTATGCCTATTGGGAAAAAAAGAGCTGCTGCTTGGTTTAAATTTTGACCCAAAAATTAAACGCAAATTTAATTTTTGTATCAAATTTAATTTTTTATATTTATGTATTTACTAGCCGCCTTTGGCGACCAGCTGGTTCGCCATGAGTAATGCGCTCTAAAATTTTCAATTAAGTCATGTATTCATTAACATTGAAGTAGTTCCGGGCATTGATTGGCCTAAAATTAAAAAGGTTTTTTTCCGTGGTGTTGCCAAAATATTAAATATGTTTTTTTAAAGAAAGCGAAAAAGGAAACAAAAATATTGAATAAATGTTTTAGATGTTGCAAACGATTATAGAAACCTTGGCTTTGCATTTATATTTTTAGAAACTATCACATTTTATGTTCCTTTTATTTTATCCAGTCACGTGCTAAAAGTATCATTTCTTTAGGCTTGATTTACGATGAGTTTATTATTATTATTATTATTATTTGAACTTCTGTCATTGTTTTCTTTTATTTTATCCAGTCACGTGCTCAAAAAAACATGGTCAAAATACTATTTTAAAAATTTGTTAAAAATAGAGGTTTAACTTATACCTTAAGACCCTGATACCATTAGAAAGCTAATTTTTTAATCTTTAAATTGATGTAAAAACCATGTTTGTGCGATAATATTTTCGGAAGTTATAGCGGAAAAACGTCGAAGTTTCGCTTAAATTTTAATTAATTCAAATTCTAATTAAAAATTCGAAAAAAGGGCTCCAAGGTGCACATTCCCAACCTCCAAGGTATGCATGTACCAAATGTGGTAGCTGCAGGCCCAACGGTCTGACCTGTAGAGCGCCAACACACACACATTGAGCTTTATTATAAGTATAGATATATATTCAAAGTTCGAAAGTATTATTATTATTTATTTTGACATCTCAGGTCGGCGAGCTGTATATGTGTACTTCTCACTAATTGTGCTCATGTTATGTTAGGTAGACGCACATATATCTGCAATTTTTCCTCTACCTGCTTGAGAAATTTTGAGCAAAAGTTCATGTAGTTATTTATCTGACACTTCATTTCGGAAGGCCTATATGTTTACTTTCCAATAATAACGTTGATAACAGGTAAATACTTCACACATACTTCCGATTATCCACTTCCCTTTGGCCGAAATGCTGAGTAAAAGTATTGTCAGTTACTTGTGCAACATTACAGTTCAGCGGATTGCACGTGTACACTTCTCGCCGAATACGTTACTACAGTTAGATAATGGACATCGATCTCTATTTCTATATATTTTCCATCTACTTTTCAAGAAAATGATGTTAATTATTTTTTTGGAATTTCAATTAGGAGCGTTGTAAATGTGTTCTTCCCAAAAATAACGTTGATGGCAAAAGAATAATGCGCTCATACTTCCAATTTCATATTTATCTCTTAGTGAAATGTTAAGCAAAAGTATCGTGAATTACTTGTGCGATGGTCCGCTTTTGCGGGCTAATATTTATGTACTTCTAACTAAGTATGTTTATGGTAGTTGAATCATGCACGCGTCTCCAATTTTCCTCTAAGAAAAATGCTGACCAGATGTGTCGCCTATGATCTTTTCGATTAGCCGTATATACACGTGCATTAGGGTGGAACAAAAAGAACAAATTTTTGATTTTTAATTTGGAATAGCTTGGAAAAGTTGCCTTTAGGTGTGTATAAAATAAATTATAACAATAAGTAACGTTAGAATACGTCTTGAGGTGCCGCAAGAAAAAAGAAAGAAAGAAATTTCATAACATTGAAATTTTTGCAACATTTGAAAGTTTTTTTTTTACGAAATAATAAACTTTTGATTTTTAATTTATAATTGTGCGCAAGAGATGCTTTTTTTTATTGATAAGATAAATAAAAAACTTTTTAAAAAATATTGGAGTACATCTTGTGGTGCCGTTAATTTTTCATAAAAACATACCTTTTGCAACTATTTAAAGATTTTTGCGGGCTTTGATTATAAAATTAAAAGCATTTAATAGGCTTTATAATATGAATAGATATGTGACACTTTATTTCGCAAAATAGAACAAATGGGGTCAAGAGCTTTTATTTCCGTTATTTTTTGCGAAAGAATTTTACAAATTATAAAAGGTTATCATGCTAAAATACAGGAATTTATTAAAGTCTAAAATCAGAAAAAATTAAGGTAAGTTTGATTTCGACCTCAGACAATTTAGAGAAGAAGCTGAACGTTTATTTGATATTACTGCCTGTAAATTTTAATACATGTCTTCGCATAAAAGAAAATAAAGTACCAGTTATGGAACAAAAGTTTCTAAACGATCGACGCTGTAGCAGGAAAATGGTTATAGGTAACATTGATGTAGCTACTACAAATTCTTTGCGGAAGAGAAAAGGGGGAAAAAAGTAAGCAGCTACAAAGAATAGTTTTGTCGAATAAAGAATGAACAAAAAATACTAATGCCAGAAATGGTTACTGGCAAATCTGAAGACCAATTGTCTTCGTTAAGCGAGCACATACAAGAAGTGACAAACCAACCTGACCGTTTGAAACTGAACGAAAAGAAAAACACTCTAATGCTCATTAAATTGCCATCTGTGACTTCCATTGCTGACCGTATCTCAATATCGCAGGAGAAAATAAGCATCCAATTACACCTAATCAGCACCTGTAAAGCAGCACCAGCTATAGCTGCAGCAGTTCTTATATTCCGATACGGTCAGCAATGGAATGCGGCACCTCAAGACGTGTTCTATAATTGCTCATATTTATAATTTACTTTACACTAAAAGGCAAGTTTTGCGCGCCATTCCAAATTAATTTTTTTCGTTCCATCCCAATGTGCACTACCCACGTTGATACACATAAGAACATACTCATTCATCCGATTTTCTAATGATCTCTAGAAAAATCTTGAGCAAAATTGTCGTCAATTATTTATTCGAAATTTTAGTTCAGCTGAAGGTATACTTACGACTCAAATGTTATCAATATAGTTCACACCATTGTTCGCTTCTCCAGAATTTTTTCACTAACGGTAACTCCGGCACAAAACAGAGTGTCCCGCTGTTCTATTTGCCATTACGTACAATGAAATAGACTCGTTCGTACTCGTAAAACTGGCAGAAACTGAATTGTATCACTAATTAATTATTCCTTTGTTTGCAGTGTCCTGTGCATTTCAGCTCCAACTGTCGTTGACTTTTAGTATGTTTACAATGCATAATCAACTGGTATTCATTGGCCATTCGAAAGCCAATCTTTCTATACGCTGGAGGATTGCAGCAATTTGAAATTAAAAGTCATTGAAGAAAAATAATAAATGTACTTTCTAAAAATCACAATAACCTCAACTCATCTTTTGAAAGTTTGCTTTATCCAGGTTGTTATCCCTAGTCAGGATAAAGCATCTTATTGTTATCTTTTATCTGAAGTCTTTGAATCCATTTACATATCCTACTGTAGTAAATCGATACTATTTCATTTCCTGACGTTGTTGAAAATATTCGAGTACTTGATTCATGAATAATTAATCAATTGTAATTCAATTTTTCATATTCCATTGACTATATAACACAAAAAGTATTCATCCCATCCGCTAGGTGTATTTTAATATGAAGAGCAATACATTTATGAATTAATCTTCTGGAATTTAGCATCTTTTCAATGCATATTTGATGAGAGTTTCTTGTATTATATCCATCTGCTTCACAAAATCTGAATGTTTCCCAAAGACTAATCTATCCGTATTTTCTACTTTAAAGAAAATGTATTCATGATTCTCTGATATCTGTAAAATATCTAAAGAATGATTCATAAACAATTAATTAATTAATTGATACTTCTGTGCATCATGTTTCAGTGTCTGCTTTATAGACAAATATTCTTTTTATTAGGCTAGAAATCGAAATACTTTAAAGTTAAGAGTAGTAGAATTATGGAATCAATATTTAAAAAATAGAGATTATGTCTGTTGAATTTTACTTGTTTTGTATGCTTAAACATCATACGATGCCTTTACATATTTTCCAAAGGCTAATCTTTCCACATTTTCTGCTTTAATAAATAGATATCGAATACTCCAGTATTTGTGAAAGTGTTGAAGAGGATCCATTAACGATTAATTAATGGATACTTCAAACGATCGTACTCTAGTGCCTCTTGTATAGAAAAGTTTTCCACTCAATAGACTGGAAAGGGGAATACTTATAATAAATAAGGATCTGTAGAGTAATATTTATTGCCAAATATTTAAAAATTTCATCTCTGTAATGTGCTACTTGATTTACTCTCATATATTTCGCGAGACCTTTGAATTTTTCTGAAGGCTAATCCATCCGTATTATCCGCATGAGTGGACAAACATTTCATTTTCAAATATTTGAAAAGCGAAATTGAAAGAAAGTAGCAAAATCAGCATCCAAAACTGAAATAATTTGAAACATCATCAGTAATTAATGAATGAGATATAACAAGTGCGTTTGCACTATCAGGATTTTTTTTTGGCTCTGCACTATTATACTGTTTAATTTTTAATGAGAGGTATTTTCACGTTCCGTTGGTACATCGCTTTTTGAAAAGTCATTAAGCGAGCTTCAACGCGATTCGAAAACCCATTAAGTTACGCTGAGCATCATTAATTTAAAGTGCATATTTTAATTTGCAAGTTTTGCTGCGGAAAAATTCACCGGATTATTAAGGGTGGGAAAAGCGTTCTGTTCGCTATCTTGTTTTTAAGTTGTTCGTGATTAGCACGGCAGGCAATGAAAATTAAGTGTTTCTTTACATCTGTGCTAGTGGAGAGCTATGCTGTTATGTTGTTTTCATTAATCTTCTCTTGTGCATAGTTGTTGTTTGTTTATTTATTTAGTACTTCTTTTTTCCCCAATCATGCGTTTCGTAGATTTTTAGATAAATTGGAAAATTCCTTTTATTAGGTGGTACGTGGTCACTTGTGATCATTGCGAGTTATACAACATTCTGTAATTTTGCTGGGAAGTGTTACTTATTATCCCATTGGCTGTTAATTGACATGTCCTAGGTGTCTTGTGATCATTGTTTGTAATGCAAAACCATTCACTAATATGCATGGAATTTAAGCTTAGACTCCCGTGGAATTAGGTTTGACTTGTTCCAAATCGTATTTGGTTTACGTATGGTCATTGCGAGTTATACAAAACAACCATTCAGTGTTTTCCTGGAAGTCCAGCATAGACTCCCATGGATTTCATATTGCCCAGGTCGTGTTTCTTCACTTCCGGTTGTTGAGGGTATGATAAAAGCACCCTTCTGTAATTTCTATGGTAAGCCAGCTAAGACTCCGATAGGCCAAGACATGGTTTGCAATAGGTCGTACTTATTTACCTGTAGTCATAGTTAGTTATCCAAAACAGCATTCACTAATTGGCTGGAAGTCCATCTGAGGTTCTCACGGACCGTCATTTGACTTGCCCCATTGTTTGACCCCCATTCTTGCGTGCTTATTTGTGGTCATTGTGAGTTATTGAATACATTCATTCGGCAACAAGTATGGATGCTCATTTTTGGCAGTTACTAGTCCTGATTTGATTTGCCACAGGTCGTATTTGGCCACTTATGGTTATTGGGGATAATACAAAACAACCATTCACTGATTTGCATGAGAGATCAACTTATGCTCTCATAGAACATGATTTGGCTTGTTCCCGATCGTATTTGGTCACTTGTGGGTATTGTGAGTTATACGAAACAACCATTCTTTAACTTGCTTGCAAGTTCCAGCTTAGGTTTCCATGCATCATGACTTTATTTGCCCATTGTCGTAATTCATCATTTCGTCATCATCGGAATCTGTCCAGTGAGTATGTCCCAATATCGCATGCTTTCATCTTCCTACTCGCTAATCTTTGAGCATTTATGGATATACTCAAGAAAAGCTGGACTATCCTATATCCCTGCATGCAATAACATATTTTCCGTGATCAGAAGCATGGCGCATTTATAAGAAATATGCATTTGAATAGCATATAAGTTTTTTTTTTCGCATTCTCTTGTTCTTCTTGTCTCAAACACAATTTATTACTAGTGATGCTGTGGTTGTGAAGTTACGAAAAGAACAGAGCATTAAATATTTGCTGGATGCTAAATTATGGCTAATATCTGCCAGAGTATTAAGTCTAATAACACCTTTTCCAAGAATATCGCATTGGTCTTCCTGTCTAGCATGCTGGCAGGATCTTCCAGGATGCCTACCTAATCTCTGATGCTGTAGTTTGATTTTATACCCTTTTGTTTTGTTGATGATGGCTTTTCAAACATTCATAAATGCTATTTACTTAGATTAAGCATATATTCCCTTGAAAATGTAGTTTGAAAAAAAAATCTATTATCCACTATGTCTTGTCAAAGGGATGATTTCTTGGAGAGGTAGAATGCAGTGGTGCTAATCGACCGGCAAAGTTTTTTAAAATACATATTTTCTCGATAGACTCAATAAAAATGCTAGTTTCAGGGCAAAAATCTATATCTCGTAACTATCATTAACTAGTGGTGTTCACGGTATTCGCAGCATTACTTAAGGTTCAAAATTTTATGCGTAAGAAAAGTTTAACAAGATTTGTATTGAAACGTATGGCAAAAAGTGCGTGCAAACCAATCAGCATGTTTATTGTCTTGTGGTGGTAGCTTAATAAGCCAGTAACAACCTCTGGATAGGGATGTGGTTATGTTACACGAGTTCTATCCTGGCGGATTCCAATGCCACATTGGTGACCTTGACTATGCAACCTTCGGGCAGCTGTAGTGACGCCAACTACCCGCAGCAAAAGTTGTCAGACACACTTGACGCAACAGCAAAAACTCGCCATAACACTTGGCATGCATACGTCGTTATTCTCTCCGACGACTCAGGTAGGGCAGTATTGTGGTGGTAGCTTAATAGGTCAGTAACAGAGTCTGGATAGGGGTGATCGCTTTTATCTAGTGGTTATGCTATGCGGCTACGAAACTTAACACCAAGAGTTTGATCCTGTCGATAGCAATATTTGCAGTGAAATTTAAACCATTTTTATTCTTTCATTCATAGCTATTGATTAAATTTTTGGAAAAATGAATTAACTGTCTTTGGATATAACATTGAAGCAAACTTTCATTTATACTTTTATTAATAATGATAATGTCTTCAAACGGGCAATTTTTGTCTAAATTAATGAGTCTTTTGATTACGGATGACAATGTTTCGATATTGAAAGAAATGTTATTATCTTTTTTCCATTTAAAATTCCGATGCATACTATTATTTGGAAAAGAACGAAAATGCTTTGTTTAATTTTATAGGTAGCATTATAACTCTTATGCACATGAAAAATTTTAATATGAACTTTTAAAAGGAAATTTCTTTGTACCATTGTCATGTTTCAATGAAGTTTCTTTCTTTCTTTCTTTTCTTTTGTCCCATTTCTATTAAAATGTCAAATAAGAAGTATTACACGATAAAATTTAAAGTAGCTGAGGAAACCATTGTGTGAAGTGCAATTATTTTAGAACTTTCTTTATTTTCTTTTTATTAGTTGATCTTTTTTTCATGTATGAGAAAATGTTGTAAAGCCAAATATTCGCAACAAACAAAACTAAGTATTCCCAAAACCATGCTACCCTTAAGCAATAAAGATTTGACAAATTAATAACTATATATGGGAGGGATACAAATTGTAAGCTTTTTATTTGAATTTTTATTATTTCCTTTAAAAAATTTTAGACATTCCTATTTTAGGCGAAGATTTTGAATATTTATGTTGTTTGGTATTTTTCATTCCTTACACGATATTTTTTCATTTCTTTTATAATCACCAATAAATTAAATTTCGCACCTTCTTAAAATGCTTATACATTCTGAAGGGGGAGCTCAGTTATGTGGAAAACAATTACCAGTCATAACTGTCATTGTTCAGAAATTTTATTGGAATTATTAACCGGTTAACTCCGTTGTTGAAATTCTTTAATGCGGTATAGATTTTTTTTCTTCTAATAAATGCTTCTAAAAATTGGCCAAAATTCTAACTTCCTAACCTCCACCATTGTCACATCTAACTGCATCTCTTGACAGATCACCTCTTAAAAGAAGCTTCTTGTACTACAGCTTCATTAAAACTGATGCATCGTCTGCAAGACTTTTGCGGAACAAAAACGTACACCCAGGTATGTTTTATGCAAATGGTCCTCCCTCGCTTTTTAACGGCGCACGCCACGTGAAAAGAATGTAGAAAAGAGTAACCGAGCATAGCTTCATTAAAATTGAGATATTGCCCGAGACATGGAAGAGACTAGAGCTTGGAGCTCTCTTCTGAACTTTTGCGATGGAGAGCTTTCTTTTTCCAAGGGTGAAAGTTATGCAGATGGAATTATTCGGGCTGTAATTCGGGAAATTCTGTGCTTTTGTAATCCCGTTTTGCCTTGGGGGAGGGGACGTGGAAGGGAAGCCGTCTGCGTGAGCTGGGTAGGCTTTATTGCGTATTAATGAATGGAATGGTAATTTGCATACGGGCGCTGTCGGAGGTTGCCGCTTTTCTGCAACTTGGCGAAGTCACGGTTTTTGTGACTTAATTCTTTGTCAATTTTCTTCTCAACCTATTTCATGAGTTTGTTTATGCATTAAAAAATAATATGGGGAATGAAATTATTGTTATGGTTTGTAAGAATTTAATTTTTTTTTATGTCTTCTAAAATTTTATTAACGCTTTTTAAGAATTTTGTGACAGTAGTAATCGTGTAGCAGCTATGTAAAAATGCAAACTTTTATAACAATAATTCAATTATGCAGTTGCTTTGCTACTTTGTTGAAATTCTTATCTTCGTAACAACGGTGCAAATATTTAATTTTTCTGTAAAAATGTACACTTTAAAAATAATACAATTATTTTCTGTAAAAATGTAAACTTTTAAAAGATAATAACGTTTTATTATTATTATTATTATTATTAAGTTAAGAAAAGAAGTTTTAACATTTAAAAAAGAAAAAAAGTTTTAAAGAAAAAAAAGTTAAGGAGTTCTAACATTTTTTTTAAAATTTTCTTTTAAACTTTCTGTTCTTTAAGAATTTAAGACAGTAATATTTATGCAGCTGTTTTGTAAAAATTTAAACTGTTGTAGCAATAGTTCACTTATGAAGCAACTTAGTAAAAAATTGAATTCTTATTAAGGTAATTCAATTATGCTACTACTATGCTACTTTACTGGAATTCTAATTTTAGTAACAGTTATGCAATTATGGAACTGTTCTGTAAGAATGGAAACCTTTCTAAAACTAGCGCAATTATATTACTACTTTAAAGAATTTTAAATTTCATTATTTCCTCTAAAATTTTCTGTTCTCTTAGAATTTAAGATTTTGTGATATTAGTAATTATGTAGTTGCTTTGTAGAAATTTAAACTGTCATAACAATAATTCAGTTTTGCAGCTGTTTTGTTAAACACAAAACTATTATAACAGTTATTCATTGAGTTACTTTGGTTCTTTGTTAGGATTCTAATCTTCATAACAGAAGGGCAATTATTTAACTTTTCCATAAAATTTTAAACTATTGTAAATTTAGTACAAAAGAATTAAAAATCTTTTAACACAAAAAATTTAAAGAATATAAAATTTTCTTATTTCCTGTAAAATTTTGTAACTATTGTTTAAGAATTTAAGATTTCATGACAGTAGTAACTATGTAGCTGATTTGTAAAAATTTAAACAGTTGTAATAGTAATTCATTGATACAACTGCCTTGCTATGACTACTAATATTCGTAACAGCTGTGCAATTATTTAACTTTTCATTAAAGTTGTAAATTTTTGTACAGTTATCTAAGAGTTTAAAGAATATAAAATTTTCTTATTTTCTCTAAAATTGTTTAACTACTCTTTTAAGAATTTAAGATTTCGTGACAGTAGCAATCTATGTAGCTGCTTTGTAAAAAAATTAAGCTGTTTTAACAATAATTAAATTTTGCAGCTACTTTGCTAGGATTCTAATCTTTGTAATAGCAGTACAATTATGGAAAATTTCTACAAAAAATTTTACTTACTTAAAAGTAAAGCAATTACATAAACACTGCGAAGAATGGAAAATTTCTTTAATCGTAGCACAATTTTATAACTAAATTTTATAATTTAAACTTTTTATAGCAATAAAATTATAACTTCATAAGAATTTCAGTTTTTGCAACAATTATGTATTTACTTTGTATGACTACTTTCTACCTATAACATTTATTGTTTGTGAAATTGAATATGGAATGCCTGATCTGTGGTCTCAAAACTGTTCTCTACAATAACGCCAACATGTCATTAACAAATTAAAAATCATAAATGTCTATTAGTTCCTCTTATATGTTAGCAATTTTATCGAATATTAACTTTTAAAGGTTGGTTGTTAAAAAAATAGTTTAACTCCAAATTAATTCCAATACGATGAATAAGTTATTCGCCTATTTTAAATGATATTCCTGTGTGCAGTAATAAAAGAATTAAATTGAAATGACAGTTCGATTTTTGGCTATCTTCCCCCTCCCCCTTTAACCTGGGCGACCAATGTTGCTTTTTTTTTTTTCAGCGTATGCTTCATCCATTCAAATTTAACCAATATTGTTTGAGGTATATTGTTCTCTAATTAGCATACCTGAAGTGTTATATAAAATTTAGAAACTTAAACTTAGAACGACAAGAGGTTTCAGATGGATTTCTAAGGGCAATAACTGATGAAGAAATATAGACATTGTTGTGGTTGAAATATTAGATGTATCTTGAAATCCAATGCAACATGCACTCTTTCTAAAAAGAATATACCCAAGAATCGCTGTATATGATATTTAACCAGTATCTGGCGTAAATGATAGATGGTGAATATTCACTTATGATTTACTGGCTTTAAACACGCCAAAAATGAAGAGCTTGGATCAGAGCTGTTGCATTTATGGTGGCGGATCATCAATTTCAAATAACGTTTTCAGTTATTTATTATTAAAAATTAATTGAAGTTATATACATTATTCACTGTACATTTGCTTTGAAGATAAATTTTTTGCTTACACCTGCGCTTTCTATTCGTGCGTTCCGTTGCGTGCCACATAATTAAGGCTAGACTTACATTACTTATAATATGATGCTCAACAGCTTCATCTGGTGAAACAGAAATATGTAATAAGGGATGAAGGGTATGCTTTCCACTCATTAGATCTATTTCTAATTAACATTGTTTAAAAACTATTTGACGGATAATGAATAGCTTCTCACGGTCAGAGTGACAGTTTAACAATATTTTTCCCTTTCAGAACATAAATGTGTAATAGTTTCCCTTGAAAATCATGCACATAGACATATTTCGAAGTTAAATCATATTTTGAATCCAACTGTTCTGTTAGAATTATCAATTTCTAAATTCATTTTGCTCTTGCTAAATGCTTGGACTGGTTTCAATTTTGCATAATGATGTGGTTAGGTTTATTTTTCCACAATGAATCAAAAATTGGTAAAATAGTTGTGAATTTTCTATTCCATTATTAAATTCTGTAAATTTTGCATTTAAAAAAATTTCTTTTATAAATGTATAAAGAAGTATAATTTGTTGTTACAAGACAAAAATCTGTTTGAGCTTTGGGTTGAAATTTTGCAATTGAATTTCTTATTAATAATGTACTCTCAGGCATGGCAAATGAAATGAAAATCTTATTTTTTTATTTCGTTTTTTAGCTCCATAAATATATTTCCCAAAATTTAAAGATACTTTTGTTGTTCTGAAATTATTATTTTTTAATAAATTGGTTGAGAGTTAAATAACAAATAAAAAAAACATTCTAGATAATGGTTCAAAGATTAAGACAAGTATATGAAATGTTCATTTTATGTAAAAGTAAATATTTGAGTAAATCAAACAATTTTCAAACTAGTTCTGTAACAGGCGAAAAGAATTCGTATACAATCAGGTAATTTATTTTGAAATTTTGTATAACATTTGAAAAATTTACCATGAAGACGCTGTTGCAGGTGATAATAGCAGGTAAAAGCCGGCTTTGTTACTACTTGCACAAGTTGTAGTTTTAAATGGCAGCAGCGATAGAATAATTTCACTGGAAAATGATAAGAAATCCAAAAAAATTCACAAAAAGTGTTTGACACGTTTCGTGAATAAGCTTTTGTTGACACATTCCAGAAGTTGCAAATATGCTTCATTACTATGGAAGAAAACAAATTTAAAAATAACAGTATGTCCACAGCCAGGTTACTTGGTGGTAAGGTCCCGTCTTCGTGACCCTAAAGTTTCAAGTTCGAAACCTCTTTCTACATAAGAAATGGCATGTAAGCGGATCAGGTGCATGTTAAATCCATTGAGACCAAATGTCCTCCCGACAGTGTGGTGCGAAAAATTGTAGAAGAGGTTCTAGTTCAGGAATCGTTCTCGCCATCTGATCGTGATTCAAATTTACAAGGACCGTCCCAAGACGTCCCTAATGTTACTTTAAAGCTGAAATTAATATAACGAAACTAAACCAAGTCAAATGACAGTATATCCATTTGGATAAGTGAAGTTGTTTTAAGGCAAGAGTGGAAACCTCGGATTTTATCAATACTATCCTGTAAACAAACCATTAAGGATTACATTCTAAGAAGGAAAAGCAAACACGAAAATAAACTGTAATCAAAGCAAAAATTTAAATTTGTTAAAAATCGAAGGATACTTGAAGCATCAAAATTAATCGTTTATTTATTTCCCAGATCAAAAAAGGGATATGGTGATAATATTTGGTTTTAGAAATAAGAAGTTTGCAAATTCGAAATACGGTTCCATCAAAAATCGTCATTTATTCGGATCAATTGCATTTTCAGTATCACGTGAAAAATCACATGCCCGCATACTAGTAAGCTGTTCAGTTCGGAGATGGAGATGCTTGCTCATGTGCCTTTTCATTTTCTGACCACACTTCAAAACTAAGACATCTATCTCAAAATATCTCCTCGATAATTTAGTTGAAAAGTTGATGAACAGCTGTCCTTTGGGATGTTGCAAATTTAAGAATGGTGAATGGACGAATCACATGTAGTGATTAACAGTTATGTTTTAAATTATTTTTTTAATTGATTGGTTTTTTTAAGATTGTAATATGTACTGTTTTACAATTTGAATAATTTTGTTTACCTTTACATATGTTATTTATTTGGCGCAGTATAGCTAAATTTGACTCTTGTGTCATTAAATCATAACATCCAATATCCTGTAGCACGTGGTGAAAATTGAAACTTAAATAATTGTATTAAATAAATGGTACTTTTCTCTCAAGAAAGCTGTTTGTACCTGATGTGCACGCCCTGTTTTGATGTGGATATTCTTTGTTTGAATTTGTATTTAACTAGATGGTTGCAGAAGACTACACTTGTATTATTTTCTTATTGATGGAAATGTTCAACACTTTTAATAAATTTTCTGATAAAAGATTTAATTCCTTCTGATAATTTAATTCCCGTCTGATATTATAAGAATGAAAGACTCATGATGAAATGTAAGCATAGATTTCAATTTCGGTGAACCAACCTTGCTAAATCCAGGTTTTTCCGAAAGTTTGAGTTAGTTCCGGAGTAAACTCTTACCATCGATGACTGTTAGGGCATATTGACCTCAATTATGCTTCTCATGGACAAAAATGGATAATTGATGTTTCATTCCGCATCATTCTTGGAGTTTAGTTGGATAATGATAATCAAGAGAATAGCCGAATGTGATTGCAAATAAATTTCCTCTTTCGATTCATGGACTTTGATTACACTATAACCCACCAGGCTACTGGTTACCATATTTCATTTAAGACAGAACACATGGATGATCGCTATCCAAACGACCATTTTTGTTAGTGTAATATCAAAAAATGAACCTGATCACCGTTATTTTATTTCTATAGATTTATTAGGCGGTAATTTAAAGAAAATGCATCATTGTACTTTTATTATTTTTAGATTCTTGAAAGTCTTCAAGATCTTTAATTTTTCCATAAAATAGCTCGTTCCGGGTTGTACAAATACGCTTCTGTTGTCAAAACAGACAGAAAAGAAAATTTGTTTAATCTAAAGAATCTCAAAACTTTTTAAATTGCGCTGCTTAAATATTTATATTTGTCAGTTGAAGACTTGTTTCGCCATTAATGTACAAAATGAGACGTTGAGAAATAAATATAAAAAGAATTTAAATTGTATGCAGAAATTCAAAGAGATACGTGAAAGTAAGTAAAATAGAAAGTATTTTATGCTATTAGGGAAAATTTTTTACCATTGCCATCTCCATTTCCCGAAGCTCGTGTTTTATTAAATCACATGGAAATTCTTGGTAGTTTTTATTAGTAGATGGTATTAAAAATTTCTTTAGTTTACTGAAAAGAAGGAATAAATATGAATATTAATCTTTTTAGCAATAAAAGTGATGTAATAAATATGAATATCAACCTTGATAGCAATAAAATTGCAGCAATCTGTATGAATGTCAAACTTGATAGTAATAAAAGAGAGGAAATAAATATAAATTATAATCTTGACAATAGTAAACTGATCGAATACATGTAAATACTAATTTCGATAAAAATAAAAAGTAAATATGAATATTGTGGGAATAAATATGACTTCTTCTGTACAGCCGACCACCCCGCCATCACTGAATGTAGCAGTATCGACAGAATTGGAATAAATATGACTGTTAATCTTGATGATTATAAAAATGAGATAATAGATCTGAATACTAATCTTGAATAAAAGTGAGGGAATAAATATGAATATTAATCTTTAAGCTTATTCAAGTTTCTATCGTCAAAAAAAAAAAAAAAAAAAAAAAACATCTGTATCGATTGATAACACTGTCACATGATAATTTATCCGTTTTTACTAATTATTTAAATACAGGAGCTATTATTAACAGTTTATTCATCAATGAAGCAGAATGTATCACTTTTATTATGTAATTAATCTTATATATTATTTTTGCTATCACTAACCCTCCAAAGATCAGCAGAGAATCCTCCAATCCAGCACGGCTTGTTAAGTACCGACTCAATGTGGGATTAGAGAGATTCATTCACCATTTCTCAATAAACTGCGCTTACTTTCATCAAATTATTTCTTTGTTCACGCTGTTTACTTTTTTCATCAAAGTATCAATAATTCTTCAAACTGTTATTTCCTCATTGTTTATTAAAATACTAACTCATCGCGTGTTTGTGTACATTGTTTGCATTCTGTTTATTGATCCATCTGTATTGTTTTGAGCTTCCTTCATTTAATTTTGTTCATTATTTACATCGCTGATGCAATTCTCCATCTGTATAACGAGCTTTATTGAATCATTGCTGTATGTAGTGTTATATATGACCTCATCTCTGCTAAATAATGAAAAATGAGAGCATGTGGGCAATCTAAGGACCAGAACATTTGATCTAGAGCTATCAAATTCGGCACTTCCGTTTTTAAAGAGTGAAAATGTGGACTTTGGGACGACTTTTTTTAGGTGGAATGGGGAAAATTTTAATTTATGAAAAAGATTCAAAAATTTGATGTTTTTACACAGATTCCAAAAATATCACAGCACAAAATTAGGTTTTCAGTCATATTGAAATATAAAAATGTATATTCTCAATGATTCGAAATTAGTTGCTAAGCAGTTTATTGTATATTTTTAATTAACTTTTAAAAATACTTGTAATATTATTTTACAACCATATGTTTCGCTGTTGTAAATGAATTCAATATTGTAATAAATTTTACTGTTGTAAATAAATTCATATGGTTTTAATTGCGGTTACAAATATTTCATATTAATATTCCCCCATTGTTGATGGTGAAGATACTCTTATTTCTCCGTATTCAGTGAATTCCAGTAAAGACTTAGTGAAATTTTTAAAATTTAATTTAAGAAGCAAGCGATGGTGGACATTTTTGATAGAGCGTGAGTTTTCAACTATCGCCATTGTGTCTTGTAATATAATTGCTTGTATAAACATGTATGACAGAAAATTAGGGAAATGCGTAGTAGAATGAACAGAATGATGTAAGGTTTTTAAAATGGTAGGATTTATATGCCTATCAAAATTTTAGACTAAAAACTACTTTGATGTTTTAAATCAAGTCAGGTTACCATTAATTCCGCCGAACCAACTAGTCACCAATCAACTCCCGCTCATGTGTGTGAGCGTGTGGTTGTAATGATATATCTTTATCTAAATCCTAATTAATTTCACAATTTTTAAAATGCTCTTTTTTTTATTAATCAAATGTCCACTTTTTATTCAATTAATTCTACAAGCGATCTGTAAAATTGCTTATCAAAAGCTTCTTACTCCCAGAGTGAAGGGATAAAAATCCTTAATGTGTAACACATTTTTTTTTAATGCGTAAAATTCATTTTCATAATCTACAGATCTGAAAGATACCCTATTCAGACCTCATAGTAAAATCACCGAAGAAAATGCTTCTGTCTCATACGTTCTTCTGTTCATGTCTCAATGTAGACTGATGTTTTTCGTCACTTTTTCCTTGTACATAAAATACCTCTCGTAGTGAAATAAATCGAAATTTTAAAATTTCAAAAGTTTCTTCTATTCGGCTGCGCAGCTGCTAAAATAGTTTTTCATGTATATCTGAATTTTAATTGTTAAATTTTTTGTCCCCCCTTCTTTCGTCTTGATTTCAAATAACATATATTCACTTATTATTGTAGGATCATTTTTGTTCTCATATTTCAAAAGACCAGTTTTAGCATTGCAACGTCTTGGTTAATATTTTCTTGTTTTCCGTGTAGTATATCTGGGTGTCAGCAGTCGACCACAACAAATCTTGTCGATACTACTACGTTCAGTGGTGGCGGGGTGGTCAGCTGTATACAAGAAGAAGTATATCTTGGTGGTTTGATTATTTTGATAAGATTCCTCTTTTAACCCATTAAAACCGCTCATCAAAAGACTCAAAAACTGTAGAAATGGACTCATAATTTGGTATCATGGCATGTCAACATTCTTCTATGTCAGTAAATATAGATCCTACAACAACGAATAAAGTATCAGTTGGTCGAAATTTTCGCTGATTTCAGATCCAATATTGTCAGTTTCTCCTCGAATTATTGCAAGGTGAGGGCGGAATTCTCAAATGAAAAGTATGTTAAAATTCAATAATTTCCACTGAAATTTATACTTTTCTTTTATTTGAAATGGCTTAGAAAATCAAAATAAATAACGCATATTTGTTTGCAATCTCTATATAAGTTAAATACTTAATTGATTTGTATCTTTGGGCTCAAATTTCCTTCTCGCCAAAGAGGCTGATTCGTCGCCAAATCTTTGAATTCCGTCCTGGCAAAGGCGGCATAAATTAATTATCGAGCTCGGCAAAGGCGAAGCGGCGCTCCTTATTATTCGTGATTAATTACCGATGCACCGTCGAGAAAGAGGATTCCCCTCGTTCCCCCCTTATATCGATTGCGGCATTCCATTTCAGCCAGCTGCTTCTGCCGTTCTCTGATTGCTGCTGTGACGTTCTTCGGAAATTTCGGACGCAAACACCGATTAGTGCCCTGTTACTGAATGCCGTATTCTTCGGCAAAGGATCACCGTTTGTCGGAAATCAGTTGTGGAATATGGAAGCGGCAAATTAACAGGGACGCTTTTGGGTGAAATGCAATCAGAGAAATTTCGAAATGGTGAGGTTGCGTTATTTTGCTGCAGGCGTGAAACTGAAGCTAGATTATTTTTTCTTTGTGTGAGTTAAAGGTGAAAGTTCGAATCGAGCATATTGAAATCATTCTGTGCAGCATGAAAATGCAATAGCAGATGATTTTTTTTCCCGTTTCGAAAAGTTAAAATGATCTGTTAGAATTACGCCGGACAAAAGAAGAAAAACAATTATTGGACATTTTTTTTTTGTTCAATACATTTTCGTTTGATATTGTTTTAAATTTGATTTAATTCTCTTTATTTTATTTCTAAAATTTGTGCTGGATTATGTATTAACGGTTACTATAAACAAACAAAATATATATTTTATTGTCACAGCACGCATTCTGTAAATATATTAACTAAAACAATGAAATGTATTGCTGTGAAAATGTATTAAAAAATATTAAAAATTTAATAAAATTGTAGAAAGAATGAAATTGTGTGTGTGTGTGTTTAGAAATTTCCATATCTAAAAAAACTAATTAAAATTAGGAATTTAATGAGAATTTAAATTAGATTAAGAAAAACTAGATCAGATTAAACTAGATTAAAGATATTTTATATATTATAAATTCGTATCACTGAAATCATTACCTTTTCCTTTTTTAATTGGATAAAAATAGTTTTAGACTATGTACTCGATTTTTAATAATCCTCCAACTATCAGGCTAGAAAATTGCTGGGTTAATGAAAGTGCCGAATTATTGGGGGATTATTTAACAGGAAAACTTAAGTTGATTGCTGAAAAATATAAATAACCTTTGTCAATTTTTATTTTGAAATATATTGTGAATTATGTATTGATTGACCTTAATTACGCTTACTAAACTTACACGCCGTTGGAAAACTTGAAGATGCAGGCAATTCTGTATTTGATTAAATGCACAATGTCATCAAGTCAATTGTTTCAGTTACTTTTTTTACGTTCACTGCAGTAAAAAATAAATTGTATTAAAAAATGAAATCTACTTTATCATATTTCAAGTTATCATGGTAGAACATTATTATTTTTTATCTGTCTTAATTTAAGTCATTAACCAGTACAAACTGATTTGAAAGAATTACGATATATATATATATATATATATATATAATATAAAGTTTTGATCCATAAGTAATCTGATAATCCCGTGATTATGGTTAATGACTTAAATTCAGACAATTCGTTAGAATTCCGAGAATGTATAATTTAGAAATCGTTATAAATCGCCAAATGTGACTACCTGCTGCATTATTTTCTAATAACCTTATTTAAATTAGCTGAAATTATCCCTGAAACAACAATCTGTATCGATTAAACAAATTATATTTTTTCTTGTTTGGTTTATTTTTTAAAAACATTGCGAGAGTTAGACAATAATACTGTGATTTCCTAAAGAAAATTACAACGATAGACTATAGATAATTTAAAAACCATACAGTAAAAACCGACTCCAAAATAAAACTACATCAGCAGACGATAGATAATTGAAAAACTATATTGTGAAAGCCGACTTCAAAATAAAAAACTTACAAATCGTCAATTTATTGCCTACGCATTTTGAGACTTTAACAATTTTTTGCCTTCAAATCACTTCATTTCATGATAATAAATAAAGCAGACTCTTTTATTTTCCGGTTTTGAAAAATCTGGTCCTTCTTATTTTTCGATATTTCCAGAAGAGCGAATAGGTTGAGTCAAATAGAAAACATGCTGTTGCATGTCGTTGTCACCAATCTTTATGTCAGTAATAATAGGATTTTGAGTTATGTAACATTTACTTTTTATGGTAAATATTTTTATATAGTTTATGACATATTGTGACATTTCCTGCAATAAATAGCGATTTTATTGCTATAATGAGTTTTACTTGTCTGGCTGGAGTGAGATTTTCATTAAGGCCTTATCACACGGTTTCGTCTGCACTTTTCCGTTTCTACCCTCAAAAACCGGTCAAGCAAATTTCATAATCGACAACATTTTCTAACCAGCTCAAAAATGTCGTTGGAAATATCGTCCGCAAACGAAATTCAACCAATCATGAGAAACTTTGAAGTTATATCACACAAGTGACGTCACTTTCGTTGTCGTTTGTTGACGGAAAGTGGCGAAGATATTTTGCCGTGTGATAAGGTCTGTACACTACTTTCAGTTTACTGTAATGAAAAACTTCGAAGATGACGAAATAGGACAGAAAGGTTATTCCTCTCATAATCACCATACCTTCTTTATAAAAGGCATAATTTTTCCTTTGGCATCTATAACGAAATATATGGCAAGTAATTTATAAGAGTATGTAAGCAAATACAGCTGTATGAGAGTGTTACTAAATCTGAAATGCCATTTAATATGCTTATCTTTTTTTCCGCTTATTCGTGGTCAGACGATAATTTTCTTATCTTTTTTTAGATGCACAAGTTTCCAGAACGTGAAGCGAGGTGAGATATGTAAAGTACCTGGCTCCACCGTATCGCCTGCACCGCCTGGGACACCTACACCCATCCGTTTGCCGCATGCGAAACCAGAGGTCTTCAGAGAAGTCCTTTTCTATCTTTATACTGGGAAGGTAAGTGGTTATCTATTAACTTTATAGTTTATGAAATTTATACGTTACTGCAAAAGGTGAATGCTTCATTCATTTAACAAACATTCATTTATTTCAAGAATTCTTAACTTCTGATCACGATTTTAGCTCATTGATTGCTAACCACATAATAACTCATGCCCGATTGCTGCATACATTTAGCTCATAGCTGCAGTATTAATTTCTGCATTACCAGAGGAAATAATGGTGAAGGCGTCTAAAATCGGTGAATCTATTAGATATAAAAATACTGCAGATACAAATATGCATGGCAAATATATATCTAATTGCTGTTTACATTTAGCTGCAATATTAATTTCTACATTACCAGAGGAAATAATTGTAAAAGCGTCTAAAAGCGAAAAACCAATTAAATATGAAAATATTCTGGAAGTTTTAAGTGACTTTCAAAAAGATCTTGTAAATTACGAGGAAACTTTAAGATGGCAGCGTAGAAGTTTGGTATGCTGTATCTAAATGAAATTCAAGCCAAGAATAATTCAGATACCGGTTTTAATATGTAATAAGCGTTTTTATAATGGTTATGTAATTTCCTCTAAAATCAAGACTCGTGAAACATTTTAAAGATTATCCGTTTAACACGATTGTAGAATTCAATCTCCCCCAATATTTTTAATATGAAGAGAAAGAAGCATTATTATTTTTTCATATACGATAGGTGCATATAATTCTTTAAAATTTTAATTGTCATTTAATGAATTAAGATTTTCATTCCTGTTTTACTACCCTCGAATTTTGGAAAGAGTAGGGACATTAGAATAAGTTTAAGCACCAAACTTAATATGGAATGGACTAAATCATATAAATTTGAAATGCGATTTTCCCAACCAAGAGTGTAGGAAATTTTTTGGGAAAAAAAAACCCTTTAACCGAAGTCTGACTGGTGTGATTGTGAACATGATGATTCAAAAATACAACCATGTATATGGATGAAATCTGACTTATGACTATATAATTAGAATTTTAGATAAATGTGAATTTGAGGTAAAACCCATTGACTATTTATCTATCTGTACATTTTACGAGATAAATATATAAAACTAGCTAATTGAATTGTTGATGTACAAAGTGTGCCGTTTTACCATTAGAAGCTTTGGATTTGTAATTTTAAAATGGGGCATCAATTAAAATATTCCTTCTTAAATCACACATTGCTTTCCATCCAATTCCGAAATCACACCACATGAGACACACATATTAAATCTGACCTCCACGGCAGCATTTGTAGGAACTCAAGTTGAGTCTTAAGGCCTTACTTATCACACGGCAAAATATCTTCGACTCTTTCTGTCAGCAAACGACAACGAAAGTGACGTCACTTGTCACTTACTTACGTCACTTCAAAGTTTCACATGATTGGTTGAATTTCGTTTGCGGACAAAATTTCTGACGACACTTTCGAGCTGGTTAGAAAAAGTTATCGATTATGAAGCTTGCCTGACCGGTTTTTGAGGGTAGAGACGGAAAAGTGCTGACGAAATTTCACCGTGTGATAAGGTTTTTAAGGGCATTACTGGTCACGGTACAACTCTACCCGTGGGGTGAACGAACCGTCATCGGTAGGGAATAGTCGGCCCCATACCATTTTTATGCCCACCTGGGTGGTGATAATCGACATCATGCCGGAAGCTTCTCATCCCTATATTTAAGGTTTTCTCTTCAGGAGACCCGTCTTAAAGACAGATGATCATCATTTTATAGTAGATGTTCTTAATGTTTTTATTCAATCATGGCATTCTAAAATGAAGTCTTCCTATGCAAATTAACCATAATAAATTCATTTTTGTTCATTTTAAATACCCGTTCATCCAACAAATCACATGAATTTTTCTGGAAAATAGTTGATTATTCTGTTTTATCGATTTATCAAATAAAGGATTTTCATTTAAAGAAAGCATTTTACGATGCTCTGTTTCTGGTCCAATTTCGACGAGCCAAATTTATTTTGTAATACAAATTGGAATATCAATACCATTGCCTTTAAAATGGGATATTATTCCAATATATCTAATGAATCGTTCTCGAAGATAATTTATCGTCACTCTATAATATCTTCGAATTTTCCGAATGATTTCTATTCAACGATTGCATTTTACAGTATTCTTTTTTGATGCAAAAAGCGTGCGACTTTCCCTCGCCATTTTTACATCTCTATATTTTTTCCCGGACGAAATTTTGCATATTGTTGCCGAGAGTTGTGAAGCCACTCGAGATAATGGCCGACAGAAATTCCAGTGTCGGCGAGTTTCGTATTCCCTTTTGTCACTACGAAACATTTGATATTGGCGTCTTGCTCTCCATCTTTTCAAAACAAGCAATGAAATGAGATTTCGACAGACGTGAATAAAATTTCAGATTTTTGAGGGCAACCCTTTAGACTATGTGGGGACATCGCACTCCAATGGCATGTGTTCATGAAATGTTTTCTTTACATTTTCTATTGGCAAAATTTTAAAGAAGATTCAATTTACTTTTATATTTGTAATTTTTATTTTATTTGATTATCATATTTTCTGTGAATTCTTTATAAATGTTATATTTGCTGTAAAGCTTTGTTGCTATTTATTGTTTTTGCATTGTTAGCATTTTATAAAAGTCAAAAATGAATAAGTGTGCATTCGTTGCAGTATGTTTTTGTACTTTTAACATTGGAATATTGACAGTGCACTATAAGCCCCAATCTAAAAGCGAAATTTTCGTTATAAGCTATATTTTCTATAATATATTTTATTGTATCACATTTTGGGGGTGTTTTGAAGTGAATAGAATATGAGTTTAAATCTCTTCCGTTTTATGGACACATTTAAAAATTTACTACATTTATGTAATTTTGATGCAATGATTATCTATCAGTTTCTTTTTTCTTACTCGTATACTAATATAGAGGAAGTATAATAATCGTCAAAAAATGCGACTCGAGAGATTTCAATGAATCTCCATAAGACGTTCCTTGAGTTCGAAAAGCATTTTAGAAAATGTCTGCCTGTCTGTGACAAACATAATTCGAATAAGTTTTGAGCTAGACGGATAAAATTTGATATACTGTCTTTACCCAAATTTGCAGATTTTTGAGAAATTTTGTAGATTTGTAGAAATTTTCAGCATAATCTGTTTAAAAGAAGCCTATTTTTACGGTTGTTCGAATATATGTTTTCACGGTAGTTACAAAACGAAGTTCTCACTATCTCTCGATGTGTGTGTGTTTGATGATATTTTAAAATTTAATATAAACTGAATTAATTTCCTAAATTCTAGCTCAATTTACCCATATTAATTTCATTCTGATACATTCTCTTATTCCATACCACTTTTTCTATCTAATTAATTCAGCAAGCTTTGTAAAATTGCTGAATTGGCTATGAGCCTCGTGTTTCCACACTCCGAGTGAAAGGTCAAAATACCGTTGACTTGACAATTTTTTTAAAAAAAGATCTCTATATTCCCCTTTCCTGGCTCACGCGCTTGCAAAGAAAATCCTTGTCTAAATACTATTGTATTAGCATTGTGGAAAATATTTTCCCTATCAATATCCCATGTTATATAAGACCAGAGATAAAATGCTCAAAAGCTTTCCCTCATTCCTCTCTGTGTTGTTCTGCGTTGTGTGTGTGTTCGTCGTTCGTCGCTCCTGCTAGTACATAAACATGCCTGCCTTCCGAAAGAAAAAGAATGGAAAGTCTTTTCACTGCCTTCGAATCGAAAAATTATATACTTACAGACAGACAGACAGAATTTGACATTCAAATTTAACATACATAATGTAAACTCTTATCAAATTTTGAGCCAAAACCCACAAGGGTTTGTCCGTCTGTCAGGTTGTTCTTTCAAAAGCATGCAAATGCGGTAACTCAAAAACGCAGTGGCTGAGATTTATTAAACTTGTTTTGGGATTTGTGACTACAAGTGTAATTTTGTTTCAAATTCTTGTCTGAGTCGGTTGAGAAGAACGCATCGAAAATACGAATTCGATTTTCGAATACTTTTAACCGCATGCCAGGAATCAGTTACCAAAAATTTCACTAAAGAACACATTTCAGATTCTATAAAAATACTGAATTCATGTCGAAGGTTAATATTTCATATTTTACATTAATGCAATACATTGGCATTTTCTGGGATAACTCTTTTATTCAAGAGTATGCGAGAATATTCTGGGAGACCATTCCCACTGGTTTTATTTGCCACTTACAAAATGCACGGGCAAACTTACCGGTTGACAATTAATCTGTGAGCAAATATTTTCCAAAATTTAATGCAAAACAACAATTCAGATGATAAAACCATGGGCTAATTTGTATCTGGCTAGATCTTTGTATATCTAATTTATGGTCATATGCACTAGACAAATTTTTAAAGGGATATCAGATAAAATTTTACACATATCTATAATTTTAATATAAAACCACATACGGAATATTATTCTTTTGATTCGTTATGTTTTTGAATTATTCTTAGATAAACATTATTTTCCCCCTCCATATTCGAAAGATTTAAAATATGGAATGGGAAAGTCCTGAATTCGTATGCTTTCTTTTTTGCGTACATGTATGAGAAAGTAAAAGTATGACATGAAAATGTGACGCAGTCTTGTTATTACTATTATAATAACTGATTATTAATACTCCAGAAATAAAAAGTGAAGTAAGAATGAGTTTCTTAATTATAATTATTCTGTATTGCTCATTCAACGGAAAACGCACAGGCGATAGTCATTGAGAAGTAATTTCATTGTTTGTTACTTTAAATATAATTAAATCAGTTATAAACAAAGGTGGTGTGTAAAATAACTGGTTCAATACATTAATTTGTAGTTGAATAAAAATTACTAGTTAGCTGGTTCATTTATATTGATTTGTAGTTCAATAAAAATGCTATGTTAGTTAACTGGTTTATTTATATTAATTTATTAAAACCGGTTAAGTTGTGAAATATATGCCCTCCAAATGTTAAGAAACAAACTGCTTATTGGGCTAGCAATTTAATATTACCGTATGAAATTTAGTTCATTTATTAATAATCTAGTTCCTGAATGAAATTTACAGTTTTCTAAACATGAAGTAGGATGAAATTTCATCTAAAAGAATTAAACAGAATATTAGGTTGTTTAATAAAACCCCGCAGAAAATGAAAACTCTAATGAGCTTTAGATTGATTGTAACAATAACTCATTCGTCACCTCAAATCTCTCCTGATAGTTGGATCAACTAAGTAGGTTACCCCATCTCTGTTATCTTTTAACTACAGTAGAGAAAGGATTATCGAATTAGGTAGACGATTCAGTACAATTAAACAGTAGGTGTAAACAACAAATGGGTCACGCACTAATCAACGTGTTAAGGAATTTATCTTCCTTTAACTGAAATGTACTTTTGGTGTAATATTTCTTCCTAGAATAATGTTATCTGTTATTTCCAGGGAAATAAAAGTCATAATGTGAGCAAGACTTGCTGGATTTCATAGGAGTATTCTTTTCCTGGTACTTGTCAGATTAGATGTCTTGGCTGCTCGGAATAAATACTTTATGGATACCCGGAACAAGCTTTCGAAGTCATTTATTATTTCAGGACTATAGCCTCTAGCAGTCAATTACCTTATTAAATAGTTTTAATTGTACTGAATATAATTAGGTCTGAAGTTAGGGGTGATTAGTCTATTCTATCAAACTCTTGGTTCTCTAAATTACGTTGAATAAGATGGCGCGACGTAATTGAGTATTATTATTGATTAGAATAAAAATATCGTCAATTGCACACCAACATATCGCTTTACATATACATCTCATGTCGTTACATGTCTTCAATCTAAATTTATCTATAGAATATTTGGGATCACTTATGTCATCCAAAGATCATCGTAAACTATTTCACCATTTACTCTGCATTTATTTACTGGTGGATCTTTCTTCAATCTGTGATTATGTCTGGTCGCATCTATATTGTTATGTAGTGCATGGTATGCACTCTTCATCTGGTGGAATCTTCCCTAATGTGTTATTAGTTAAGTCTTTGCATACATGAGTATATGTTTTTTTCCTGTGGTGAATATTTCTTCCATGCATGATTTCTTATGTCTGGTCTATCATGCATTGCTATGCAGTACATGATGTGTACTCTTCTCCCGTGAACTCTATCCATTGTTTGAGTGATTAATGATCGCCAATATATTGCTTTTCAATATATCACCCGATGCTTGTGCAAATTTTATCAGATCGTAGAAAATTTCCTGAATTCTTCTATAGATTCAGAAGGATGCTAGGCAACACATGTCTATGTGGGAAATTAGACTTGGTTCAGAATAATGTGTCGAAACAGTGAAAATAGATTACGATTCACTATAAATAGTGATAATTATAACACAGTATTAAAATACCTAAAAAAATTTAAAACATTAAAAAATAATGAAAATAATTTCTAGCTTTTTACCGGTAGTTTGAAGATTCTTTGAACTTTTGTTAACGTTGTCCTCTTAAGCAAAATTTGAACTGTTAAAGGGCATAATAGGGTATCATAAGCCTTGTTTATAAGACTTAGTTCTATGATACCGGGGTCACTAACTCTAAAAAAATAATAAGTATCCACTCTTAGAGATAAACTGAAATCGTTTATTCCATACTGTATTACGCTATCATTACCCTTAAAACTAATAATTTTATTTTAAACTATTTTAAATGTTATCAATCTTTTCAATTTAGGTAATCCTTCAAGATTGTACCGTTTTTGAGAGCTTGTCGATTGCTCAAGAACTGGGTATAGATGAACTTCGCATGTGTTGCGAAGATCACATCAATAGCACTCTGAATGTTCACAACGCCTGCACTTTTCTTCCAGCATGCTTGGAAATGGAAAATCGAGTACCAGGTGACAATTTATATGCATGCTAAATTTTCTGTTTCTTCTTTATCTGACTACTGTATTTTACTGAAAATCATCAAATGAAGTAAAGTCATATAATCGATCTCCCATCCGCCCGAAGGCACACGGATACACCACGTAAAACTGAATGACCTTAACACCGTTACAGCAACACGGGAACTGTGGTTAAGTCCTAATGTCCATCACCGGCCACTATATAAACCTCCCCTAAGGGAGTATTGCCCGTCATTGATGAGAAGGTCAGACCCCCATCTATTATTGTACCCATGGGCTTGGCGAGACCTTGCTACCATGCCGGTATCATCTCAATCCTCAATTACGAGGACCCCCGAGGGTCATCAAATTATGTAAAATGCGTCAGAAAAAGAAAGAAATTAAATCAATAAATAGGATTTCAGTCAACTCACCAAAGGAGAGTCAACAATCCATGCTTGCTACAATGAAGATCTAGCTTGTCCTAGCATAATTGGCATTACAACAAAAACAAAAACAAAGTTCCAGCATAACAAAAAACAACAAAAAAGTTCCAGCAAAACTAACAGCAACAACAACAAAAAAACCGTGACGATAAATGAATTATTCAATTAATCTAATTTAAGAAACAGATAATCATTAAAATTGTTGTTTGTGTATCGCGAATTTATATATATATATATATATATATTCCTGTTTTAACCTTTTGCTTACTGGTGATACAGTTACTGTACTGAATATTTGCCCCCCATTTCCTTAAGGGCTAGCACAACTGCATTACTAGTGACGAGTTAGGATTTTTTTTTTACCACAAGTGAACTTTCCAGCAATACCCTAATTGCCCCATAAAATCATTTCCCTGTTGTGTCGTATCCATAGTATCAGAAGATTTTCGCCAGCAGTTTAAAATTAGAGCTGTCGCTGGGGAGTTTTCAGGGCCATGTTTTGGCGACTTATTTTTGCCAAAACAAACTTATAAGATGTATGAAATGAATGAACTTGATTTCATTCAACGAAGCGGAATTAATTGTTCAACATAATTTTACCCATCTTTCTACTAATTTTTAAGATCAAATGCTGACTATATTTTGAATGAAAATGTAATAATTTGGAAGAAGCCAAGAAACGATGACAGAATGAACCATTCAACGAAAGCCAGTCTAATTTAAGAAGCATATCTTTAAAATTTTTGCTTGTGTTTCTTGATTTAAAATTTTATTTTTGCTTTTTGTTTTAATTAGGAAATAAGAGTGGTCGCTCATTCCTCGATCGATGCACAGCGTACATTGGAGAAAATGCTATGGAATGTGTCAAAACTTCTGCTTTCTTGAATCTTCCCAAGGATGCCTTGATTCATCTTGTGTCATCTGATTACGTAAGTTAATCTAAAGTATGCATTGTTTGTAATTGTATTGTATATAAAAATTTTACAATAATAAGAACGTCTTCTAATGCTTTTTTCCAAAGCGTGACCGAGTTTGGCTTTTCTTATATATAGGGTGTTCTAAAACTATGTAACAAATTTCAAAGATAGGTATGGAATACAGAAACTACTTATGTGTGCTATAGAACATGAGGTTGGAAAGGTTAAAAAGAAAAAGAAAATAAATTGACCTGTAATAAAAAAAAGTCATATTGTATACTTCAAAATTATTTCTCCTAAAGTTTGTGAAACGATTTTAGAAACACCCTGTATATATAGAGAATAGAATTATACATTGAAAATGTTGTTAAATATTTTGGAAATTATTGCTGAGCAACAAGTATGGCAGTCATTTTTTATTTTGTTTTTGATATGTAAACTGCTGAATTCTTCAATATCGTGTATTTTTCATAACCACTTATTTTTAAAAGTTTGACTTTTAAAATGACAAATATTAACCATAGCACAACATACAAAATTTTCATATAACATTTGAAATTACCAGTAGCATATGGTTATTTTATTACAATAAATTTTAGCTTACCTAACATTTTAAAAACTAATCTTTAAACGTATTTTGTATTAGTAATAAATTCGTTTTTGAACATTTTAAATATGACATTTTAGTGTAATAATAACCATATGTATGCACTTCCACAAAATCCATGTGGAATATGACATGTATAATTAACAGTTAATATTTATCTATAGTTTTTATTACTATCAAAAGTTAAATTAATTTATAGTTTTTGTAAAAAATATTCTTAAAGAATAAAATAAATTATCATTTTGTTTATTCTTAAAATTGTATTATTTATAAGTATTTATACCTACCTGCATTTTTCTGTGGGATGCATTTATATAAAGGGAAATGACAAAACAATACATGTTTTGGTTATTGACATTGTTAAACCAAAAAATGAATATTAACTTTTATTCAGTAAATAAAATAAGTTCGCAGATTGCATACAATATTGAAAGTTAAATGCATAAAAGTGAAAGTGTGTGTGTTTACAGTGCTGGATCATGTGTAGATTCTGGCATTTCTCACCACTTATTATTGGCACATACATTTTCTTTTAGTAGCACAGTTCACATATGATTTTGTAAAGTTTCAATAATTGTTCATATTGACTTCGAGAATCCATTTGTTCATAGTAAAACATGTTCTACCAGGTTATTCAATGTAAAATGTTCTCTATCCCTTCCTTGTCTCTGATACAGATAATAAAAAATTCAAGGGTTTAAGAGAAACTTATGTTGTACCTAATTTTGTCACAGCCTGATTAAGGCAGGGGCAGGATACTGGGCCAGTTGCCCAGTACCCTGACATTAGAGGGAGGCCCCGAATCGAAGAATACCACAGACAAGTTCTTAGCATAGTCCTTCACTATTAAAGTAGTGAAGCAGCTGGGGGCCTCCAAATAAGTTTTTGCCCAGGGCTCCAATTAGGCTAAACGAGACCCTACATTTTGTTCTATTACATATTCCTGTATATGATTCAAATGTATACTTAACTTATTTCTATACAAACATTGGTAGGATTAACATTTTATAAGTTTTGAATGCGTTTTCGTACATTTTAGAAAACAGCTGTCGGATTAGCAACCTTAGCTTTTCATTGCAATAAGCTACTTTTTCATTTGTTGCTTACATTTTTATCTTTTATGATTTTTATAAATATTTTTATCACTTTATATGGATATTTGTTTCATATTTTTGTAACTTATATGCTTCATATCATCATAAATATTGTAAAATTGTGTTTTTTTTTTTTTTTTTTTTTTTTTTTTTTTTTTTTTTTTTTTTTTT
>JAPMOQ010027759.1:456752-558497 GCA_026543055.1 Argiope trifasciata | reverse complement strand
TTTTTTTTTTTTTTTTTTTTTTTTTTTTTTTTTTTTTTTTTTTTTTTGTATTGCAATCTTTTTCCTGCAAGAGAAAAACTTATTGAATATTTGTAAGACATTTTTCTGTTTTCAAGTTCTGATATTATTCAAATGGTATTGTGAAATAATGTGGTTCCTATTATAACAACTCTGTACCTGTGGACAATAACTGAACAGTCACAAATCCGTACTCTTTTTAAAAAAAATTCTATTATAGTCATTGTTGTAATAATTATAGAATAATTATAGTCATATGCCAGTTTTAATTGTCATCCATTTTATTAGTAAATTGTTATTTCTTGATTAAAAATTTATTCATATTTGTTTCTTTTCTTTGACTGCAAACAATGTCTCTTTATCTCCATTCCTTTTCTTGTTATTGATTTTCAAATTTTCTCAGAATTTTTTACTCTTTATTTTATCAATATTTATAAACACCATCAATCAACATTCTGTGTTTTATAAATTGTTGTATTAGTTATTGTAATTACTATCTGTTATATACCATTTTATAAAGCATTTTCTTAAAATTTATTCATGCAGACCAAAAGGATGTAAATTTGTGGTAAGATAACATTTCAAGTATTTCATTTTTTTCCTTTTTCCTAAATTTTCACATGCAAGTAAAATGAATAGATCTGTATTCCTTTTCAGTTAGCTATGGAAGAAGAGGATGTGTGGAGAGCAGTTCTTGCCTGGGCAAAACATCAAGCTGGTGTGACTCAACCGACTGCCCATTGGACTGAAGAAGAACGGGCCAGGATTACTCAAGTAAAGGATCTTTATTATTGTTTGTCATTTCAATATGGAAATATTTATTTGATTGATCTTGTAATGCCATTTTGTTAATATGACAATGACACTACCTAGCAATGATTCTTTATTATCTGTTTGTCATATCAAAGTAGAACACAATCTTTAAACTTTATAGATAGATCAGGCTTAAAGAAGCAAATAATTTTTGTAGTCAAACATATTGCCTGAAACAAAAAAATAAAGACACTCTAAATAAAATCTAATAATTGACATGAAATAAAAGATGCAATCAATAAAAATTTACAATTAACGAATAATCCAATAACATGAATAAAAGCATGTGGACTTCAGCCACCAAAACCTGTAAACATTTATTTTCAGTGATTCAAACATTTGTTTGTGTCACTGCATTCTTTGCATCATTTGTGTACCATTAACACTACATTTGACTTTTTATGTTATTATTCATGCAGTTGTTTTAGTGAACTTTTGTGAATTTGTGTACCATTAAAATTGCATCGTGCAATTTATTATTGTATGTTTTTCCCTTGGTTATTTCTAAACCCATTTTTTTTTTGTAAAAAATAATTTATTTCAGAACACCCTGTTATAAAATTGCTTCAATTAATATTTTATAACAAATGTTTCTCAATTTGTGGATTTCCCATCTTAGGTAAATCTGTAATAATAAAAAGGTGCACTGAAAGGAAAGAAGTAGGATGGGGGATTCAATTTTTATAGCAAAATATACATTGTACTGGTATAAAAATAAAATTTTACTTTTAAAAATAAATTCACTTTGGGTGAAATTACAGAAAATATTCCTATACATTTTTTTCTAAAGAAATTTAAAATTAATTCATGTGAATATAACATACAATTGTATATTATAATCATAAGAAGAATATAATGCAAACTTTCATGTAGAAGATTTTCTTAAATCAGCAGTCAAGAAGATTAAGACTTAAGATATACAGAAAAAAATCTCCTTGTAATATACACTAATATTTAGATCTTATTTATTGACTGTCTCCATGGATTAAAACATATTTCATTAAAGTTTATTACCAAGATATCAGATAGAAATACATGGTTAAATTTATTATCAATACCATTCAGTTCCATCCTATTATTAAAAATCTTTGTTATAAAGGAAAATTCATTACTTAGAAATTTGTAAATTAAATGACTAATAAAAGATTAAAAACACTGAAAATTTCTAATCCTTTTTGTTGACTTCAATACAAACCCTAAATTGTAAACATTCTTGAATTCTGCTGTGTATAAGTTTATCTCAAAGAACATGTTTTACTTGAACACTATCAACTTATGAAAATTGAAACATCATCATCTGTAATGTTTTTTTGAAATTGTAATTGTCTTCAGATTATGTTCCCTTTCTTTTTAAGAACAATTTTTTAAGTATCACTTTGTTGCAAGTACTTTTTTAGAATTTCAGTAATTTTTACATATTTATTTTTCAAATAGCAAATGTCAGGAGTCATAAATTATGTTAGAATACTGCTGATTGATAGTCAAGTATTTGCTGAAGAAGTGGAACCTACTGGAGCTGTTCCAATGGAACTATCATTAGAAAGGTAATATGTGGTAAAATTCGTGGAAGTAAATTATGTTGTTTAAATTCTTTTGTATCACTTTCAATTTTGTAGTATTCAGTTTTTCTTTTTGTTTCAAAACATGTTCATTTGTCTAAAATTAGCACATCTAGTTTCGCTTTACATACAAATGAAGGAACGAAGCTGAATGAGTAATTGTACATATTAATTCAGTGAATGCGATTACAGGTTTGTTTAAAATATCTAAGTAATTTTTTATGCTGATGCAAAAATAATTTTTTTAATAAGCTTAAAGGAACTTTTGATGTTTCTTAGTTTATATTTTATTGAAAATATTTCACTAGTATTGTATTACTAACATTAAAATATAATCTGAAGAAAAAATATTAATTTGATCCATTATTGGTTTAAAATGTAAAATTTATTTTTTAAAAAGCATTTTTTAATTCCTTTTGATATTTTTTGAAATATATTTTTTTTAAATTCAGTATTTATAAAGAGATAGTATAAATTGATTTACTAAAATATATTTTGCAAAAATGTGATGAATTTAAAGATGGATTATATAAACTATTAAATGTAAAAAATGAAAAAAATTAAGTACTGACTCGTGTTATGTCCTGAGTGTATTTCTATATGTATATATATTACAAATTACTGAATGCTTATTGTATGCACAATTCTACTATATACATAGATCTTTAAATTTATTTATAGTTTTTTATCCTAAATGAATGAAAATGCTCAACATTTTTAAAACATGGAGGAATATCTTTTTGAAATTTTTATTTGATTATGTATTTTTTCGTTATAATAAATATTTATATCTCAAATTTGAAATTTTAACACAGTAAGTAAAAAAGGGAGAGAAATGGAATAAAACTATATTTTGATCAACTTTTAAATAAAGTATCCCATTAAAGTGTTATTCTATACCAGGGATGGGCAAACTAAGGCCCACCGGAAGGTTCTATCCGGCCCGCCGATAGAATTTTAATTTGCCGGTCAGAGGCAAATTAAGAGAAATATTCATGTATTATATATCCATCTCCTTTTCTACTTTGTTTAAATATTATATTTTTTCTTCCTTTTTTTCAAAGAGCTGGTAATCTGTTTACATTCTCTATTTTTGTTCTACAAAACATAAATCGAAGAAAATAGCAAACACAAGCAGTTTTCAATCGGTAAAGTGTTAAAAGCAGAATTATTTGTCAGTTATAGCTGTAGATTGGCGCCAACCAGCGTTATATTTTTCTTGTGGAGCAGACATACGGGAATTTAATATAGATGAGTTAGACCTCACATGTGGCAGACTGCGCATTGTAAGCCCCATCTAGCGGCTTTTCTTTTGGCGCGAATTCTAATATTATTGATTGCGTGTTGTAAGATTGTGGACATATAGCGTCATTGTGAATAGTGGTGAAATTATTAAAAGTATAGTGTATCTAGTGCTTGTTTGGGTTATTCGTAAAATATTTCAACCCCAAAATGGCTACTAAAAGTTGATTCAGAGTGCCGCGCTTTTAATGATGAATGGACATGGAAATCAGTTGTAAAAGATAAATCAGTGTGTCTTATCTGCAATGAAGCTGTAGCAGTCTTCAAAGAATATAACATTTCCCGTCATTTCATATCCAAGCATAAGAATTCCAATTACGAAGCAATGTCCGAATATGGAAAAAAAAAAAAAAAAAATGCAGAAAGTCTTTGTAAAAAATTATCAGGCCGGCAAAATTTTTTCAAGAAGCAGATACACATGCAAGTTACATTGTAGCATACAATATTGCTAAAAATAATAAAGCTCTCAGTGATGGGGAGTTCATTAAACAGTGCATGCTCCAAGTTTGTGATGTTTTATGTCCAGAGAAGAAAAATAATTTTGTGACTGTAAGCTTATCTCGAAAAACGGTGACTTCTAGAATGGAAGCCATCGATAAAAATTTGGCATCACAGTTAGAGTCAAATATTGGCCAGTTTAAATTTTGCTCCATAGCTATGGATGAAAGCACTGATATAAAGGATACTGCTCAATTAGTATTATTTATAAGAGGTGTTGACGAGAACTTTGAAATTAGTGAAGAACTGGCGTGCATGCATTCTTTAAAGGGAACTATAACGGTATATGATATTTTTCGTGAATTTCAGGAAGGGCTTTCAACTTTGAAAGTGCCTATAACAAATATATGTAATATTACGAACGAGGGAGCACCAAATGTGACAGGAAAAAAATCTGGATTTCTTAGACACTTTAATCAAAACTATCCCGGGAACAATGTTGTTTTTCTACATTGTGTTATACATCAAGCTGCTCTGTGTAAATCTGCATTGAATATGAAACCCGTGCTTGGTACAGTCGTGAAGCTTGTAAATATCATTTGATCTCGTGGGCTTACTCACAGGCAATTTCGAGATTTTATTCAGTTAGTGCAACCTGAATACTCTGATGTACTGTATTACACGAAAGTAAGGTGGCTTAGTGCAGGATGTGTTTTCGAGCGAGTTTGGAAGCTGAAAGACGACATTGTGTCATTCTTCCATGAGAAACAGTGTTCTGCGGAGTGCAAAATGTTAGAAAATTCAAAATGACTTTCAGACTTTGCGTTTTTCACAGATCTTCTTTGTCATATGAACAACTTGAATATCAAGATGCAAGTGAAAAATCAATTTATCTACGATATTTGGTCACATCTCAAAGCTTTTAAACTAAAACTTAATATGTTTGCTGGGCAGCTAGGTAAGAACGACTTATCTCATTTCCCGAGGTTAAATTCAATACCCTCAGTAAATGAAGAGAACCTTCAAAATTATGAAGATAGCTTGAAAAAACTGCATTTTGAGTCCGAACGCAGATTTCAAGATTTCAGTGCCATTCAAGCAGAATTGGATATTTTTACCATGCCATTCAACGTAAATTGTGAAGCAGTGAGGTCAGATTTGCAGCTTGAATAATTGAGTTGCAATCTAACAATCATCTCAAGCAATTGTTTCTAAATATGCCAAAGTTAGAGTTTTACAAATCATTATCGAAAGTAAGTTTCCCAAATTTAATATCTCATGCCCAGAAAATCAGTGCTATGTTTGCTTCATCTTATATATGTGAACAAGTGTTTTCAACTATGAACCTTAGAAAGAACTGTTTCAGGCTGACAGATGAGCATTTAACCTCGTTCCTTAGAATCAGTACATCTCACTTCGAATCTCAATATAAGGAACTTCTAAAAATGAAATCGAAATTTCATTCATTTCATTAATATATTAAATTGTAATACTTGTATCTTGTTTTTAAAATTTTAGAAAAATTCATCTTGGCCCGCCAAACTTTATTTTTTCGATTTTTGGCCCGCGATCGAAAAAGTTTGCCCATCCCTGTTCTATACCTTTGAAAATCATTGTTTAATTTTATAAAAATCATTTGAATCTATATGTCTTTTCCAACAAGAAATATATTTATTAATCTGACAATAAATAAATATTTCATGTGGTATCAAAGCAAATTTTAAAATCATTTTTATCTTCTTCTTGATTGTTTAATATTTACGCATCGAAGAAAGCTTTCAAAGCATTTAAGAGATAGTAATCTGTCGAAAAATATTGTCCATACCTTTGATGATGTAGATTATATTTTAAATCTATCCATTCTATTTCTTCAAAAAATTAGAAGGACATAAGTTCAAACTAGGTCACAAATAAGAAGTTGCTCTTTTCCTTTGAGTAGTGCTAAATATAAATGTTGCAAATCTTCATTCACTTTGTCAGTATTTAATTTTAAATTTAATCGATTGTAGCTTTTCAATTTTTAGCCCCAAAATATCAAGATAATTTTAAATTGGGGAGCAAGAGACTATTTGCAGTTATTTGGAAGAAATGTTCCCATATTTAAAATCAGATAAACTTAGAAGATTGGAAAGATCATGAATACTACTTAACTTCGTTCCCCCTTCTTTTTTCAACTTCTTAAAACACGAACAACAATTTTACTGTAGTTTATTTTATGAGGCCATGTGAAAATGTTCAATATTCTGAATTCGAATTTTATGGGCATGTTTTAAAATAATCTTTTATTGTTTGTTACCCTTATAACTGTAAATGCAGGAAAAATACTGTGGAATATGGCTGTCATGTTTCGATAGTCATTTGGTATTTACATTAGTCACCTTTGTAAATAGTAGTTTAGGCTTCTCAGAATATGAAAAATTAACTAAGTAACCTCTTCAAAATTATGTCATGCTTTATTTTAATCTTGATAGTATTAATTAACTTTAATTAATTTAATAATTTACGTATTCTTAATTACTAATATATTCTTATTCACTTTGTAACCTTCTCAGAACTTCATTAAATTTAATCATTGTTGAGGGCTTAAAATATGAAATCTATTCAGCTAGTTCCTGTAACATATTTTTCTGTCATTTCTTATCCCCCAAATTTTTATTCCTTGGTCTTATTATGACTGGGTTTCAATAATTTTAGAAATTGAAAATTTGTGGATTGGGAGGAAAATATTTATATTTTATTATTTTCTTCTGTGTTATAAAATTTCATTCTCTTTACTATACTTTTTTAGTGTGTTTAAACTCTTTCCCTACATTAAGTTATTATTCTAAAACTGAGCAAAGTGGTCTTCATTGGTTTAATTCTAGTAATATATTTAAATAATTTCAGAATTTAGGTAGATTTAAGAAAAACAATATAGTCAATTTATTAGATGAATATAATTTGATTAATTAATAATTAAATAACAAATCAAGACATCACTCTGTGTGACCAATAAAATTGAAACATTTAGGTTACTGTTCTTTTTCTTAACTATGATTATGTATACCAAATGACATAACTGCATACAAAATTTGTTTAATTTAGTGGGAAGGATATTCCCCCATGCTGTAGAAGGGGTTAATTAAATGCTCTATTATTTAATAATATTCCTCTTATCCAGATATCGATTTGCTGCATTGCCCAATAAGTTTACCCATTCTGAAGACAAACGAATCCAGCCACGGACATCTCTTAAACTCTTTCAAGGTTCGCAGTTACTGAGCGGTGAAAAGCTTCACCTCCAAAGAATTTTGAATTCGTGGTTTGGAAATTCCAAACAAATGTGGAGACTTCTTTATAGAGCATCAACTCATGGTTATACTGCTGAGGCATTCCATTATCATTGTGATGGGCACAATCCTACTTTTGTTATTGTTCTTGTAAGTATTTAGGATATGTTATAGAGATATTAGGATTTTATTATGAAGTTTACAATCAATTTTAAATTAAATTATTATTAGTTGCCTGATTGCTGGGAATGAAATAATTCATATTTGCTATCAGTAGTATTTTCCCAATATTGGCAGCTGCTGTGAATTTGAGTTGTAGATTTGTATTTTGATGAATGAATGGTTTGGAATTAATAAGTATATATTTATTATACATTTAATGCACACATTTATAATGTTATTAGTTGATATTTACATCTATGTAATTATGATGTTAAGAGTTGACACCTTTTTATATTTATTGTTTGTTAAAATTCTCTAATAATAATGTTAATGTTGCCTATTCTAAAATGTTAATTATAACAAAAGTTAGGAATAGTCTAAAAGATCATTTTAGTCCTTTAGAAGAATATTATAATTCTTCTTCACTTAATATATTATATGTTAAATAAAAGAAAAAATTATTATCATAATCTTGCAGATAGGAGATGAAGGCCTTTAGTCATAGTCTCTTACATCTTAATATGTAGTTAATTTGTTTTTTTGTGTAACAAGTGGATTAATAAATTGTTAATAATCAGGAATGCATTTTTCATTCAAGAAATATGGAAAATCTGAAGATGGAGAAGTGGATAAAACTTAATTCAACCCAGCAGCTACTCGATTGAGAATGTTCGCAAGAAAATTGAATAAAAACTGTTATTATCCTAATTGATTACAGTACAAATTCTATTAGCTATGAAATATTAAACACTAAAATGTGTTTTTACATAAATATATGCAATGATTTTAAACAAATTAAAGCAATTAATTACTTATTCATCTTAGTTGGAATATTTATTATTATTTTAATTTGTTTATTCCTCCTGACAATTACCATGAAATGATATCTTTGAATTTTATAAATGTTAGAAGTTGATAATTACTATATGTTTTTAATCATAAGTAAAATAATTCTTAATTAACAATTTTAATTAAAATAAAATTCTGGAAAAAATAACTATGTTTTCCAAGATTTAGTATTGAATATATATATATATCAAACTGAAATAAGTCATTTACATTTGGATGAAACCGAAAATGTGAAATTAAAGAGACCAAGTTATTACAAAATGTGGCCATCTTCATAATGTGCACTGCCTGGGGGCAGCAAAGTGTCTAAATCTTTCACTGATGGTAATATTTTTCTATAGATCAACTATAAGGTTATCTCATTGAAACTGGATTTAATATTTTCCTGAAACTGTATTTGGAATAGTATAATTTAGTTGAATAAATTTAAGTAACTTCTAAGTTTGGACTATAACTCTTTGTTGGTATACAAAAACTTTTTGAAAATCTAAGAGTTAATATTATTTAATATTGCATTATTACTTATCCTTCAATAAGTGAAAGTTCATATTACTCTTTCCATATTTTTGTTCATCCTTATGTGGTTTCATGTGATTGCTATTATATGTAATATCATGATTGTTGTTATGATATTAATTTATTCTTTGACATTTTTGAACAATAAGTTAATTTGTTAAAACATGTATAGAGATGCACATAGTGCATCATTAATGCTGGAAGTTTTGTCATCTTTAATCCAATGGTTTTTTCCTTGATTGCATTTGATCAATTTAAGTTTTAAATGCATACAAATTTCATTACATGCAATTGAAAACTTTATTAGCTTATTATTACACATATTTTTGAAGTAGTTTATATTTTATTGTTATAGTGAAGCTCAAAATAGGTTAACAAAACAAATCCTGTTTGCTGAACTAAGTTGAGCATCAAAAACTTTATTATTTTCTAGGAAAAAATAAAACAAAATTCATACATGGAAAATCCTGAAGATTACAAAATACACATATATCAGAAAATGAACTATTTAATAAAAAGAAATTTGAGTGTTTTTATTATAGAAGTCCAACTATTATTATAATCAATTTTAATGTTTATTAATTGAATTATTTTGATTATAATTTATTAAACTGTAACAATTTAAAATTGTATAACACTTAACTATGCATTTTCTGAAAACATCATTCAATAAAATATTTTCCTGAAAAAAATTTAATGTATTGAAGTTTTTGCTTACAAAAATATTGATTGCAAGTTTCCCATGATTTTCCCAGTAGAAACAACTAAGGATAGCTTATAGTTTTAATATTCAAGAATAATTTAAAACTTAACTCCCAAAACTTCTTAAAAGAAAAAAAGAAGTGTACATTTATAAATTTATGTAACATATATTTGTATCTAAGATTTAAAAATCTGATTTTATTAATGAATTATTTTATATTTGAATTAAATTATTTCTGCTATATTCAAAATATTTTTTCTTACTGAAGCCAAATTAAAATAATGTTTACTGTTATTCAGAATGATACGAATTTCTTCTGATAAAATAGTTATAAATCTCAAATAATGTCAAATACTTTGAAATGTTTTCTCTACTTATTTTTTAAATGATGTTTCAATTAATTTACCCTTGATTCCATCTTAAAGAGAAATTCTTCCATTTTAATCATTTCTAGTCTGATTTATAAAATAAAATACTCTTCAATGCAAAACATTATTTTATTACCAGTTTTGGGTTATTTTTTATTTCTTTAAATAGAATAGAATTTTTATTCAGTATGTAAAAACTATTTTTCTAATGTGAATCCAGGATTTCCTGAAAAAGTTTCATCATATAGAAATTTCGTTGCTTGAAAATTCGATATAAGGAGTTCCTTTCTACAGTCTTATAAATGATTCCTTTTTGTAGATTTTTCACTTGTTAATAAATTTTACAATCATTTTAAGTTTTATATCAAATTTTAAAAAGCATACATTTTGTTAGTTTTTCTCCAATTTCAGTATCCTTAAGTTTATCACTGAACGACATATCTTTAGATTTTAAAAGGACATTGAACATTGGATAATATTGAATTTATTATTTAAAATATGCATTCTATTCCTTTTATATCTGAAAATTTTCTCTTTTATGATCTTTTAAGATTTCTTAAAATGGCTTAAGAATTGTAGATATACACAAAAACTGACTTCATTCTATGAATATATTGTATCATATTTTTCCAGTTCAATATTTTATAGCTTGATTCTGTATTCTTTAATTAATAGTAATGAAGATTTCTTTAAAAATCCTTTATAATGTGCATAGCTTCCTTTTTATTAAATATTTAATGTTTAATTAGATATTGATAATATTTTTAGGGTTCTCATGGAGAATTATGTGGTGGATTCAGTGATGTACCTTGGGGGAAAACAAGGGGAAGAGGGCGTTATGTACCTTCTGATAAAGCATTTTTGTTCACTCTTATTAATAATGCTGATGTCCCACCTACAAAATTTGATGTTGTGAAAAAAATGTTTGCAATTGCTCCTCACCCAGAGTATGAAATACCTTTTTTTTTTTTTCAATCTTTCTCATTTTTTAAAATGCAACCTCTGAAATAAATTGTTTTCTCATTCATATATAGATTGCAAAGTTGTTTCCAGATTGTAATGCATGCTTTAATTTTTCTTTGATGAAATTGATTTATTTTTTATCTTATTTTTAATTTTTTTAAAAATTTTTTAATTTCTTTATTCTATAACATTGTTAGTGAGAATCTCTCTCTCTCTCTCTCTCTCTCTCTCTATATATATATATATATATATATATATATATATATATATATATATTTAGTATTTAAAAGCTTTTATACACTATAAAGTTTTAATCTCAAAAACGCTTGAAATTATATTTTATTGATCATATTCAAATTAAAATATAACTTAAAGTATAAAAAACTTTTTTATGCTTATAGAAGGTTTGATATTGAAAAGAATCTTAGTTTCAACAAAAGTACAAAATCATTGAAAGTAATTGTCTGGTTTTTACTTTATTCTGCAATAATTCATGTTTCTTAAAAGTATTGAGTAGATAATAATTTGCTTTACAACTTAAATGGTATTACCAAATTCCTTTGAAATATTTCTGTTAAACAGATTAAAAAAAAACTATTATAAGACTGCAGTCTAAGAATCAACTTGGCTGCCATCTATTGACTTCTTTTGCATTAAAGTTATAGAAATATTTATTGATGGGTTACTGATAAAATTTATAAATTAGAAAGTTTATTGCAATGACACTTGTGAGTTACAAAATTCAACAGATTGCCACTGGTTATAGACATTGCAGTCTATTGTAGATTTAGGATTTTTTTTAGTCATAAACAATCATATTAAAAGTATCCTCTTTCGAGAACTGGTAAATTTTGTTTAAAATTTTAATAGATTTATAATTTATTTTAGTTAGATTTTAATAACATTATTGAAGAAATTAATCAGAATTACAAAATCATGAAAAAATTGACTAAAATAATATATTTCATCAAAAATTTACTCTATGTTAATGATATTTTGCTTACAAAATATTTAATTATTATGATAGTTATAAATAAATGATAAACTTCAAACAAAGATAACATAAAAATTATTAATTTTCATTTACTACAGAATTAAATATTATATAACATGCTAAATTAATAATCAGCATTCAAATACATTTAATTATGATTCATTTTAAATGCACAATGTAATTCCATATTTATAATTTAAAGAATTTTTATTTTTTAACCAAGTCTTTGCAAATTGTCATTTCAATTTTGTTAATTCATTCTGTCAACGTCGAGTTAAAAGATAGAGGAAGGTAGAAATACTTATCAACAGTAAGGCTTTGGATTTTAAATTATAAGTTGCAATCACAAAATTTTTTTTTAAAACCTGAAATTAGAACATTTGCTATTCTAGTTATGGATTGCATTTTTACTCTCACTCCAAATCTTCTTCTTATTGCATACAGCCGATCACCTTGCCACCTCTGAACGTAGCAGTAGTGGCAGGGTGGTCGGCTGTATGCAAGAAGAAGAAGGTTTGGATTGAGAGTAAAAACGCAATCTATTACTAGAATAGCAAATGTTCTAGCCTCAGGTTTTAAAAAAATTGTGTTGTAATTGCAATCCTTATTTTAAAATCTAAAGCATTCTCCAAATCTCCAATAATCACTCCAAACCTAATCGTAGTTTTTTCTCCTCAGATAATTTTACTTTTTGAAACTCTACTAATGACCGAAGTAATGAAGAGTGTTGATTATGGAAGTAAATTTTAATATAAAGTAATAGGGCTTTATGTTTTTTATGTCATGTCAAAGTAAATTTGGCAATGTTTTCTTTATAATTCATTTTGAATTTAACAAATTGGAATGATAAAGGTAAAATTTTGCTTTTTATCATTTATTAAGCTTTTTTATTTATGTGTCTGCCTTTGGAGACTTTTAAGAAATAAATTTAAATTTTCAATAATCTAAAGTTGTTTTAAATGGGGCATAAAATAAATTTAAATGCAATTTGTATAAAATTATTAATTTTTTAAAATTTTTAAACAAATCTTAGTAAAAAATTACACTTACAGTAAACTTTCTACTGAAAATTCTAACATAAATAACACCCTTATCTGTGTTATGAACTAAAAGATTTGCAAAATTTTGAGATATTAGAAATGTTGTGTAAAAACTCATTTTAAAAAAATGATCTGTATTTTTTTTCCCATGAAAAAAAAGGCAATAATTTCTTTATAAAGATGTAGATTAAATTTTTTAGTTCATAACACAGATTTAAATATTTTTTTTTCAAAATTTTAATTGTGTATCTTAAAAAGATTTGCTTTTATACTGAAAAGGACAAAAAAAAAACCACTGAAAAACACATTTAAAGATTTTAATATACCATATTTTTTTATATTTATTTTCCATTCTTAAAATTCACCATATTTATGTTTGCATTTTTTAAATATCTTCAACAGTACTATGGATAGCAATTCCATAGTAATTTTGTTTATTGATAAATTTGTCAGTTAATTCGTCTTTGCCACCAAGTCCTTTTTTCATTTTTAGTTTCTTAAGTCATGACCCAACACTTTCTTTAACATATCCAATACATTCAAATTTTGTAACCATATTATTCCCATAGACATCTTCCTCTTTCAGAAATGACCTAGAATCTCCATCATATACTCGATGGATTGTGACTCTTATTCCAATATTTATCATTTAAAAACTCTACAAGCACCAACTGTTTCTAAATTTGGTGAAAACCCTTTGTAGTTAAAACATTCATTGCAAGAAATATTCCTTTCACACATTCTACAATATTGGCTCATCCCTTCTAAATCTAATATTTATCTAGTATCACATGTAGCTGAGTCACAGTATTTAATGACATACAGCCTCTCTGATTCCATATGCCATCCACAGAAACACTATAAATTGTGCCTTTTTTTTTTTCAAATTTTGCACTTTTTTAGATGTTGATTTCAAAATTTTCTAACAATAGTACGTCACCGATTCTAACAATTTCATTTCATGAGTTGTAAAAATCTGTTTAGAGACATATGGCAAATTTATTTTGCTCAGAAATTTTTTCTCAGTAAAATAAATTCTCTGCCAATCAATCTTACTGCAGATTCCAATAATGTATTCAAAGATGATATTTTACTCATTTTGGGGTTTGATGTGAATCCAGTCATAAAACACATTTATAAGATAGTGTAAAATTTGGGCAAAGATCTTCGTTAGCATCTTTAGTTAGTTTCAACTCAGTACTTAACTTCAATAAAAAAATAATTGCCACCAGATTTTAAAAAAATAATTAAAAAGTTAAAAGGAATCATTGATTTATAATGGTAATTTTTTATTATTATTATTATAGCACTTAAAAGTTACAAAAAATTCTCACAAATGTATTGTTTACATCTAACATTTCGGTAAATTCTCACTTTCAGTGGAAAAAGGTCAACTTGCAATTTATTAACTAGGCAACTTCACTTATAATAAACACAAGAACAAATATCAAATAGTTTTGGAATCTTAAATGTATGAGCTATAAAATGAGAACATATTAAAAAAATTTATAATTTTCATGAAAACGTGGATTTAAGGTTGGCACATAGGTTATTTAATTGTAATAAATATAATAATGTAATTTTTTCACAGATTTATAGATGATTCTACATTTATTTTTAAACACTGCAGATTTTTTTTCACTTTAATTGAACTGTTCATTTTTTTTCAGATATGGGCCGATATTTGGTGCTGGAGCTGACCTTTGCATCTCACACAATTGTAATGCAAATCTGGAGAGCTACTCAAATCTACCTCATTCTTATGATGGAGAAAATGCATCATGCACATTACTTATGGGGGACTATAATTTTACTGTTCTGGATTATGAAGTATTTACTACATTAGGAAAATAATACATATATTACTGATCATAAAAATGTTAAGAAGATGTAGCTGCAAATGTCTGAAAGAAAAAAAAAAATTGTTAGAAGCATTGAAGCTTTTATACTTTTTGGATAGATTAAGGCATTGGAAAGCATGTTATCTTTTATATTGTTGTATTAATGTTAAAAGTTACTGATATTTTTGGGAGGTGGAATCTTTCTATTTTGTATATTTAGGAAATGGAGTAATTGTTTTAAATCGTGGGATTTTATATGGAATGACATTTATTTAAATAAGGAATTCTTTAGATATAGTTTTTCAACGCTGTTTTATTTATCTCATCTTACCAATCAATGTTAAAATTTTTAATAATTAATAAGTCTGTTATATCTCAAGCTTGTTGAAAGTTTTAAAATTTGATTATTCATTTTTGAAGGAATGTAGATTTTTTTCATCTTTACAGAATTATTGATTATTCGATTAACTTTTAATCCCCCATTAATAATGCCACTTAGAAGTGAATCATTTAATTAATTTTAATTTTTATCATCTAATTAAAGCAATAATATTTAAAAAATTTATTTTAAATCTATAATTAGTTAAAATTTAAATTCTTGTAAAAATATCTTACATGAATTATGTGTAATATATAACACTAAATGCATTTAATATTTTACTTACATTTTTTAAATTGAGACAATTTGTTGATATTTTGGTTACTGGCAAATAATTATTTTATTAAGAACAATTTTAAAGTAGTTTGAAATGCACAGTAGATAGTCTTTAAACCAAACCAGGTTTTGGAGTTTTAGGCAACACAATTGGAAAAGAAAGGGGACTTTCAACTAGCCAATTTCCAAACCAGATATTTATTTATTTTTATATAAGTAGTTTTGAGTTGCCACAGGAATCCTCTCCACCATTTCTTGAATGAATTTTGATAAATGTGAATGATTGGAACAAAACATATCCTAGAAATCAATTTATGGGACGCCATTTGAACAAAACGTATTTTTATATATATTTGACTTTCTTACAAAAACAGAAAATGTTAGAAATCCTCAAAAGATTCAAATATAAGATTTTGATGAATCTCCACATATCAAATCAGCCTGAAAAAACCAATCACTTTGATGCATTTTTTTTTTTTTTTTTTTTTTTTTTTGTAATTTAAAACAAATCAACAATTCAAATGATCAAATCATGTATTGAATTTAATTCTTCTATCACTTTGTGTTTTCAAATTTTCTTTTCCTCTTGCAAATGGAATTTCCACAAATTGACAGTTAAAGATATCCTCTGGATATTCATTTCAAAATCTAGGTTAAATTTACAGTTTTGATGTAATATATAGGGATTACTTACCAAATTTTAATCTATCTAGTTTTTTTTTAAGTTATCGATTTTCCTAACAAGGATATCAACATAATATGAAGTTGATTTTAATCATACTGTGAAAATCTTAGACTTGGAAAAACTTCAGAAGCATTTTTATGGCAAAATTTTTCACCAATTATAATACTTTCCCATTGTATACTTTATAATTAGAAAAGTAAATGTAACTCTCTTCAATTTTGATTATGGAACTCTTATGTGCCTCATCCTAGTTTACCATTGAACTGAGGCAAGAATAAAAAGCCTTTTAGTTCAGTTCCTTATATCTCACACTGAACCTCACTGACTCAGGACTGAAATTTTTCTATATTATAAGGATCAATTACTGCTTAACAGAAAAAGTAAATTAATTGAATAATTATATTAATATTAATATTTAAAGTAATGCTTGGGCTGTTTTGGGGCACAGTTTGTAATTTTGGATCACCACCAGATACAAATTATGACCCCTCAGCTCTTCTTTAAACTTCTGTATCACATCAAAAATGAATTGCAAAAGGCATCAGGTGAGACTTTTCATTTCATGAACCTGTTAAGACTATTTCAAATTACAATACATCCATTCTGATTAATGAATTTTAATTTTATTTTAAGTTAAAAAAATGTTTATCGTACCATTTGATTTCTGTTTTAAATCATTAACTATGTTTAATATTATTTACATTTTTAAATTTCCAGTATGCATTTACTCATGTTAACTAATATTCATTCCATTATCAGTATTAAAATGTATTTATCTGTGATGTTTTATTCAAATTTTTATTTGGATTTTAATGTGTTATGTGTCGGCAGATTTTGTAACTGTATGTACACATTGTTTTTAATTTATAAGTATTTAAGCTAAACAATACATTCCTTTTTACAAAACATATATCTTCTTAATATCATTCATTTCAAAGAAATTGTGAAGGTGTTTGTATTTTTAATAATGGTATTCAGATATGGCATGGTACTTAATTTTTAAAAATTTCTGATCAGTATTTTACTGGCATAGATATAAATGTCTGAATGCTCATTTTAAGGAGAATAATGATATTAATTTTTTTTTTTTTGTATTTATGCTATGTTTTAGTATAAAATGTGATGAAGAGGGGAACAAATCATACCATGCTCCAAGTATCATTTGCTTGCTTAATCATTCATGGTACTTGGAGGTGGTGACAAATAACCATATTTTTCTCTAAGAATACCCTATATTTTCTATGTCTCTGCAATATTTCTGATCAATGCAACTTATTTTATATATTATTGAAGAAACAATGACAATTTAGAATCTTTTATATATTAATGTATTTCTTGTCTATTTTAAATAAAGAATGTTATGATGAAAATGGATTTTGCTTGTATTCTTATATATATTAACTATATTTTGTACATAAAAAATGCTATGACTGCTTGAAATTAAGGTGCAGAAATATATAGAAAATAATTTCTTATAGGGAAGTTTGTCCTTATATTTCAGCAACCGACTTTTAAGCCTGAAACAATATTTTCTGATATTTTGTTTTAGAATAGTATTATTTTGTGTTAATAAAAAAAAACATTAAATTTTTCTTAATGAATCATAAGTCACATTTTTTTGTGTGAAAAAAATGCACGAGATTAATTTTTAAATTTATTACTAAATGATTGTAATTGCATAAGGATTTAAATTTGTAATTATTAATGTCATTTACTTTCATGAATTGCAGCAAAAGAGTTAATGTTTTCATTATCTCATATTGTAGAACATTAGATTGCTCATAGCATATGATAATGATATTCTATGTTTTTAACATTTTTGACACATTTTTTTGACACATAATATTGTAAAAAAATTGTTCTTAAATAAAAGTGTTACACAGGGAAGTGATATTTATTAAGTTTTGTATCTTTTATTTCAGTTTCTTATATCATAATTTCAATCTTGAAATTGTTTCTTAATACTAATTATAATTTTCGAATTTCTTACATAATCACTGAAATATGCTAAAAGCAAGGTTAATCCTGTAATTAACATCAGTGTTTCTTTCTATGAAAGCACACAATATTACTTTGCAGTGAATATCATATATTTAAACTTATTTCGAGATTATAATTGTATAATTTGAGTACTTAAGTAAAAGTTAGGAAAAGATCCAAAGGTAAAGCAAGGTTTGCATAAAATATATTTTTTAAGACAACAGTTGATTAAAATTATTATATATAGGCGTTTTTGTATTATTTATTAAAGAAATTTATTTGAAGAGAAAAGATTATTGAAGGCTTTAAAATGTCAACAATATCAAAATTGCCTATAATAACTTATTTTTATCTAGTTGTTCGTTAAAAGTGTAAGAAAAAAAAGTGTAGTTGTTTGTTTTCAATTCTAATTTTGATGGGGATTTGAAAAGTTGTCAAGAAAAAGAAATATTTTTGAAATGAGATGTTATTAATTTTAAAACTGCTATATATTTTTAAATAGTTGACCTTAACAAAATTTGAATTCTATAATTTAAACTTTGATAAAATATTTAATTAATGAATTATATATATACATATTATGTTCCAAAGATTATCACAAGATATTATGTCTACTATTATAGATCTGAATTTATGTATCATGACTACATAATAAATCAAATTTGACCTATTTTGTTTTCTTCCTTTTCCTTCAATCGTATATTGATATCCACAATAATGACTGATATATAGAATAAGAGTCTACCCTTTGACGAATTTCATTCAAAATTTGATAAAAATCAACAACTCTTGTGCAAGGATGACATATGTAAATCAATTTCTCTGGACTTGCATTTTTTGAGTTACATCATTTATATACATGAGGAAACAGATCGACAACAGTCAGCCTGACAAAGAATTTTGTTTAAAATATGAGATAAAGCAGTAAGACAAATGTTACCTCTTTTAATTTATCTAGATATTTCACAATGCATGTTTTGGAAATAGACAAACAGAATTATCGTAGATGTATCTCGCATTAAATTTAATGCAGATATCTTATGTTAATGTAAAGACAACATACAGAACTTCAGACATATAGTTCGTTTTGTTTTTTAGTATATATGAAGAAGGAAAAAACAGTACTATCAAGCTCTAATTTTTTTTTCCATTTTGCATACTCTCTTGTATACAAAATGCAGTTCCTCATAAATTAAAAACAGAGGTTGATAATCGAATTCAAGACCGAATTAACTGTTAGAATCAAATTGACAAAACAGTTGATGGTACAACTATTTAACTGTTTATTTAAATTCAACAAGTTTTTTTTTAATGATGTTTTTATTATAAATGCCTTTGCATTTTAATTTAGAAGACCTCAATTTCAATTTAAATATTTACAATTACCAAGTACTTGTATCTATAGAAATTTTTATAATGTGATTTTATAACTCATTTTTTACCAAATACTGACACTTTGGTTATACCTACATGCTATGGAAGAAAATAAAATTACAGTAAAAAAAATATAAATTAATCTAGGAAAATAAGAAATTATTTTTTAATTTTAAACTGCATTTATTTATTTTTGGTTTTTTGAAGTATGGTTTTGTGGGGTAAGCGTTACAGAAACACTTCTTCGTCAAAGAAGGATCTTCCTAATTTGGACCATATAAGACTACCATCATTTTTTAGACAAACTATATAAAGAAATGAATTGTAACCTTCCAGCAGGCTTCTGTATGCGAGAAATATACTGCAGAAGAATTTTGTTTTATATCTTTTTACAGTAAGGCCTTACTTAGATTCCAAAGTGGTATATTTGAGTTTTTCAACGAAAATTTAGAAAATATAGAGTATCGGGAAGTTCCTTAGTACATATAATCAATTACAAAGATATCTACATCAAAATAATAATTGAGTTAAATGAGTAAACCATAATCAAAATTAAAATGAGCAATTCATAATCGAAATAATAAAGGAGTTATATATTAGGAAGTTTTCCAGTACATATTAATCAATTACTAAAATTTCTTCATCGAAACAATACACGATTAATCCATGACTTCAACAAATGAAATTCCTGGAAAATTGTAACTTTCTCACTTTTTTTATTTTATCTAAACAAAATTTTTTGTGCTGACATTTGCTTTTAAGACGCATCTCATAAAAAAATATTTTTCTTTGTTATCCTAATGACTCATAAATAATTCAAGATAACTGTTTCAAATGACATAAAATTAAAGATTTAAATACTTTTGAACTATTATGGGGAAAAAATGATTTCTTTTGTTCCTGCAGTAAAATTTATAAATATGCAGATGGCCCATCCCTTTCTAAAATAGCATTTTCATATTTAATGAAATTTCTAATAGCTGTAATAAATAATTCAGCCAAGCTAACATGCAGAAGTCTTATCGAAAACCGTTTTGGGGGCAAACAGCTCAATATTTAGTTACTGTTAAATAAATAACTGTCAATGAAAAATCTGTTATATTAAAGTGTCACTATATTTTCACTGTAAATGCATATAAATGACGCTGTTTTTAGTGAAATGATCAGCATTTCCATTCCTGCTAAGGATATCCTTTCGATCCCGGATCTATAGCATGATTTAACTATCTCTCGAGCACGTAAAACTTCCTTTCACATTTTTACTAGGCAATTTCCGTTAATATTTTTCATTTTATGGAAGGCATGGGGGATTTTTGAAGTATTTTCCTTCACAAAGAAAACTGTGTAGTATTTATTATTTGCTAAAAATGATTCGACTTTGGAGCTCAGTAGCCGTCATCTTCCTTTTAATTGAAGGTAGAGAATTTGCTTTTTTCTTTTTCATAACTATTTTATTTAGAACATTATTTAACTCTAAAAGGCAATTTTATTCTAGTCATGGTATATTAAAATAGTTTTAAGACTGAGATTGGCTTAAGAAAACTCATTCATGTAATCTTATTAGGCAAAATTGATTTGATTAATTAATTGTGTTGATTAACAATTAAGTAACAAGTCAAGACATACCATTTTATATGAGATAAGAAACTAAAGCATTTAAATTTATACCTGATTGAAAAAATGTTCGAAATTATGCCAGCCCTGATGAATTTGGTGGCAAACATAGCCCTAGAAAGGATTAAATTTATTATTTCAAATATTCTTTGTTTAATATTATTTTAAAGAAATTTAATGACGAGATAGTTCATGTGTGGTAAATACGTTAAACAAAATTAACAGTTTTTTTAACCTTCAAAAAAGGTCGTATTAATGAATACACTACAAATTAATAAAAAGTGCAGTATTTGAAATTTAAAGCATATTATTATATTTTTTAAATTACCAGAAATATTTTCTTTAAAACAGTTTCATCCTAAATAATGTCTCATTACAATGTATTAAATCTAATTTTTACTCTCATCGAAAGCTACGTTTTATCCCATTCGTTAAAACAACATTTTATTCGGCCAAACATGTTAATTATTTTGAAAAAAAAATTAACATTGAATTATCTTATAGTTAGTAATCAATACATTTAACAACAATTACTAAGAGAATGTTCTGAGTAATAGTTGAGGTCTTAAAAATACTATTCGTGGAAAAACGTGCCACGCACGTCGAGATGCTTTCGTCACAAAGTCGCCAACGACCTGTGCCACACTTCAGCAGACTATAGTCACAGATGTAAAAGTGATGTTTGCCACCCACCAACTGAGATTGTTTACCTGGAGCACAGTTTACAAGAGAGCAGTCTTAAAAATCAATTATTTAATTAAAAAGGAATTCATTTTGAAGTTTTAAGTCTTTTTCCGATTTCTATAAAGGTATTTGATACCTTTTGTGGCCTCGCTACGAGCTACAATGGACTGTTTGGATACACGCTTCTATAAATTTCTTGCTACCGCGAGTCATAAGTGTACGAAACCATAAAATGAAATAAAACTAGTAAAAAATGTAGTTAGGCTACAAAAAAAGTTAAAAACCTGTTTATGGAATAAAGACAAATATGACCCTGAAAAATCAATTTAAAAATTCTTACTTTTCATTTCAATTTATAGGTTCTCTATGTCGCCTCTTTAGGCCGAAACTGACAAAAGCTTGCGGCGATACTGACGCATGCACAGATAAGGAATTGAATTCTAATTTAGCTATGGTCTCCTTTATGCCAACAAACGAATTGGAGCTGAACATGTATTGCCCGTAAGTGTAATTAGCGCGATATTATCTACATATATATCATTAAAAAATTTATCGGGTTTTTATTAGTGTAGACAAAATGGAAGTGTTTTGTTTTTAAACTTTTTTTTCTCACAATGCAGTTTTTCAATTTATAATTTCTTGTAAACATTCTTGAAAATTTTGAAATCCATTTCTTTTTTCTATTCAGTGCGTGATGTTATCAATCGTATGAAATCAAAATTTAATTAAGTTAATCGATCAGTTATTATTAAATTTCGATAACATTAAAATAGTGAAATTTCCTCTAAATCACACAAGCGTACAGATGCTTAAAACTCTCACATGATGGATAATCAATAAAATTATATTAGAAAAGTTTATTTTTAACAAATAAATTTTTACTATACCGTGAAAACAATGAATTTATTGTTCATCATTCTCTAGCCTCTATCACTAAAAAAAGTACAGGAGGCGCTCTAAATGACTTTAGCTTTTAGATATCTGTAATTAAAACTAAGGTAAGGAACAAACAGAAAATATATTGCTATCAATATATAGCGCTGCGATTTCGATAACTTTGGAAGCCAAAATAAAGTTTCGAGAATGTATAAGAATGTTGGTGATATCTTTGTTGGAAATTAAGATCCGAGATACTTCTAATTTCGATATCCTTTTGGAGATTTAAGACCTTATCACACAGTGAAATTTCGTCAGCACTTTTCCGTTTCTACCCTCGAAAACCGGTCAAGCAAGTTTCATAATCGACAACTTTTTCTAACCAGCTCGAAAATGTCGCCAGAAATATTGTCCGCAAACGAAATTCAACCAATCATGTGAAACTTTGAAGTGACGTCACTTTCATTGTCGTTTGCTGACCGAAAGTGCCGACGATATTTTGCTGTGTGATAAGGCCTTTATAAGCATGAGAAGCTAAAGCGGGTGAATCGCTTTAAAAAATGCTTTCTAGCTATAATTTATGAGTTAGCTACAAGATTATCAATATCTATATATATAATATAATTTATGTTATATAAAATATATCATATTACATAATTTATGCGTTAACTAGATAAGATCAATGCATTGAAAATGGAACCTTAATTGAGATTAATAAAATAATGCTTATATGAATTTTATATTACAAGTCATTCATTTCTCTATACTTTTTTTTTTTTTGCTGTATATTAAATAAATTTTAAATAACCTATTTTCTGGCTGCCCGTTGTAATTATTGATTTCAGTGTTTTCTGTTGTAACGCCAAACTTCTGAAGTTGGTGACTTTTATAACAACATTGTTTTAGTGAAGACATTTTTTTTTTTCGAAATTCACTTCCTTCTATCTTTGATATTCGATTGCACATGAATATGAAATTTGATTTCATTCGGTTCATTACCTGTAAATGTTTACAAATAAGGAAATATATTTTGATGACAACCATGTATATACCATTTTTACATGGAATATTGACATGAACTATATTTATTTATTTTCATGGCTAAATTGGCACAGTTATGTTAACTGGTTCATTTCATTTTGATATGAAAGATAATTTGGGGCTAAGTTCAACATCATCTCTCCCTTATCATTTTAAAGCCGCACTAAAGTGATAGCCTTTTTCTCTACAGAGGTATATTTACACGAAATAGTCTCTACGTAATCAGATTTTAAATAGAACTGAGCGTCGAACTCTCAATTCCCGAATCTCGAAAGTCATATTCTATTATTAGTCTATATTCGCAAATTAATTAGTAATTTTGTTGACCAGAGAAATTTAGTCTAAAAGGGTGGAGAATTCGATAAATATCACTTTCTGAGCTCAAAATTATTGCTCTCTCTCTTAAAAAAAACATTCAAATAATTCCATAACATTTAAAATATAAAAACCTAATATGTGTTGGATTCTCACCAAGAGATGGCGCTCTGTAATCATCAGCAGTTGGTCACAATTTTTGAGTGAGGATAAAACTAGACATTTAGTTGTAGCCTTGTTAATTAATATAAATGCAGATATTTAGTAATTTTAAGAATGCTCATAAAAGCAATCGACTGTAATCGTAATTACAACCTTTTTTGTTAGATTGTTTTTTTTTTCTGTTTTAATTGTTTTTTGATCGTTGCTCTTTTTAATAAATTGCTTATTTCTTTTTTATTCGTTCTTTTGATCTTCATTAAATCGAATCGTATGATATGCATTAAATAATGATTTGATCCAGTTTTCAATTTGTTTTTATCGAAGTTTCAAAAAGTATTTTTTCAATGTTTACAGCATTCACTTAAATTACAAATATTAATTGCTTCGAATGAAAATAAAATATTTCTGATATGACAAATAGATGACATTAAAAAAATTAGGATGATTGCATTAATGTATGACAGGTAACAGAAAACAAACACTATAAAATCAATAAAATTTTTAAACATGTCTTGACGAAATTTGATTTGATGAAATGACGAAATTTGATGGATAAGTCTCGTTTTTACTTTCCTATGAGGAAATATCTTCTCTTTTAATCTACTGTCGTAAAATAATTTATATGTTAATTTTAATACAAAGAAAGTCTGTACGGATAATTCAGCTAAAATCTAATCCATATTAGTTAAGAAAACGTGCTTTTATGTAATATTACATCGTGGGATGAAACTGACAGCCGATTCAATGTTTGTACTAAGAATTTCAAACTCCGGTGAAATTTAGAAATTTTAACAAATCCATTAATGATGCATAATTTCCGAAAAAATTATTTATTTATGTTAAAAACGAAATGTACAGTATAATATATCTCATAAAACCATAGTTTCTAGATTATCTTTTATATATCAGTAATAGTAAATTAATTACTTATATAATAGATTAATTTCGGTGAGTTAGATATTTTTTATGCTCTACTTTTCCTTCTAAACTGCTGCTGAAGTTTTCAAATATTTCATTATAAATATATTTCCTGATTTAATGTCATTATAATTAATTAATTAATCTGAATCAACATTTCACTAATGAATTTTTTCACTTTCAGAGATGCTAGTAAATTCATTTGGTGCATTATAAGTCAGTGTAGTAGAAAAAACATTTTTGGATTATCTGTGATAAGCAACCAAACAGCTGATGTGATGCATGCACGTTGTGTTCAATGCAGGACATATTGTTTCGGAAATATGCACTCCAGGCACTAAACTACGACAAAGTAAATTTATCATTTATTTTTATTGATATTCTTAAATTTATCATTCCTGCACTTTTTACATTCATAAATTTACCATTCGTGCACTTTTTACATTCATAAATTTATTATTTGTACACTTTCTACATTCATCAATTTACCATTTGTACACTTTTTACATTCATAAATTTACCATTTATACACTTTTTACATTCACAAATTTATCATTTGTACACTTTTTACATTCATACATTTACCATTCGTACACTTATTACATTCATAAATTTATAATTTGAACCTTTTTACATTCATTATTTCATCTTTTGTATCTTTTTACTTTCATAAATTTATCATTCACGAATTTTAATTATCAGATGGTAAAAATAGCTCTTAATTAAATTTAACAGAGAGTTTTTATGCATTTCTTTCAAAATTTCTGATGGAATCATTTATAGCCATTCAATGAAATAATAAATTTTAACATTTTTAAAGGAATTATTGCAAATTATTATATAGTCATTATATGGCGTTTTGATATTACAAAATGGAAAATTCTCAGGTTGCTTTAATGTGGAAGATAGTAATAGGGAAAGTCAGTTCCTATAGAATTCTCGTCATTTGAATAACTATCAAAATTCTCTAGTACGCCTGGAGCAAGTGGTACTTTGAAACGTGAAATTAATATAAAGGAAGAAGTTTTAGAATGATGAAATGGAACTAAATAATCATTTGATTAAAAAGAAACATTTCCTTTTTTTATTTTAAAAGAGAAATATTTCTTTCATCTTATAAAGGGTCTCCCAAAAATTAACGTAAGATTTGACTTTGCCTCTCTTCGTGCACCAAGAAAACTATTTGATGCCTGATAGTTTAAGACAGCGATTCTCAACCTATGGGGCCAGCTCCCTAGAAGGGCTCGAGAGCACTAAAGGGGGGAGAGAATACCATAGAGAAAATATTATTTAAAAAAATGATTAAATGACAGAAAGGAAAGCACAGATATACAAAGATTTCGACATATTTAATAACTTATAAAAGTAAAAGCACTTATTAAATTGAAAACTGGAAGGCGAACACTGAAAGGTTGAGAAAAGTTAGCTTAGGGTTAAAGAAATGGAGCGTTACAGTACTGATCAACGTATTTCCATTGTTGAACAATATTTCAAAAACAATGAAAGTCTGAAAGACGCAGAAAAAAAAAATTGAGAATTGGTCCCCTAGGTCGTGAGATTTATCACCATTAGATTTATTTTTATCGAATTATTTTAAGTCAACGGTCTATATCAAGAAACCCGAGAGTGCACGTCTATTGAAAGAGGAAATTCATTGCTGCATCAAAGAAATTCGGTCAAATTTATGCAAAATGGCCACAGAAAATTTCGATAAAAAAGTGCTTATGTGCCCCAAAACCGTAGAAGCCATTTGCCCTACGTGTTATTCCATACATAACCCTGCCCTACGTACTTTACAATTCAAAGAAATTTTTTTACTTAATTCAAATTGTGTTAAGTACCTTATAATGAAGTAAATACATTTATCCGATTTTTTTTTCATTTTTAAACAGACTATTTGTCCGGAATGCCTTGCTTTACAGACGTGCTGAATGACGGACAAACAAATGTTGGATGCCAACGTGAGGGTAGTCGTGAATATGAAAATTACATGCAATCGTTCGACCACCTTGTAAAGAAATCTCCCTCAGAATTAGAAAAGGAAAAGCGTTGCGCGTAAGTATTGGATAAAATGTTGCTACTTTCGAATGTATTAGATTTAATTTGTCAATATTTGTTTTATTTTTTTATGAGTGCAAACTTTGTCTTTTGTTTTTAGTTATATACTAACAGAAATATACACAATAAGAATGGATTTAATATTGCCACAAAAAAGTGTCAAAAGACATGTGTATAAATAGAATAACTATAAAAAAATATATGTAGTAAAAATTTTCCTGAAATTATATCAAACATTTTTTAAAGAAAAATTACACAGAAATAAAATTAGTTGTATTAAAAAGCATTTTCTTAACAATTTGAGGAAAATGTAAACATAATTGTTTAGTTTAATAATAAAGAAAAGTAAAGAAATGCTTTTAATTTTTATTTAAAAAAATATTAAAATTTCAAAAAATATTTTCTTTTTGAGCCTCTATATAACAAACTCTAGGACCAAAGGGGTACTATACAAAGTAATTTGAATTACCTTCTCTAATATTTATTCAAAAAGAAACTATGGTAATCATTGAAAAATTCGGACTTTTCAATTCCTGAGAACCGTAAAAAATATCGCCAAGCAGTTGGCGATATTTTGATTTTTTTTGTTGGCAATTGGGCGAAAATAATTTAATCTAATAAATTAATTTAGGCAACGGAAAAGTACCAAACATTCTGTCTTTAGATTTTGACCACGCTTTTATGCTTTCCGAAAAACAATTTTGAAATTATGTACAGCTTTGAAATTCATCAGATTTGTAAATTTCAATCAAATTTTGAATAAAATTCATACAGAAGTAATCTGTTTGGCTATATAAGAATGGTGAACACCGTTACTATAAAACTTTAAGACATAGATGGATTAAAAATTTCAGGTTTAATGTTTAAAATAAAGATCCGTATCAAGTTTTAAACCAACTATCTTGTTTATATATTGTCTGTCCATCTGAACTAACGCGTGTATGAAAACGTGATGTCATAGTAACGGGAAAATTTGGACGAAGGAAATATTTTACACTGTTTTAAGATCTAAAGCGTGCATCATTATTAAATTTTGAATTAAGTTCATCGAAGTATTGACGACTATCAGTCGGTTTCTATATTATTTAGCATGTAATTTCAGTAGCTTAAAAAACGCAGTGAGATAAATGAAATTTTGTGTATGATGGGGTTGAAATTTTGGTTTTATTCGCGCGACAAACCAGCGGGTATGGTGTCCCCAAAACATTCTCGCATACTCGCCTTATACTGACATTGGTGTAAAAAAATTACAAAATATTCATTTTTGAAGTGATGTTAGTATTTTCACTGAATGTTTCTTTATCGTGCCATCTTTGGCGAATCATTTGGCGATCAATATCTGGCATGCGTTAATAATATCGAACTCGTGTTTTAGGCACGTTTTTCTCAACAGAATTTAACAAAAATATGACCAAAAACTACACTATTAGTTACAAAAGTCCATACCAAATTTGTTACATTTAAGTCTTTATATTTTTGACTTATCGTGTTTACATGTTTCTGAAAGTACAGACCGACAAAAGATCAGCTCCTTTATAAACAGGGCTCAAAATTTAGCAAATATATATACTGTAGAAGTTAAGTCTGTATACAGAATTTTATCTGCCTATCTCTCTTCGTTTTGTATTTTAGTGTTAAATAATATTCGAATAACAACCAGACAGGCACATTTTCTATGAATTGATTTTGCTCAAAATTTGATAGACAACTAAAAATTTAGTGTGAAGATTGTACACCCATTTTCATCTGTCTAGCTCAAAACGTTTTTGAGTTATCTTTGTCATATATGACCATTTCCCAAAAATGTGTCTTTTGCACTCAGAGAAGTCTAAAAGATAGAGAGTCGTTAAAATATCTTCGAATTATTTGACGATTACTATACTTTCTTTATACAGGGTGTCCCAAATTAAAGTTACCCTATTCAGAGCTACATACCATCTTAACTATTTATCTGAAAATTTTGAAATTTTGGGTAATTTTTGGATGAATAGTAACTGCGTTATGTAACTCTGAATAGGGTAACTTTAATTCGGGACACCCTGTACTATGGACACAAAAAGGAAGAAAATGAGATAATTAAAACATTGATATGAAATCTATAAAATTTCATTGACTGTATACCATATTTTTCTTTGCATTTTCTAGGTCAGTTGCCTACTCAATACCCTGTATAGTCGATGCAACAAGGGAGCGATGCGGGGAAGACGCGGGAAATATGATCCTGGATATTCTTAAAAGAGTTAACGTCTTGAGGTGGTTATGCTCCGACAACGACGTCCGCTTTTTGCAGACTAAATTCTTGGACTTTCTCACGATGGAAAGGGACAGCAAAGACACTTATGCCACATTCTTCCATTCACGAAGAATACAGACGTAAACCGAAAATGAAAAGAAAAACTTGGATAGTGGAATTTGTTTACTTTTTCAGTTGATGTCTAAATTATTCAACTACATTTTGACATTTTATTGTTTTAATATAGTTTTAAAATATGGAAAAAATAAATTGTTTGTCTTACATGTTATCATTGAACAGTTTTCTTAGAGTGAAATTATCATTGATGATTTTTTTATTTTGCTTGCACCACTTTTGGCTAATTTCCTAAAGGTGTTTTTTTTTGCTTACAATGTATCAAAGTCCACAAGTTAATGCTTATAAAAATTTATTCTTTGCACCTATACACGTCCCACGAAGGGAGATAATTGAGAATGAAGACCTTCTGGCATTGTTGTCGGTTTTCGCTATCCTTATGGGTACACGGCGAAGTGGGTGTCCACAGGGTCCTATTTAACCTTATTGGGGCCTGGAACAAAACTTTTTTCGGGCCCTTCTCAGTTTCACTACTTCAGTAATAAAGAACCGTATATAGAACTTGTCTATGGTATTTTTCGACATAAAGAAGCACATTAAAATGCTTCTTTATTCTAAATGGCAGAGACAGTGGGACCTGGAGACAAACAACAAATTTCATATTATCAAACCCCATGTGCAACTTTGGCCCTCATTAGTGAACAGAAAAGTATATATAGTTTTAACATGTGTATGAATTATACACACTAAATTCACCCATATTTATTTGTTGTTAGGTAAACAACATTCAGTGTGTTCGCGATGTAATTGTCAAATGTCTGTATAGCATAATTTGTCAGAATACCCAAATTTCAATCTTACATTTTTTTCAAAAGTCTTGCCCTTCATTATCTGTTTTGCTTGATAAGATACCTCATGTCCAACTCTTTGCTTTTTTAAAGTCCATAAAATTTTATCCATTTATTTGAATCTTGATTACATTTTCTCATATCCTTTCTTCTCATATTCCTTTTGGTGATTCTTTTAAAGTAATATAATTTTACCCATTGTTTGTTAACAGGTATTGGGGGTATTTGTAACATTTTGTTGTAGAAAATTTATTCGGAAAGGTTTTAGTATACTAAAGTAATATAAAAATAATAAAGGGAGTTTTATAGTTGCGATTTTAATTAGTCCCCTGATACACGAAAACAGATAATTTGCAAATAGTAACAGCTGTGGTATGCATATATGATACATTTCTTTGTTTACATCCGACTTCAAACAGCGAGTCTCATAATGCGCAAATCCAATATTATTCGGAACACAATAAATGCCCAAAAGCTTCGTTTGTTGCTCTATAAGGAAAATGAAGATGAAAGAAATGCTAGGTTAGCAAATATCAGATATTAACAGCAGTATCTGCACTTTTCACTAATCCGCGCATGCGCGAAAAACTGCCCATGTGTAACTAGCAAGAGTTGTGGTATGCATATGCGATGCATTACGACTGATTTTATACAGCGATTGAAATCTCATTAAGCCCAAAAGAAAGGAATCCACTCTTGGGCTGAACATATTAAATGCCAAAAATCTTCATTTGTTGTGCGATAAGGAAAATGGAGAGGGAAGAAAAGTTCGATTAGCGAATATCAGAGAAATAATGACCTTTGAGAAGGAGCACTTATGTTGAGCGAAGTAAACCTTCTCTACAGAATTACAGTTATACAGAATTGATAAAAAAGTGTGGCACAGTAGGTACAATGACTTGTTTGTATATTTTTAAATTTTAAAACAACTTTTTTATTGTGTATTTTCAGGGGATTGTTTTGTCTATGGACACATCATTTTTACTTTTTTAACTAAATATTCCTGAATGTGGGGTATAAAAAAGTGTTTTCTAGCTATTTTTGATAGTTTCTAAATTTATTTTTATGTTTGTTTGATGTTGAATAACATGCCCATGTCATATCGGATGCAGACTAGACTTAAATTTAAAGCTAATTTTTTTTCTTCTTGGATGCTATGCCACGGGCAACGCTGGGCCGGCACTGCTAGTTAAAAATAAGAAAAGGAAATTTGTTTGGGATTTTACATTTCAGTAGGAAGTAGAAATTGTGTGTTCATATTCTGGAATAAACGTCTTCGAATGTTACAAATTTAAAATTATTTTTTTAAATTTTTAATGTTTATATATTTCTGCACATATATTTTTTATACATGTAGAACCGTTTAAGATGCTATTGGGAAAAGAATATTTACCCAATTCTTCGCAGTTCCCTTCCCTTACTATATGAAGGTTAAATAAATTATAATGCGCAATATTGTAATTACTTCACATCTAATGCAATTAATATTCAGTATTTGAGGAAAGAGCAAGAAATAAGAACAAAATAATCTATTCCATCAATAAAATGCAGCTGTGAAGCTTTTATCACTTATTTCTCCTGCACAAAGAATAGATATACTATGATTAAAATATTAATATAAAGTAATCTACATTAGAATTTTAGATTTCGACAATTCTCCACGAGTCAGTCTCTCTCAAATCGGAAAATACATTTTTTGGTATCCTGTCTATCCATCTGTTTTCATAATCCGAAAACTGGTATAAACTTTGAGCTAGGTAGATGAAATTTGATACATACACTTGATAACTCATCCATAAATTTGGTGTAAAATTTTGAATGTAATCCATACAAAATCTGGCAATCTATTTATTCTGTTGCCTATTACACGTAAACTCGATTAAAAATAAGACAAAAGAGTCGAAACTCGATACGCAGCAAAACAGACAATTTTGGCACGCATCGAAAATATAGATAGTCGATTCCCATGTATGTAAATGCAATAAATTAGAAACGGAATGATTTAATAAAATTCTACTACTTATGTGACTCCTTAATGACAAATTCTATGACGAATTTTGATTTTAGTCGGTTGTATACATACATACAAAAAGCATATTCACACGATATATCCTCTAAAAATGCAAGATTTACCCTAAAGATAAATATTTCGTTACTGTCTTTCACGAAAGTTGCCATGGCCTTGCCGAAGATCCTATATCTTATGCAGAGAAAGGAGAAATATGTTATTTATTGCAGAGTATGCCAGAAAATTTCTGGAGCACTAAATCCAATGATTTCCTGAATATATTAATATGACAAACACATTTTAAGTATATTAATGTCTGTCATTTTTGTCACTCACCATTCCTCTCTTTGTTTGAGAAGTAAAATAATATCCAAGCTTTGAAAATGCAAACTTTTTTTAATTTTTATAAAGTTCGAATCGTCCCAGTTTCTAACCCGTTTTAAAACTATTGATACATTAAAAGCTCTGAATCTTGATGAATGTATGCTGGGTAACGCGGATCAAATCGTAGTATTACGACTCCTGCCTTTAATGTGTTAAAAAGGGAAAAATTACAGTAAAATCGAAATGAGGCATAATTTCTTTCTCAATTATAAGAAATCCTCCTTGGCAAACTGGAGGGCAAAGGTAGATTCTTGTACATCTAAGTTGCTATCTAGAGACATAAATTGTTGATGTTAGAGATAATCAGAATAAAGCCATGAAAGTTACTTACTAGTCCCAAATTCTAAAATATTGCAATTGTCGAAAATCTTTCAGTACAAACGTTGTTCGTCTTAATGAAGAGCTAATTTGGCTAATTGGATCTACTTTTCTATCTTCAATATTAAAGAAGTTATGGCGAAATGAAAATTTCATCTCTCCACGAATTCCACCCCTTTGAGGGAATGCTTCCGAGATTTTTACATTTCTAACAACAAATCTCAAGCCAGTCGAAATCCAAACAAAATTGCTCTAATTTTTTTGTTCACTTGCACCCTAACGACCGGATAGACACATTTCCTCTGAAGAGATTTAATTCAAAACTTGATAGGAATCTGCAATTCTAGGGGAAAGACTGTATACCAAATTCCATCCGTCCAGTTCAAGGTGTTTTTGTAGTGCTGTGCACTCCGGCAGCCATATGTAGTTCTATAAATGTGTTTTACGAACTATGGGTTGTCTTAAAAGCGAAGATCCTTCAAAATCGATTGCGCATCTTACTTAACGATTAAAGTTTTTTTACATTGTATTAGGTTGGGGCATAATTATCAGGCTTTCTTTGGCATGATATATTTTAATAAAAAATTACAATATTTTATAATTACCAATTCTTTTAGGTAATGCAAGTGCATATATCAATAACCATTTTCATATTCGTCATATTATTTTGTATGATTTTATGAAAGGATGGAAAGCAGTGCAGTCATTTCACGATTTCAATGAATTTTTCGTGTGAGGGCACAATTAGAGAAAATCGATACTGGGAAAAGTTTGCCCATTTCAAAACTGGCGGCAGTAGCTTGAAAGGCAAGCCAGAAAGAAGACGACTGTCGAAGTTTGAAGACCAGGCACTTTTGGCAGCCGTGGAAGGTGAAGACAGCTTGACAACTCGAATGTTGACCGCCAATTTCAATGTGGACCATTCAACCACAGCTCGGCAATCAAAGAAGTCATTGGAGTAATTGTTGACTAGGATTAATCATTTAAAATTTCTATTGTTGAACTTTTATGTTTCATTTTCATAATAAGTAGTGTTTAAAAACTCCTGATAATGGCGTTTAAAACAAAAACGTCTGATAAGTATGCACCAACGTAATATATTTTGCATACAAGGAAGTAAAAATAAGTTCATCTCAAAATGCCCTATTACTTCGTCTTGGAATAAATCTCGAACTATTCAAAAAGGAAGCCAATGACAAATGCATCAAGCACAAGTTGGCGAAGTACTGATTCGAGTATATTTGTAGCACAGCATACTCACATTTATTTGCTCTTTTAAAAGTCCCAACCTTTATCATAGAATGACCTATTTGATACGAATTACTGTGATTGAATTACCGAATTTTTAATTTTAAGTCCACAACTAAGTGTCATAATTAAGTATTTAAAAATGCAAAGGTCACTTAGAAAACCTTCAATATTTCAAATGCTCCATGTATTATAGTAATTAAAATAACAATAAATTTGCAAAATAGGATGTGTCATCAATTTAGGTAATAAATTTATACGCTGAGGGGTTAAAGCATATTTTGATTCAGTGCGTCTCCCATAAAGATATTGTTCAAAACTTTGCAGAAATATTCGATTTTGTCTTAAAAGATTCTTAACAAATTTTATTCTTCTAGACGTTGCTTTTATGATTTGTTAGACATAATTCTAAATAAGCTGTTTTCTTGCCCATTGAGATCTAAACATGGAGTTTCAAAATGTCAAGGCTAATCTTTTTATGAATTTTATTATTACCTGCTTTGTATATAAAAATGTTTAAAAAACGAAGTTACATTGCTAAATGATCCACAATTGAAGGCAACAGCACCTAATAGAAATCTAATGTTCAAAAGGAGATATTTCACGGTGTTGAGTAAGACATTATTTCAAGAAACAATTATTAAAAAACTAATTTGACGGAGCTAAATTATAGAGAACATGTTCAGAGTTAGTAGTTGTTGCACCATTTGCATGCAACCCAGACGAAGGCCGAAGGTAGGAAATAAGATATTCCACATCCAGGGACGAGATTGCAAATTGTCAAAACAGGAAAAACTTCTTTCCGTCTTTGATAGCGACATTTATTCACTTTTGGAAATCATATTTAAGGTTTTATAATCAGAGCAGTTAATTTTCTTCAAGTATTTTGGAATTGGGTCGCTTATATCGATAACTGATAGAAATGGTTGGTGCTTTGTTCTTGCTTACTGTAGCTTCTTTGGCAATACAAGGTAAAAAAAATTTCGTTTAATATATGGTTAAGTAATTTCTAATTTACATTGATGGAGCTTTTCTGTACTAAATTTGTATAGCCATTGCAATTAAGCTATATCAAGAAATATAATGATCTCATGAAGATCTTTAACTATGTAGGCAGCTACCTAAGGATACTGGACTGATCGATTAAAAGAATGTTATTTATTAACATGTTACCAGATAAATTTATGAAAATACTAATTATATGTTATATTAACTTTTGGAATGATATGGGCAGTTTGTCAAGTTCGTATATGTATTACCACTTTTACAATGTTGTTGTGGAATTTACTTTTATAAATATTAAATTCGTAAACATTATTACTTATATAGCCTCAGTAATTATGTAAATAATGTTGTGTGAGAATGTAAAAACAGTACAAAGATGTATAGTAAATAATTGTTTTGGCAACCGAGTTTGTATGAATTATAAGTTAATTATTTATTTATTATAGACTAAAATAAAAATGTGTTAAAAAGTGAAATTAAACTAACTATTAAAAAAGCTTTATAATGATCATTTATTAAAACCGAAAATGCTTAAATCCACTGCTGATAACGATGTATATCAGAAAGGATTTGTTCTAATTCGAAGCTGACAAACTCGTATAAAAATTCATTTTACCTACAAATTTGAATCAAGAAAAGTAGGCACAAAAATAAGTTCAAACAGAGGGTATGATAATGTATAACATATTCAAATTAAATCTTTATATCTATCTTATATTCAAGATTATGATGATATATTATTAAATCTTCATAATAATGAGAATGTTTCATTATTAATAATTATGAATAATAATATGTTTCATTATTAATAATCATGAATAATTATTAACATATTAAAACAATGAATAATTTGCATGTGTTCATTAAAACCTAACAAACAACTAATCAATAAACTTGAAGTTGTTTTAAAAATAAAAAGATAATTTCAAATTATTGAAATAATCTTTTTGGCGAATTTGGTGTATTGATCCCATTACTAAATTTCATTCCTCTAGGAGTATGTCTGTGTAAATTATCACGTTCAAAGACATTCCTGACCCCCCCCCCCCCCCCCCCAATTTTTTTTTTTTAACTCTGAGATCTCTGAAACGTAGAAATTCCTCAAAATTCTCAAGTTCGAATTGTTTGGGCGATTAGAATACTTTCTTTTTCTATGCTTCTTACATGAGAAGGTAAGAGAAAAAAATATTAATGCGAGTTATTATTTCAAAACGTTCTGGAATTAAAAAAGGTATAAGCTTGAATCGTCTCTCTTTATTTGTTTGTAATTATTTGTAATTATATCACTGGTAATATTCGTTCAAAATATTATATTTAAAATCATCAAAAGGTCAATTTGTATAAACAACTAAACAATAAAAAAATATTTAGGTAAAATGTAATTAGTATTTAAATAAGTAAATAAATTAGAAAAGTTTTATAATATTACTAACAGTCGATTTTATCATTTTATTTTGAATTTTACATAGCAATACAATTTAGTTTTAGTTAAATTAACATCCCGTTTTTAAAGCAACGATAGGGCTCTTTTGGGACGGATCTCGTGATTTTGAACCGCGGTCAGATGACGAGGATGACACCTGAGCTGGTACCCCCCTTCTCCAAACTTCCACACCAGACGTTTGATCCTGATGGATTTAACGCGCACCAGACCTGCTTACACGGCGGTTCTTCGGTGGAATCGGCCCCGAGCCTGCAACAATCAGGTTTCGAAGCCGATACCTTACCACCATTCCACCGCGGCCTCACAAAGCAATACGAATTGATCATTTGCAGTAATATGACCAAACTTTATTGAAGAAACAATGTGTGAATTTTTTTTATTAAAACTGAATTTTTTAAATTAAAAGCTCTATAAAAATTTTGAAGCCCTTCAATTAGAAAGCGCTTAGTACATCAAAAAATTAATTTAATTACCAAATTTCAGTTCATTCAGGTGTCTTATAAAATACTGACTCCTTTTTTTAATCATGCAAATTGCATTAAGTAATTTACAGGAAAGTAAAAAAACCGGAAAAAAGTAAATAAGGAAATTACCTTTTTAACCTTTTAAATCCGTATATCTCAGATTTAATATCATTAATTAAAAAATAAAATTAAAATGCTTAAACATAATTGATTATTTAATTATTAGAATTATCTTATTGGTATTTTTTATCATTAAATCTACTGTTGTTTTTTCTTATGACATTTGCTATCGGACAAGCCCGCTGTTACGAATACAGCAATTTAAGCAGATAGGGTACGTCTCTCTTTTTAGAAGCGCCAAATAGGGCCAAGGGTACGACTTTGCCTCTCACGCATCATTCCTTCCCTTGCACAACCCTTTTTTACAGGAGGGCACATTCACACATTTCACAGATAGCACACAGGATGCACAACCATCCCCGAATTGGGACTCGAATCCGGAAAGCCCAGATCACGAGGAAGGCACGCTACTTGTATGACAGGACGCCGGCTCAATATCTCTGTGCTTTTGTACCCTTAATTTAGTAATAAAATTAATTATTCATTAACTGATCACTCCATAATTAGAATCTACCTGGGTTCAATAGTCAACTGTCTGCAAATTAATATTCATCAACTCATATCTAAAAATTTTTATGAACTACGCTTCATCACAACAATAGAAATTATTATTTTAAATTAAACTTGAACAGAAAAAAAGACCACTGAGTTGCCAGCAAAGAGAAAAAAATCATTGTTAGTAAAATTGTCGAAACCGACTCAGCTGGTGACTGGATTTTTTTTAATTAGTGATATTTTTTTATAACTTTGGAACAGTTTAGATAGCAGGTGACCATTACTGGTATAATTAGAGACCAGGAGCTTTCATGTTTAACTAAAATTTTGAAATCGTAAAGGTAACTAACTTCAGTTACGGTTACTGTACTGATGTTTATGTAGAAACCTTAGGAATATACATAAAGAAGTAGTTTTGATATTCATTTTAGGAATTAGGATATACAAGGAAACTACTGACGATGTATTTGGGGGTCTTGCGCATTCACATATGAAATAAAAATGTCCGAGATCTATTCATTGGTTGTGAAAGCAGGAATGGGCTTCATTTTTTAATTATTAAAATGTAAGATAATATACTAAAAAAAACAGTCTAAGCTGTCTATATTAAAAAATTATGTTAAAAATAAAATTAACTATGTATTCGATTAGGTTTAAACTCTATATAAGATGATTAAAATATAACTTGTTCAGGTTATACTTTTATTTAAGACTTGCAGTACGGCGTTGCCCGTGGCATAGAATCCAAGAAGAAGAATTAGCTTTAAATTTAAGTCTAGCCTCCACCCGATATGACTTGGACATGTTACGCAACATCAAATAAACATGAAATACATTCAGAAATGATCAAAAATAGCAACAAAACAATCTTTTTGGCATTTAATGGGTCCCAGCCAAGGTTGGATTTTCTTCTTTTGGGCATAATGGGATTTGAATCGCCTTTTAAAATCAGACGTAAACAAAGTAACGTATCGCTTATGCCTGCCATAGCTCTTTCTATTTGCTCATGAGTAGTTTGAGGATTCCGCGCATGCACGGAATCATTATAATCGTAATCGTAAAGAACTCTCAAAGTAAACATTCTTTAGTACATCACCTTTATTCAAGAGTATACGAGGAAGTTTTTAGGAGACTTTATTTGCTAGTTTATGAATGTTTACGTAAAATGTCAATAAATGAAGACCATGCACATAATTTGAAAAAATAAAATTTGGCACGTGATAATAAAGTTTAGATTAATTTTTTCATATCTTCAGTTGAGTTTTGAACGAATGAGACATTATTCAATGAGTTACAGAATTAGTGAAATTTCATGATTGCTTTTATTATAATTCAAGAGACTTATGCTTCCCATTAGTACTCTTAAGTCCAAGAAGTTTTTATTTATTTCATGAATCAGTCATTCTTCTAATGTTTCAACAAGGATATATTCATAGATTCTGCTGAGTTTTGAACAAGTGAGACAATGTTCAATGAGTAACAGAATTAGTGAAATTTCATGATTGCTTATATTATATTTCAAAATCCAAAGGGATTCTATTTATTTTAACATATCAGTCATTCTTCTGAGGTTTCAACAAGAAATATCTTTTACAGGGTGCTTGAGTGATGATGCCCCTAAGACCTTCTTCCAGAAGTTTTGTGATGACGCTGAAAAATGCGCAAATTATGAATTGGGTGAAAGATTAGGCGAAATCAAGTATTTGCCAACAACGGAACAGGAACTCGATGCGTATTGCCCGTAAGTATAAATGAATTTAATTTCAGTAACTATAACAATGCACTGCTTACTTTGAACGGTATGCTTTTAAAAATTCTATTTGTTAAAATCTTATTGTACAGTAAATGGTAAATTATACAGTAAATGGTAAATTTAAGGAGAAAGGAAATATACGTAAATAAGTATGCGCGTTATTCAATGAATAATCATTGGAATTTTTTGAAGCTTAACTAAAACAAAATCTAGTTAAATTAATATGTATATTAATTAATTAAATTAATATTATGTACGTATTAGGATATCCGAATAATAGATGGCGCATGCTACACATCATGCTCCGTCTATTGATATCACTCATTGAAACTGACTGCCGACTAAGTACTAACCTACTATCACGAGAAAAACCCTAGTAACCCTAAAAGTAGGGGTCAACCGGTTTGGAAAAGGAGGTATTCAATAACATTTTGGGGCTGAAGGAAAGGTCTGTATTTCATTTGGCGCCAAAAGAACTAGTTAGGAACCGGATATTTCATTATCACAAGCGACATGAATTTCTCTTTTAATGGAGAGCGTTTAGTTAGCTAAATGTGATCTATTTTAATGTCTACTTCCCTCTTTACTTAGACTCGTCGACTTATAGTAACAATATTCAGGGTTTTTCTCGTGACGGTAGGTCAGTACGTTTTATTTCACTTTCGCCTATGGCAATGATGGATTTGACAAATGAAAAATATGGTAGAAATTTAATTATCACCCTATGAAGTAAACTGAAACTTACATCATAACCTGAAAGTTTAAGGGAAGTCTGTCTGCACTTCAGTCTCTCTGTTTAAAACGTTTAAACTGGGTTTCAAATGAAGCTGGATCCGAAATCCAATGACTACTCCAACTGAAGCAATCGAGATCACAGCTACTGGGATAGTGAGATGATCATCAACAATGGTGTTGATGCTATGATAGTGATCATCAACACCACTACTGTGATAGTGAAGAAGAGAGATATTTTAGAAAGACTAAATTTTTCAATGTATACCACTAACACTCAATTCATAGGGAAACTATATCGGCTTATGCTTGCTGGAATCCGACATTTCTTAATACCTTTCAAAGATCAATATTATATGTACAGGGTGATCAGCGAATAAGCCTGATTTCAAAATTAAATATCTCTAAAAAATAGATCGACAAAATTATGCAATAAACTGTACGTTTATTAGCAAAACTGTAAAAATAGTGTACAAAAGTTAGAAAATTTAGTTACAAAAATATGGCGCTCTGCTCTGAAAACTTTATCTGAAAGGAGTCTTCAAAAAAAAAAAAAAAAAAAAAAAACGGACGATAAAGTGATGCGGTCTTTGCAATCAAAATACAATTTTTTCAAAATGTTCACCGTTCGAAACAATGAGGTGGCGTAATTGAACAATGAAATTTGGTATCACGTGTTGCAATGTCTCAACGGAAATGGAATGACATGCAACACCAATCAACGATTCAAGTTCATCTAGAGTGGCGGGATTGTTTCTATGGACAGTGTCTTTCAATGCTCCCCAGAGAAAGAAGTCACAAGGAGTCAGATCGGGAGTCATTTTTCATTTCTGATGTCACATCACACTGAAAGCGTCTATAGGCATTGTGAATAGAGCGCCATCTGTTAACGATTTTTGTAACTAAATTTTCTAAACTTTTGTATGGCATTTTTACAGTTTTGCCAATAAACGTACAATTTACCGCATAATTTTATCGATCTTTGTTGTAGAGATATTTAATTTTAAAATTAGGGCTTATTCGCTATTCACCCTGAATCTGATACTTCATGCAGTCCTAATTTAGAAACACATGCTTTTTTTTCACGAATTTGAAGAAATACATATGAAGTATGCACACTTTATCATAAAAGACAGTGGGAAAACCTGTAAAAGAGATTCTGAAGAGCTTATAAAATCGACTTTCAGCATATATTTTAAGGTTGAAAAAAATCTTGAGATAAAGGTATTGAATATAATGGGGAGTCTTTTGAAAAAGATCTTACAGAATTCGGTGGGTGAACACCTATAAATATTTTTTCTAATTTATATCATTCTTTATTAAACTGCCTTATATGGGAGAAAACTCTCTGATTTTACAGTAATTACCATACTTAAGGATAAAAAAGTGATAAAGGAGAGAGCAATTGAGGAAAACTTTAAAACAAAGTATCGAAAGAATGGATTAATAGGAAATTGCATATCCGAGATAAAAGTAATTTTTCAGCTTCTTACTTTTAAAGAGTAGTTGTAGTTATTTATAACCTTTAACTCAAAACTTACTTATTTTGTTAAGGGGATAATTTACCGAATTTCATTCCTTTCTAATCTTCAATCGTAAAAACTCTTCGAAAAGAGGAAAATTTCAAACCATCGCCATTTCTATTCCACCCCATTATTCTTGGGATTTAAAATAAGAGAAAATAATGGTTGTAACCATTAGTATTAATTTTAACTCTCAGCAGCTTTTCTGTCAAACTTAATACAGTACTTGTTAAGTGAAATAAAATTATTCGCAATTATTGAATGATTCTAAAGTCATTTAATTGATTTAAAATCAGATTAAATTATTCATGTAAATTTTTCAAGGGTACCTTCATGAAATTGTTCAAGAATTTCTTTTCTGGTTTTGTATTCCAATTACGATGGATTAAGAACTCGAATAATAAAATTATTCTGAAATTTATTAGAGTAGATTACGTTTAATCCTATTTATGTATTTAAAAAATATTTAAAAAAATGTATTCATTTTATAAACGTAAAATGAATAAAAAATTTTCCTAAGAAAAATGTGGAAATTAAAAATGAAGTATTAATATGCGATGATTATTTTATTGAATGATATATTGAAAAGTAGTATTCGCGAGTGCAATGATCACTGGAAAATGAATTCGTATTCTGAAATTTATATAAAATGTTCATAAGATATTTAATTTTAACCGCTTTTTTTAAATTCAACCTTCACGATGTGATCTGAAATAGTACAATTATTCTGTAATTTTTTTTCTTAGCACACGGAATTCGGTTGATAAAGTATTTACAATCCTTTTTCGATAACCTGTACTTTTTTCTAATCGAAGTTGAAAATTTCGAAAATGAACACAGGTTGAATTATACCAGCTACTCCTAACTATATAATTTGTACCTAAGTGGAAATTCAAGAATTTCGAGCAATTTTTTAAAATGAAAAAGGTTTTTCAAATTTACACTATTTTGAAAAATAGCTATTTGATAAAGGATTTATTGCGGTTTTTTAGTCCATTTTACATTTTAGTTCCTTTTACTTTATATTAACGCACTCATCCCTCATATCCTTCTCCAGTAACATATCCAGATGCAAATTTTGAGATCTGTTTTGCATTACCAGTTCAACAAACGAAAACAATGAAATATCTGATATTTCTTTTTCATAGCTAATTTCAAAATATCTGGATTGGTAGTTTATACGATATAAATGGGTATTGCAAACCGTTTTCCCATGTCCTCCAGTATGTTCATGGTTATCAGTGCATTTCTTCAGAACTTGAAAATTTTTGACTTTCAAGAAATGACTTTATCTGAAGACTCAATCGAGATATGACAGCAAATCAAAAGAATAATTTAATTGCGTTAAAAAGCAGTGATGTTTATATAGGCAAACTGATCATCTCTGTGAACCTATGAATAGGAGTTTATCATAATGGTGTAACCAAAGTTTCGAAAGTTTAAATTTTTTCATTCGATATACAATCACCAACTACAATAAAAAAATCCCCTTTTTAAAAAATTTTGTGATTTACTATCACATTTTCCCAAAATTGATATCAATAGAAATGGCTAAAAGGAACAGGTTTATTGATGTAGAAAAATTAATTAACATAGTTAATTTAAAATCTCCGAAATTTTCAATTACTGAAATTTATATTTTTAATTAATTTGATTCAGTAGAGCTTTACAAGCACGTGTATAAAATTTCGTTCCAAAATTCGCTGTAGTTCTTGAGCCATAATGTTTTCTGAACTCTCAAAATGAGCCAATCCAAAGGTGATTATATATTAATAACACTCAGCTTTTAAAAACCGAACAACGAAATAGTAAAGTGAAAAAAATAATCAAACATTCCTACATTCAATCTGTCCTGCAATTAAATAAAAATCGTTTGACCTGAAAATAAATTTAACATTGATCTGGGGTGGCGTTAGTCTGGTGGTAAGATTTCGGCTTCGGTACCGAAGGGTTTTAGGTACGAGATTTGATTCCACCGAAGAACCGTCGTATAAAGGGGTCTGTTGTACGTTAAATCTGTCAGGTCAAGCGTCCTCCCGCTGGTGTGGTGTGGAGAGGGGGTTGACAGTTCAGGTGTCATCTGACCGTGGTTCAAAATTCCGAAGCCCGTACCAAAAATAGCTGTTCAACGGGAAGTTAAAATAACTAAACCAAAAAAAAAAAAACAATATTTAACCAACTTGTTGATGACTGTACGTTGAACTAGATGAAAATCCATTCTGATTAATTGGTCAAACGATAGATTTCGCTTATTTCGTTAGATATGGGATTATTTTTCTACGTTTTCCACATATTAAAAAAGAAAACCTAAACTTTCTAAATGCCCTGGTGCATGTGATACGGCTATTAAATTATCATTGTTAGAATTGTTTTCAAATAAATATTATGGATGAAAATAAAATTTGTCTTGTTTTTCAGATCTATTACTAAAATGATGTGGTGCATAGTTCAGGAGTGTTCCGGGAAAAGTATCTTCTGCTCCGATTCACCAAGTAACATGAGTGGCAATTCCATTACTTCAGCGCTAAATGTAGGCGGGATTTTACTCGAGATATGTACCTACGGATCTCAGTTGCGCCAAAGTACGTGAATGATAGGTTTTTTTGTGCGTAACGCGTTTAATATGTATATGTTTATTTAAATTAATTGTTATATTTAGAACGTAAAAACTATTCACGGAATGTTTAAAATATCAATCACAACTGAATGTTTAAAAATTATGGAAATTTATTCAAGGTATAAATATAAATCTAATCTTTATAGCAAAAGCTGAAATTAGTTTTGTAATCTGAATTAACTGGGATTCGATTCGAATGATTAAATAATTGAATAACTGAATGAAAAAAAAGGTTTTAAGGGAAAAAATGAAGCTTTCTTGAAATATTAATTTAATTGGGCAAATTAATTCAATTGCTAAAATTGATAGAATAATTTTATATATTTTAATATTATGTGCTTATTCGTTTTTAATGTTTTTAAAATTTTTTTAGGATTTCTTTTATTGGATTTTTTGAGGATTTATTTTCATTTTTTTGAGGATTTATGCCGATTCTTTTCGAGGATTTTTAAACAGTTCCGAGTAATTAAAGATTCTGGTAACTGAAAAATCGACTGATTGGAGTTCTAAAGCTCACTAAAAGACGGTGTCGACTTGCACTTTGGCACTGTAAAGTTGTTGTAATCATACAACCATATCAAGATTTTTAGAGAATTAATCCACCTTTCTTATCATTTATAGCTTAATTATCTAGGTATCTGAAAAAGAAAAAAAAATATTTACTTAAAACGAAATAATTAAAGATTGAGCACTGAAACTTGTAAGCTGACTGAAACTTGTAACTCTTCAAAAACTACCAACTATTCCTCATTTTAACTCAGCTATACTTGGTATAAAATGAAATCTCCTAAAAGAGTCTCTATATTTCAACTGGAAAAACTCGAGAAACACGTAATTGATATTGGAGATACTTGTCCCTTTTGTAGGGTGTTTATTGGTAAAGATTTTAGTATATTGAAGTCATATCAAATTAAAAAACAGAAGTTTTGTAGTTGGAATTTTAATTATTTTCCTACTACGATTCGCTTACACCTTAAAGCAGCAGTAGCTGTGCGTTACACTTATCAGCATGTACGCAAATATCAAGAACTGTGGTATGGATATGTGATACATTTCTTTTTTTACGTCTGATTTTAACCCATTTGCATCATTAGCATATATGTACGCTCTATTTTAATGGTCACTATCACTGGAGTGTATATATAAGCTCCAGTGATAGTGACCATATAGCGTATATATATATTCATATTATATACTATATACCTATATGCATTCCACATTTCAAATATTATCACATTGAACAAAATTACCAACAAATAATGCTCAAAAAGGATTTTTTCTATTTTTATACAATTTTTCACCTAAATATGAAATAAATTTTTTTCTCTGATATGGGCCTTTTTTTCATATTTTCATAAGATGCAAATGGGTTAAACAGTGAATAAAAACTCATTATACCCCCCCCCCAAAAAAAATAAACTGATATTGCAGATATTTGGTACTATTTTGTAGGGTATTTATTGGGAAAAGTTTTAGTACATTGAAGTCCATAAGCAATTTTATGTGGCACTTTCTAGACTCGCATCCAAGCAAAACTTTTTCTTTTTGGCTACAGGATAGGATTAAAAGCAGCCTATATAATTTACAAAAAATATTATGAAGCAAGCTGAATTTTATTTTCCTATCAGATTACGCAGAATTGAAAAACGAGTGGGAAAGAGTGAGTACATTAAGTTATTTGTATATTTTTAACTTTTAAAACAGGTTTCTTATTGTATATCTTTAGTGAATCTGGAAAAGCTTTGATATACTGTTGTTTTCGATAAAAAAATCATTTTTCACCGAATTTTATCGAAATGACCAGTAGCGTAACGTTAACAAAAGAGCCACAAAAAATTGTCAACTTCGCAAAGCGCCAATTAACTGTATATCAAAGTCTAGCTAAAAATTGTTTTGTAGTCATTTTTGATGATTTCTAAGTATATTTTTGCATTTGTTCGACGTTGCATAACATGCCTATGTCATTTCGGATGGAGGATAGATTTAAGTTTAAAGCTAATGTTTCATCTTGGATGTTATGCCACTGATAATGCTGTGCGGATACTGCTGTTATAGTATTAAATCTGAGAGTAAAATACTTATATTAGATAATGGAAAATAAAATGTAGTTTCTCTGCTCCCATGTGAGCTACAGTTTTCACACTCGAATTTAGTTCGATCTTTGTCTGCCTATTTTTGTAAATTTTCTCGATCCAAAGCATAGTTATATTTTATGTCTTTTTTCACTCTAATAATAGTACAAACAAAATTTTTTATTATATATCATTTGAATTTATTTGTTCTTTTTTAGCCGATAATTATTTATTCATATAGAGATAATTAAGGAATCAAAATAAATAGTAAATATTAAAATCATTAGTCCAGTGCTTGAACTGATTAAAGCAGCAATAAATAAATAAATTAATCATCAAATATTTTTGTATATCAAAAAGGGACAGTTATATTTTAATTCAATTTATTATTGCAGTCCTTAATATATAATTCACTACCATAAACATAAAATCACAACATCGATTTTTTCTAGTTCAATAACATACAGCAAAAATTCATATAGGGGCAAAACAATAACTTAATTTTAAAAAGGAAAATGAAATCCACAATCGTAAATTTCACGTTATCATGTGCGAACACTATTTTTTAAGTCATTACATGTCTAAATTAGTTTAAAGTCATCAACCAGTTTAAACCGGTTTGGAACAATCAAGACGAGGCTTCTCTCTCTCTCTCTCTCTCTCTCTCTCTCTATATATATATATATATATATATATATGCTATTTTCAAATAATAGATTATTTAACAATAAATTTTTAAACATATTAATTTACATAGAATTTTTATGAAAACAATATTTTTTTAAACACAAAGGCTATTTTCTAATTTCTGAGATCATAAAACCCTTTCATAATGGATTAATCTTAGAACAGGAGTCAAATCCTTCAATATTTCCGACGGAAATATCACCTCATTCCTCATTAAGAAGGAATGAGGTGATATTTCTACATTAGGGGAAAAGGAAAATATTTTTTTTCAAAACTGTTATAAAACGCGAGCAAAGTTTTTTTTAAACATATTATAAAAATTAAATTATTTCATTTCCTTCGAAAAAAATTATATTCCGTGAAAATAAGAGCTATATTATAATTCATCCTTCTAAAAAGCACCTGCTTTCAAAGAAGCCTACATAATTATAATACAATACTAGTAAAAGCGGTGAAAAAATATATGAGATCAAAAAATGTTGGTGAATATTTCATTTATTCATTGCCTACGCTATCTCAAGCTTCAACTATTCATAGCCTTTAATTAGCCAAAAACCCTAACGAAAACAATATCATTTTTTACATGGTGAAAATTAAAAAAAAAAAAACTGTTATAATTCAGAATAAAAAAGTATTCACAAAATTTCCCTAACATTGAACACTGAGAATTCATTAAAAAATTATTTGCAAAATTCTATCCTAACAAACTTTCAGCAAATTAATGTGCAAAAAAGGTTGATGAATTCGTACAAACGTTAGATAAATACATAAAAAGAAATGAAATCAGCTAATTTAATAGGACGATTTTTTTCTATTAGGAAACGTATGTACAAATTTCGATTTAAGATTTGTTTTTTGTGTCTCTGAAACAGACAACAGAATATTCATTACGCAACTGTAAACGAATCAGAGATAAATTTTAAAAAATTAGGCATAGAAGTAATTTTCAAGCATAGACTCTTGAATCGACTTTTATTCCTCTATTTTGTCAAGAATGAATGCCAAAGGAAAAAAAAATCTCCAATTTCTACGAGGAGTGGTAAAAAAAGTTTATAAGCAGGAATATTTGGAAATTAGATATTGTGGATGGGATTACAGTTACCCAGATTGGAAACAGATGACGCTAGTTGTCTTAAACCGGTCGTTCAAGCAGATAGTTTTAATACTGAGGCCTGAAACAGCGATAGTAATGTCAAGACGTCTAGAGAAGCGATCCCTCAGAGAAGTGCAAGCCGTGATACGATTTTTATGGGCTAAAAGTATTTCCACTTAGCACATTCACAGACAAATTGCTGAAGTGTAAGGTAGCGAAGCAATGAGTAGAAAACAAGTGACAAAATGGTGTCGTTCTACTGAAGCGGGCAGAGCAGAGCGATTTCTGGAAACGCTTAGGTGAGATATTTAGAGTCATTTCCCATACAGCCCTGATTTGGCTCCCAGCGAATATTTCCTTTTCCCGGTATTAAAGAAAGACTTATCAGAAACAAAGTTCCCATCTGATGATGATTTTCAAAAAGGTGCCGAGAACTGATTCAATAACCAAGGACCTGATTATTACCATGACAGGTGAAACAAATTAGTCCACGGTGTATAATTTCTCAATAAATTTGGTGATTAGGTAGAAAAGTGAACATCACATATGTCTCTTAATTACAATTTGCATATTGAGTCTGTTCTTAACACATTAAAAGTAGGGGATCTTGACGAAAGTATGCTAGGTAACGCGGCTCAAATCGTAGTACTATGATTCACTCTCGCCTTTAATATGTTAATAGAGCATTTTTCCTTTGCGCTGCAAACTTTTTTTTACCACCTCTCGTGTATAGCAAAGACATAAGCTGTATTATATTTCATCGCATCAAATGAATTTTTGAATTTCAAGCAGTTAAATTTTGTTCTATGATATTATGATAAAGACAATTCCAGCATAATTAGAGAAAAAAAATAAGCGTTTATTTTTTCCGAAAGGGGATGAATTTTGTCTCGTTACAATTTTTTTTCTTGTATTATATATATAAATATAAAAAAGTCCAGTTTTAAAATAGTCATCAGAGCTCTTAGACTTTTATTTATTTGATAATTTAATTAATTATTTTATATTTTTATTCATTCTCCATCTTTTATAGAGTACCTTTCTGATATTTCCTGCATAAAGGACGTCATGCTTGGAGATGGTAAAAACAATAATAAGTGTCTAATGGAAGGTTATCAAGTTATAATAGCTTCGAAACTTTCAGTGGAGGGTGTTTCTGAGGAAGATAAGAAGAAAGATACCTACTGCATGTAAGTATCGTACTGACATTTAATACCTTGGTCAAAATTTTCATAAAAACTACAGACAACAGATTAATATATTTATAGACTGTCGCAAAATTGATAAAAAATTTAAATTTGCAGCCATCTGTGCTGTAAAGTATTAGAAATCTATTAGAAACCTTAGGGTTTGTAAAAATGGAGTGTTATGCGATAGAACAACGTGCTAACGCAAGATTTGAATTAATTAAAAATGACGATTTTTCTCTCTAAATGGTTGTATTTTTATTTTAAAGTACCCAGGATAGTTATATATGGAATAAGAGAGATGGCAAATAGCCTCCAAGGCTCTTCTAGCACATACACACTTTTTTATCAAAATTTTCCATTACTATTTTGCATTTTGATGGAAACATTGTTAGTGCAGTGTTAATTTTCCTCCTGGAAAATGGGAAAAGACTACTCATGTTAAAAAAATTAACCTAAATTAAAACACTAAAATCTTTTTTTTAAAACTAAAAATAGAAAATATCTATAATTGCCAGCCAATTTATAAACATTTATTAATACTAAAAAAACGTAGTTTCGTTCAAAATTTCTTGATGATAAATGTTGGATTTATAAATTCAAAATTTTTACACCTCCTGTTTTGCTACATTCTCTATTGATTATTTCGTTACTTTAAGTTTTTTTTCAAAAAAAAAAAAAAAAAAAAAACATTTTTAAAGCTTCTTCACCAGTTGTCTTAGTCACTGACATAGAATTTTTCTTAGATTACAGGAATCCTAATTATGAATTAGAAAAATCTTATTTTATATTTACATGTGTGCAGTTTTAACATGTATGATATATACAGTCATATATATTATATTCATAACAAATTTCAACGCATTTTATTTTTACTTTGTGAAAGCAGAACTTTAGTTAGTCAGTAGATTTGGTGCTGCCATCTCTTGTCTTTATTAGATACTATATTTAGAAAATGAATTTTTAGCTTAAATTCCTTAAAAGTTTATCAACTTAAAAAGAAGCTATTAAAAATGTCAATTCAAAAGCAATCACTAAACGAATTAAGGTTACATACGACTCAAAAAAATTTTAAGATAATTGTCTAATTTGATATCGCCATAAGAAAAATACACATAAGAAAATCACAAACCCTAAGAAAAATAGATTTTATTTTATTATAACATATCTTCAAACCCTAATATATGTATTTATTCTAGAGAGTAACAAAAAATGTTTTAGGAAAGGTCACCTTGTTAGTAGAAATACTGATAAAATACTTGTCTAAACAAAATAATCTGAGTATCTAAATAATCAGTTTAAGCAACAAATCATTTATATTTAAATTCAGTTTTTATTTATCAGCTTCAATCAAGATAAAGCGTTATAGTGATTTAAAATGTCTACTTTTCAAATCACTAGAAAAGAGTTTTCAAGAGAAAATGTTCAAGAAATTGCAGTTCAGTTTGTAGAACATAGCATAACATATATTCAGTAAAAATTTTATGTGAAAATATTTAATAATTTTGTAATATAATGCTCGCAATACCAAACACATTTTCAGATAAAGTGCAATAAAATTAAAATATTTCGAATTCTAACTGTTTTACAGAGATTGAGTTTAAAACTAATGTTATGGTTGGTTGGTTGTTTTGTGTTTTTTTGGCACAAGAGCCAGCCATCTTTGGCCAAACTGCGCCATCCACGAGGTTAAAAAGAGGTTTAATGTTTTTTAAAATTAAAATAAATGAATGGTTTCATAAAAGCAGAATAAAATAGTTAAAAACATTGGAAACAGTAGCGCATGATTATGTATTTTTGTAATGACAAAAATTTAAAAATTTAAAGAGCTTGAAGAATTTAAATGCATGGTAAAAATTTGATAGCCTATAAAAATAAAAAAAAATTTAGATGGTGGTTATCTCGCAATAAATCAGTGAGAGTTAAGGGTGAAAAAAACTGGTTACGATGAGTATTAAAAGTTGGGCACACGATCAAGATGGGATGAACTGTAAAATCTGTGCGACATGTGGAACATATAGGTGCTTGTGAGTGAACACTCGCCTATCTTTCCTTTGAACCGTCTGTAAAATTGTCTCCCTTCTCTCTCACCTTTAATTCTTCGCCATCTTCAGAGTTTACAACAATAATCTGAAACACTTTTTCTCATAACTTTTACAATAATGAGAATTTTTTAATGCGAATTGTTATAAATTCTTCAGAAAAAACTAGAGAATATATGTATTAAAAAATCATTTTTTTTCTTCATATATACGAGTTGTATATTCTCTTAATAATAACTGAAAAAATTGCTTCTAATCGGGGTTTTATGTTTTAGAAAATACTTTCAATGGAAAAAAGGCAAAATCCTCGTTTAATGTACCCCTTGTTTCGCCACTGATACCAAACCATCTGTAAAAAGTCCCCAATTTAAAATGGATGACCTTTTAAACAATACTATGAAACAATTACCCACCATTTATAATAAAATTATGAGATTTATTGATCGTGATTATTTAATCTAAGTATACTCCTTTTCGAACTTTTATGGACCACGATTGCTGTAATTTATAAATTATCTTATAATCACGAAAAATCCAGTTGAAAATAAAGAATAAAACTCAAAAAATTCTACTCGACTGTTAAGATGAAAAATTGAAACAAAGACAATTCAAAAAGCTCGAGCAGATGTTTTTAGTTTCTCTTCAGAAAAAAATCGTAAACAGACGATTTCAATTACAATAAAATAATTTAGCAAGAATTTCAAAGTGTTCAAAATTATCACTTCATATTTTTCTTTAAAAATAACATAGAATGGTTTTTTATTAGTGGCGCCAATACTTCAAATTCCCAGGTAGCATAGTCTGCTATAGTCAGTTGTACAATATTGTGCAGTATTATATGATATTAAACAGTATTCCACAATATTAAAGAATATTGCAAATATTGACCGATATCATACAATAATGTACAATATAAAACAATTTTATTAAGTTCCTTAATGGATGTTTATTTGTCGATTATTTTTAATTTTCATTTATTATAAAATAGCTGTAGTAGATATAAAACTCAACAAGCGAAAAGAATGCAAACTAATCTGTATTAGGCTTACTAAGAAAATTATTCCGCTTTCTTTATCGGTTTATAAAAACTCAAGGGCACACTAAACTAGGATTAAACCTTAGAAATATATATGCTTCCGAGATTACTACAATAATTTAAATTTATTATCGCTTCTTTTGACACCCCACTACATTTGAATATGATTCTTAATGTTGAATTGCTTTTTATTTAGGTCAATGCTGAATACATTTACGTGTTTAATTGCTCAGACGGAGCGAACTTGTGGAACAGAGGCCAGTACTACAGTGCAGGAGTTCTTCACCAAAATCAATCTGTTGAAATGGTTGAATTGCAATGAAGCTCATATGCATGAATTGAAGACAAAGTTATTACAATCTCGTATATTAGATACGAAGAGAGAGGAAATATTTTCTAAATTTTATTGAAAGAATTAAAAACATCGCAGTTTAATAAGACTTTAAAAAAAGTGTGTCGAATGTAATTCCAAGTTTGTATTTATTTCTGATGTGAATAAATACATTTGTTTTTCTGGTGTGCATAAATATAGTTGTATTTCTGGTGCACATACAGATGAATGACTATTTAGAATTTTTTTAAACACAAATCTATTTTTTATGTGGAATTTTTTACATATTCGCGTTAAGACAAGAAAGAGAAAATGTCAATATTTCCTAAGTCCAAATTTAATCAAAAGTGTAATAAAATTTTGTGTGCCAGCTGTATTTTCTTAAAACTTTGTCTCATAGAATTAAACTATGCATTATCTTGATATTTAAAAAAAATTACTGTTGTGATATTATTATATCTATTTCAGAACTATTTTTTAAATTTAATATGTTTTACAATCGATATCTATGTATGCTATATTATATATATATATATATATATATATATATATACAGAGAGAGAGAGAGAGAGAGAGAGAGACAAAAAATTATTTTTACTTTGAGGATGAAATTAAAATTAATTTCATTACTCTATCAAGTAAATTAATGATATGCTTATCTTAAGTTTAAAATTAAACTAAGGAATAGTTTTCTTTGGGCATTAAAACTGAAGTAAAATTTTAAATGTCACTTTGTTCCATAGTATATACTCATCTAAATATACATTCAAAGTGATTTGTAGAAGAATTTTATTTTTAAAACGATATTTTACAGATTTATCGAATAACAAAAATTAATAAATTTATTCGATATTAGTTGTTTAATAATCAAGGAAATCAAAATTTTGAGTTAAGAAGTTGGTCATCGAAGATGGTTAGCCAAATCTAAAAATTTTTCCAAAAAATATTGATTTGTCTAATAAAATAAAATTATTTACCCTTAAAAAGAACACAATTTGATTTAGAATCATTGGAAAGTTGTCCAAAAGAATCCAATTATATTACAGCTAAATTATAAGTTTTAGTTATAGATATTTCTAAAATGGGTAAGTTGTATTTTGGCAGTGGTACTGAGCTTTAGGAATTAAAATTATTATATAGCTATAAGCAGCTGTATTTTATGAAACAGTATTAACAACATACCAGTTAAAAATAATTGATATCTTAATTATCGAAATAGAATTTGGTCATGACCTTTAAATTTAAGCAACATAAATAGCTGAATTCTATGGCTTTAAGAAACTTTAACCACTAGCACTCCAATGTCTACTCTCAGGCACCATTCAAGGCAGTGCATCGTTTCGTCGTTTTATTTACTTATTTTCTTAAATTTTGGCTGATAAAAATACTTAAGAGTGGTAAAAATAGGTAAATTAATTTTTAGGAAAATTCAACTTAAAAAATTCATATATATAAATTTTTCAGTGCAATAAACAAGTCCTCTTATTCTGCAAATATTTATGCAACGAATTACTTTTCGGAACACTAAGGGTTAAAGAGTCTCCAACCAAGTTAAATAACTCATAATTCATCTTTTGATTTATATTGTATGAAATATAGAATCATAATAACATCTCTACATTTATCTAACACTTTCAACGCTACAGACGAGATTTCTCGTGTTTCAGATACTTCAAATTGCAGGTTTCTGAGAGCTAATATTTGCTTGTTAAGCCAGTTTAGATAGTTCGAGCTTTCTAATACATATTTTCGGAATACGTTTATTTATTGTATGAAAAATATCATCAGCCGGAAGAATTGATATCTCAGTAGCGTTGTCAGTGTTAAATGCTTATATATTTACGAAGAAGGAATTTATTTGTTTACACGATTTTTACATTTAAAGACATGTTTACATATTTAGAAGTAGGCTCGAAGCATGTTTTGGTCCGATTTGCAATAATGTTTAAATTTTATCTAATTCATGTGACAGAAGTCCTGAAGTAAAATGCTAATAACAATAATATGGAGTGGAGTTAGTATGTTTAGTTAAAATATATCAATGCATCATTGTAGGTGACATAAGTCCTAAAGTAGAATGCTAATAACAATAATATGGATTGAAGTTAGTAGGTTTAGTTAAAATATATCAATGCATCATTGTAGGAAAAATAAGACAGCTATTTTGGAATCGACCTAATATTGAACCACAGTCAAAATATTAAAAAACAAACAAATTACTCTTTAGACAGCAGTACCTCTTGGAAATTCAGTGTCAAACAAGAATGAGGATTTTTTACTCTCTATTTGTGATTTAACCATTGAATAATATATGATGAAATTGGAATTTGAACATGAAACTGTTAATCTTGTCAATGAAAGATCTTGAGATTCTCAAGATATGAAGATTCTGTCAATTATTATTCTTAGAACAAATTTTATGCAAACATAAAAATCATTTTAAAAGTAAAAGAATTCTTTGCATTGCAAGCTAAACAAAGAATTTAAATTTTCAAGTTATTAATATGTGCAAAAATTATTTAGGCTTTTTTTTCAACTTCTGATTTAACACTGTGGATTAATCTTTGTTGAAATTAGAATTTGAACCGAAACTTCTCATCACGTCAAAGAAGGATCTTGAGATCCCGTTTATAGACAATGAAGATTCAATCATTTATTATTATTTGAATAAATTTAATACAAACATAAAAAATCTTCAAAAAAGTAATTAGAATTCTATACTTTGCAAGTTGAATAAGGTATTTAAATGTTTAATATGCATCAAAATTTAGTCGTTTTCTTTCAAAGATCGATATTTAATTTGCATGTAGGAATTTTATTAGATCAGATTTGAATGAAATTTTATTCACGCTAAAACTATATAGATATGTTAAATTTTGTTTTAAAAAATCTATCAAAATATTAACTTAAACTTGAATGTTGTTCCATTTGGTAGTTGGATGAAAATCAGTGAAATACATAAAAATGTTTCAAGTTTTACAAAATTTGACTGAATGTCAAAATAAAATAGGAGAAGTAAGTATTCTTTAATCCTCTAAATGCATAAATTTTAAAAATCACTATTTAGATGCGATTTTTGCAAATAAGCTTAAATATTTTTCAAACAGAATGAACACATACTATATGTTAATCTATAATAACATGATATAATTTAAAAAAGGGGAAAATTCATCCCAAAAATATGACTTACAGAATAAAGAAGCCATCAAAATCACAAAAAATTGCTACAGTACTATTAAATATATGAAAATTCAATTAAAAGGAAAATAATTTATATACTTTTTTACTTTATAATGACCATATAATTTTTTCAGGAAAAGAAAGTATAATACCTAGATATTTCACTTTGATTTTATGAACAAAAGAAACGCCATTCTTTTATACCTATCTTAAATAATTATTTCAATTATTATTATTGTGCAGAGAGGTAAAAAAATGGGTATTACAAGTAAATATTATCATTATTAATGCAATCAGAATGGGTGCTACAAGTAAATTTTATTAATTTTAAGACAATCAGAATGGGTGCTACAAATAAATTTTATAAATTTTAAGGCAATTGGAATGAGGCCTACTAGAAAATTTTATTATTTTTGAATTGTAGTTGTTACTGCATAGCGGTGTAATCAATTTTACTGTCATATCCAAATAAGAATTGCAAGAAAGTATGACATTTATAAAATAATTTGAAGCACTTATCTTTACAGTTGCACTTGATAATTTTTAACACAAATCTTGGATCATATCCAAGTAAGAATTGCTAGAAAAGTATGACATTTATAAAATAATTTGAAGCTCTTACCTTTACAGCTGTTCCTGATAATTTTTTAGCACAAATCTTGAAACCAGAAAAATTGTTGGGACGCCTTATGTTTAGTAGACATTTTATTTATTTATTTATATAACTTTTAAACAATAAAAATGGTATGTATATGTATAAAAAACCAAATAAAAACTAAAGACTGAATAGACAACCATGATTCAAAATAAACTACACTGTACTGATTGATTGATTGGTTTTTGATAAATGTGCTTCTAACAGGGAAAAAAAATTCAACGAATTTTATTATAAAGAATTTTTAATACGCAAAATCATTTTGAAAATCGTGAAAACCAACTAACAATACTTATGCAATCATATGAAGAAAAATAGATTCAAATAAAAAACTGCAAAGAAACATTTAATATCCTAACAAAAATGAATTTAATGGATGGTAAAAAGGAAACATTAACGCAGTATTTGATAGTCAAATCTTTTAATATCGACTGCAATTATTGATGGCCGCCTAGTCAGCACAGCGGATGATGCATTTCAATGCTTACTCTAATGATGGGCTGATGGTAAGGTCTCGCCTTGTGAACAGTAAAGTTTCCAATTCTAGATTCAATTCCACAGAAAAACAGTTGTGTAAGAGGTCTGATAAGCCTTAAATCCGTCAGGGCCAAAAGTCTTCCCGTTGGTGTGGTGTATTGCGGAGAGAGGGGTGTCTGCTAAGCTGTCGTCATACCATCTGATCGTGGTTCAAAATACGAGGCCCGTCTCAAATTGCCCTAGTGTTGCTTTACAAAGGGACGTTAATATAACTAAACTGAAAGATTTGGAAGTTTAAATTTTCATTTTTATCATTTTTTAAAAATTAATTCAAAGGGTTAAAAATATATTCAAAGTGGCTTTTGTATAAAGGAAACATGATTTCTTTGTTTCAAATTTAATTTTTCGGGGTTTATTGTTTTTTTCTGATACAAAATTAATTATTCTATATTATAAAAAATAAAACAATTAATTTTATTTGAAAAAAAGTGAACCAGGCCTGTAAAATTAAAATATTTAGTTTTGTAATGAATAGTAAGCCAAATAATTAAGTAAATTTGCAAAATTTTATTTATTTTGCATCCTGTCGAAATACAAAATTCTGACAAAGACAACTGAGTGTTTCATTTCAAAACACCTTTTGCTATTTAAGGCAAATATTTCAACCAATTTTGTTTTTCCTTATTTGCACAAGTTTGAGCTTATGAAGAAACTTACACGGCAAACGATGAAACAAAATAAAAAATGATGACAAATTAAGCATCACATAGTGTGGTTTCTTCCTCTGTGGCGTACATTTTCTGGTTCTGGGGCATTTATGGGTACGATGGTTAAATATAAGACACCTTCGTACTTAATTGATTTCTAAGCAATCCATGTGAGAAACAATTCTATATAGATATTTCGTATGAATCCTAAAATGAATTTCCTGGCAAAATGCCCAAGATAAAGAATATTCTGAATTGCTATGATATTAAGAAATAACTGCAAAATGTTAATCTTTCCTACTTAAGATCAATATTTTAAGATAAAACATGTTTCTTCTCAAAATTTACATTTGATTCACAATATAATCGCAGCGTTAGAAGATTTAAACATAACAATATTTCATTTTATAAGAAATTTTGTTACTAATTATCTGAGATTGCTCTTATTTTTTTACATAAAACTTTTGTTAAAAATAAGCAACCACGACTGATGATGATGTCGTGTCCGTGCTTCCACTGAAAGAGGGTGCAGTAGCTTCTGAGTGTAAAGATCCCCGAACACCCAGAGGGCAGAAGTCTGACTTCTAGCTCAAATAAAAGTGACACACACATTCGCTTGCACAATTCCTTTTTACAGGGAGGGGGGCATATTCATACATCTCACAGATAGAACACAGAACAACCATGTCCGAACTGGGACACCCAGATAACGGAGAAGACAAGCTACCCTTAGGCCAGGACGCCGGCATCCATGACTATCAAGGTAATAAAAAATAATATCTAGTATCCGATTTGGGAATCTTCTACTATGCCATCTATTATGGCCTTTATCAAAAACTAAAAACTGTAAGTTTTGTCTTTTATCCAAGTATTACTTTTTCATATCTGTTTAATCGATTATCAGTGAAAAATAAAGTCAGTTTGTATCTCTTTTCTTAAGAACTATGATGTATTTTAACGTTATGTTTAATGAATTAAATTAGAATTACAAAATCTATATAAAATATAAACAGTTTGTATCCTTTAATTACTTTTTCTCTAATAAATTCTTGAAACGTGTCGTGCTGTGTATAAACATGTATAAAATACCAATACAAAGCCTTTTATTTTAACGACGCTTTAGTAGCAACTGCTTCTATGAGAACTCTGTCTTTCCCTTTTAAGTTTTTTTCTTCTATTATTTTTAATACTATTTAATTTAATTAGTTTCTACATTTTATTCCAAGATTGATAATTTATTATTATAAAAAAGGAAATTTTATAATTATTTTTTCCGACATTTCCAATAAAGTGTCACCAATACATGAATCAAAATGTAATTTAATCAGTAAATTAACTGGTAATTAAATTCTAAAAACAATAAAATAATTTGTTGTGCGCAAGTCTATGGAATCTCTTGTTCAAGTCTTGATAACTCTCGGGAATTTTGCTAGGAAATAAACTGCAAAAATCTATTTTTACAAACTTCATATTGGTGGATTTGAATAAAAGAGGGAATCAAGAACAAATGAAAAAAAAGTCTGAAAAAAATCTGTATTTTAATTGCATTTTTAAGATAGATCCTATAGGAAGACTAACTATTGCAATGGTTTTCATGACAAGACTTCGGGAAAAATGTTTGAATTCCTCATCAATTAGAGTCCCTAGAGCCCAAAATTATGCGCACGCGCACGCACGCACGCACACACGAGTGTAACGTTTTACTCGTCTTATTTTGTGAATTTATGAGAACTAGAGTAATTTCGTTTGGATTTTAACTATGAAGAATAACTTTGTTTTGATTTTAACTATGAAGAGTAATTTTGTTTGGATTTTAACTAAGTAGAATATATTTCTGGAAATGTAAAAATCTCGGAAGAATTCGTAAATGATCAATGTAGCTCAAAGGAGGTGGAAATGTTGGGTGTTAAAATTCCCATTTCGCTATAACTACGTTCTTAATATTGAAGATAGAAAAATAAATCCAATTTGGTAAATAAATGACACATTAAATGAAAAAAATGTGTATTTCAAGTTTTTCGATTATTATAATCTCTTAGAAATTAGGGACTGATAAGTGATTTTCACTCACTAATATTGACTGTTTCCAGCATCAACATTTTATGTTGCCAGATGGCAACTTAGATTCAAATGAATCAATCTTTGCCTTCAAACTTCTTTTTCTTTAAAGTAAGATATTTTTTTCCTATTTTTTATGAAGTTTTATAATTTTATTTCCTATTTATGATGAACCATAGAAAAATTCGATCTGATGAACCCAATCTAAAACATGATAAGAAATAAAGCAGAATTACGCCAACTTTTATTTGATTTCATTACTTAAATTGAAAAATAGATTCTAAATTATAGGATTTCCTTATTAAAGTTTGCTGCCCAACGCAGCTGTTATAGAATGAGGTTATAGGTTAAACGAGAAAATTTAGACACAGGACAACAAATTTAACTTGATTGATTTTGACAAGAGATTTGATTTGGTATGGTGAATGACATTAACATTTTTTTATTCTTGCTAAGTCAGCTGTATCTTGTATTTCAGAAAAGAATGACTCGTGTGTGGTTTTCAATTGCAGTTCTTTTACTAGCAACGCAAGGTAAATTAAATCTTTTATTTGACATTTTAAAACTGTAATATAGATGAACGTTGTAGAATGTATATATGAACGTTGTAGAATGTATATATGAACGTTGTAGAATGTATATGTGAATGTTGTAGAATGTATAGATGAACGTTGTAGAATGCATAGATGAACGTTGTAGAATGTATATATGAGCGTTGTAGAATGTATAGATGAACGTTGTAGAATGTATATATGAGCGTTGTAGAATGTATATATGAGCGTTGTAGAATGTAATATGAACGTTGTAGAATGTATAGATGAACGTTGTAGAATGTATAGATGAACGTTGTTGGATGTATAGATGAACGTTGTTGGATGTATAGATGAACGTTGTAGAATGTATATATGAGCGTTGTAGAATGTATAGATGAACGTTGTAGAATGTATAGATGAACGTCGTAGAATGTATATATGAACGTTAAGAATGTATATATGAACGTTGTAGAATGTATATATGAACGTTGTAGAATGTATATATGAACGTTGTAGAATGTATAGATGAACTTTGTAATATAGATGAGCGTTGAAAACCACTGGAATGTTTTAAACTATATTTAACCCTTTTACAAATGCACCTTGCCGTTTGCCTTTAAAATAAATAGTAAAATTAAAGGTTTGTTTAATGATCAAAAAGGGGCTTTAATTAATTATATATTTTTTACATAAGTATATTACCATTCAATTTACGGATAGTATGTCAGTCTAGAAGCATTATCGTGTTAAAAACTTCTAGTAAAATGTTAATGCATTGAGATTGAAGGTTTTTTGGACGATGATAGAGGAGTTTCAATTCATTGATGATTTTTCATCATATATATTGGCATCATTGACAATTTATGGATAGTATATCAGTATATAAATATTATCATGTTAAAAGCAGTTTATGGCAAGCTGTTGATGTTTAGAAATTAAAGATTTGTTGAATGATCAAAGAGAAGTCCCTAAAAATAAACTTTTTGATTTAAACCATAGTTTGATGATGTTGGCTATAGTTAAATATATTCTTCAAAATTCGAAATCTGACTTTTCCAATGCACGAATTCTAGAAAACAGTTAATATTTCGATTATAGAAGACGGAAGACGATCATTTCCGTTTTTTTAATCTTTATTCTTATTATTGGAAATTATTATTTTTAAATTTTTAGCCTCCTCGGGTGATATTCTGAATTCTTATATGCAAGAGATCTGCAAAAATGCTACAAACTGCGTCGAAGATGGAAAGGATGAAGAATTATGTAAAATAAGTTTTCTACCATCTACGGAAGAGGAACTGAATTCTTATTGTCCGTAAGTGCAACAATAATAATAAAGCTAGCTTAATAATGTGTTGAAACAGCGCATAATAGTGTATTAATAGCCTATTTCTACTGACAGAATTGAAATTTGGCATTTGATTATAAAAAAGAGTGTATAAAATATTAGAAAAAACATTGCAACTCCATAAATTGTTCATAGATTTTAAATAGAAAAGACACTGTTTACATAGAAAGAAGAGAAATATGTTACCGATATTTTTACAGGAACCTGTTTATGTGTCTTATAATTTAAGATACTAGATATTTCTGTAGAAATATCTGCTGTTTGAAAAATGTATTATATAGGATAAATTAGTGAGCAAAGTTGGAGTTTAAATATATTGTAGCTTATCACATACCATTAAATAACAAGTTTTAAAATAAGAATAGCAACAAACAATATTTTATATCGTTTGAAATATAGTTCTTATACTATTGAATAACCTGATTCTCAGCTATATTGCTGAGAATCAGGTTATTCAAGAGTATCTTAATGCATATTTTTACAGATGTCTAGATAAATATATGTATATTTTCAGACATCAAGTTTAATTTATTATATCTTTTCAAATATTCAGAATAATGCTATTTATGATTTTTTCAGATATTCAGATAATTCATTATTCACAGATATTCAAGTATATGCAATGAATTGTCTTTTCGGTTATTAAGATATATAATGAATCACTTTTTCAGAAAATTCTGATAAGTATAAAGTTTTCGTAATTTAAATGTTTAAGTAATCTTGATTCACCCTTTTTCCAGGTATATTATTCGAATCATGTGGTGTGCAGCAAAAAGCATTTTCATTTGGACTCCACCAAACATTAGCATTAATAATTTCATAAGCTCAGGATTCAACTTGTGGAGAGTTATGTGTGAAATCTGCACTAACAGTTCTCAGCTACGACAAGGTAGCTTCCTACAATGTGCAGATTGCACATAGTAAATTTATATACACATTTAATTTAAGGCAATGATTATTAGCCTGTAATATACCCAAAGAAATTTCGGTTACCGGTCTTTTAAAGAGGAAATTTCGTATTATTATTTTTAAAAATATATAAAATTATTTGAATTATATTAATTTAATATCTTATAATTACTTTTATTTCAAAAAAAATTGTTAATTTAATGCTATATGCAATAAATTTTCAAATATCTTCAAAAAAAAAAAATTCTCTACTAACCCTATTTTTATTTATCTGAAAAATGTACAAAATTAGGTATAGTCGTCTGAATTTTGTTTTCAAATCATGTCGAATACGACTGCTTTCATTTAAATAAGGGTTAGCTAATGAAATTTAAAATAGTTATTTTTCTCTAATTATGATCTACAGGTTTAGGAATTATACTAATGCCTTAACATGTAGAGATAAAATATAGTTTTAATAACAAAAACCATTTAAAAGTAGGCAAAAACTACATTTTGTATTGTTTTAGTCAAATAATAGACGCTACAAGATTGTGAGATATTAGCTTATATACAATCCCCAGGGAAAATAATAGTTTTGGAAGTTAATCTATTTTTAATGGGTAAGTCATAATTAAATATTCATAGAGACGGTCAAGCCTATTTTCTCTCGAGATTATTAAAATTTTCGTTTAATTCTAAGTTTCTTTTACATCTTCTAACAGAACGAAGTGTTTGACACGGCTAATGTATTTATAATGGAATACATTTCATTGGATTAGAGAAGGTTTTAAATTAAGTGCACCTGCAAAAACGTTGAAATAAAACAGTAAGGTGAAACTTTCGTACATCGATATGTTTACATTTCATTGCTGCTATTCCATAATAAGGAATAAGGGCATTTCTGTGCAACGTACATTAACGTTTTATATACAGGCTAATCAAGAAATAACAGTAGGTTTCGGAGTCTTGTAGCATGTTATGTACAAGACAAAATGTAACAAAATTTATCTTAATAAAATAGCATTTATCTTAATAATTATAACTGATGACATTGATCAGAATCTTGGCGATTTCTGGTTGTTAGGCGGTTCTGATCACTTGAAAGGCGTTGTATATCAAGGACTTGGTCCTGAAATTCTTACTTTAAGGTATCCGATTACTATCGAAAGAAATTTTTTAAAAAACTGGATTTTTAAAAAACTATTTAAAGCTATGGCTATTGCCAATTATAATGCAAAATTCTATAAATACAACAAAATTGTTTGAAAAAATAATATATTTTGAGAAATAGGTAAATTTATTTTAAATTATAATGAAATTTAACTAAAACGGTTAACATTCTACACAAAATTGTAATGCAGCAATCATTTTTCTTTGCACACAAGTTATAGAATATAATGATGAATCAAATGAACTAAAGTGTAAGAAAAATTTTGTGATGCAAAGAAGTTATGGGTAAAACTATACGCATGTATGCATTTTTCCCATAACTTAACAAATAAATCTTTTTAAAAAAACCTATAAGTTAAAAAAGTATTTCACCAACAATGAAACTTTCGGTTCATTTCCTTGCCAATATTATTTTAAATACACGCTGAAATTTTTATGTCAATATCTCTGTTAGTTTTCGTGATATCAATTAATGGTGGTTAATGTTTATGAAAATAAAAAGTTTTGAAAAAATTGAAGTTAAAGACAAATTTTAGCTGAAAAAATATGTGACCCGGGATGATAGTTGTAAATATATATGCCAAATGATGCCTTCCTTTTCCTGGAAAAGATAAACTGTTTTAGAAAGAGGAAAGGCTGATCTACAAGAAATAACAGTAAAAAAAAATCGCCTATGTGATCGAATACCAATGCTCTTAACGTAGTCGGATAACTTAAATGGTCAAATAATATCACATGTCAGACGAATAAATACCGATATGTTGCGAGCCACCATCAAAAACCTCGAGTACCGCATTCAGTTATTGGAACATTCATTTGGTGGTCAGTTTGAGCCAAATTATACGTTGTTATAATATGTATTCTTTGTCCACATATTATGAGCTTGTAGAACCAGGATTTCCCGTATTTGCGTTTTTGGATATTAATTTTTTGTTGTTAACAAATGGAAACCGCATACTTTAATACCAAATGTTAGGGTCAAATTTTGTTATATTTTTTCTAGTACATAACAACACTACTGGGTTCCAAACACCTCCTGCTATTTCTTGATGTCCCTGTTTATATATTTTCCCTTTTAAAATTATTTTTCATTTTAAGTAAAATATTAACTTGTTAAGATAATGGAAATTAATGGGTGCAATTTTTGGCAAATCGATTAACTAAATAAAATAAAGTAGAAAAACGGTAATTATGTTAATATAATTAAAAAAATCTTCTTAAATATGAGTTCATATAAGCACTGTAAAATGCGTTTTCACAGATGCACCTTTTATTTAACGATAAGATATTCTATTTTATTACAAAATATAAGAAATAGAATAACTTTGGTATTGCAGTTGTTGAATAGAATAACTTTGGAATTGCATAAAGTTGGTATGATTGAGGCAGTTATTCAATTTAGTAAAAAGTGGTAGAAGTAACAATTTTAATTTCCAAGTGAGTTTTTTTATTTTCTTGTATAATAGAATACATATATATAAAGTAAAATTTAAAAGAAATTGAGTGGAAATTTTGAAGAATCTTCATTTGTCAGACTTCCCTAAATTAGAAAAAAAATCAATTTTTGTATTTATATAAACTTTTATCGTCTTATAAACATGCAAATTCGCAAGTGATTTAAGGTAGATGAATGAAATTCGGTATATAGTTTTCGCACCAAATTTTCAGACCACTGACAAATTTTGCCAAAATTCTTTTAGAGGAAGTTTGTCTGTGTATCCTAAATTAAAGTCTTTCGCAACATTGGTTTATTTATATTTTAATTTAGTGTAAAAGATCTTTTTTTATAAACATATCAATCAACTTTTAGATTGCTGAATTTTCATACAAATTTCCTTTTTTTAGAATATTTGGACGGTATTTCATGTTTTAAGGACTTAATTCTTGATAACAGAACCTTTGACCATTGTTTAGAAACTGGTCACCAAACTATGAAGTCTCTGAACCCTTCAATAAATAGCGCATCCAAAGAAGATATTCAGCAGAATTTGATGTGCATGTAAGTATTGCCTTGAAACTATACTTCTATGGTATTATTGCGAATCTGTAATAATGCATCCCTGCACTGTTAATCACATTGTTAGGATGAGAGTTTTGCAATGTGCCTAACAGATGCTGAATGATGTCAGATCAACCAGCTCTGGCAACTATTTGTGGAATCTGGCAACAAAAATAAAAATTCTCGAAAGTTAAGGAATTTTTTCTTATCTTTCTAAGGAACCAGTATACGGTATCCTTTTAGATATATGCCCTGTAACAGAAACTATAAAAAATGGAGGTGCATGCACTAGAATAAGTGAGTGAATTTCTTCTTCAGAGTGCCCATCTTCAGCAAGTTCTCAGAATGTACTTTGCGCTGAGGATACTGATTTGTACAAGTGTGTGTTGCTAGTTTCTGCAAGTGAATCTTTTTTATACGTTTCAGTTGAATTTTTCAACCTTTTTTTCATGTTTCTAGAGGAATTAAACATCGCTATCCGTTATTGGACTTGTTGGATTTTTCATCGTACATCCTCTTAACAGATTTTCCACAAAAATACTTAACGACTGATCTAGAAATATGTTGAGCAGTGAGTAACCACATTATCTATTTTCGAAGTGAGATTTATTCCTATATGTTGATTGGATTGGATTGTGTGGTTTAGTGACGCAAGAACCATATCTGGCCATACTGAGCCAGACATATGGTTAAAATATAAGATACTCGTCTTGTATCAAAGTATGTAAAAATAGAAAATATTTGATAAAATTACATTGTAATGTCTTTCAACATTATAATCAAAATGTAAGAAATGGCAATAAATGGAAATATTAAATAAGATGGTAAAAATAGCACTACAAGCATTTCCATGTCTGTTGCTGAAACATGAAAACGTTTTAAACAATGATGTTTAAAATCAGGAAATCAGACCGTTAAAATCACTTGGAAATTCAAGCAGAATGATATTTGATCGCCAAATAAAAGATGTTTATGCGTAAAACGTGTATGACCAATGTGGAGTCTAGATAACCTATGTGTCGAGTAACCGTTAAGAGAGTACAAATTAAATTAAAATTTGCATTTGGAATAAAGAATAAATCTTTCTGCTTTTAAATCTATGTCTCTTTTAAAATATTTATTAATTTTCAAACTATTTTAAAATAAAATTATTTAATTCACAGATTAATTAACTTACTAACGAACTGAATCTTTACAGTTTTGCATAAATGGAGGGGTGGGAGGACATAAAACTTTCCAGTTTCAAAATTTTGGGCCCTCATTACAATCTTGGACAAAGCAAACCTCAGAACTCTTTGAAACCATCACAAGATACCTCTGTGGCCAAAAGTTTGGCTCTGTTGCCTACCTCATATGGGAGATGGTGTTCTATGATACCAGCATTCGGAAACTAGTTTAGCGATAAGATAAATGCCTAACATGAATGACGAATGTATAAAAAATAATAAGCTGACAATAATTTCATTTGCTTTCCATATTGTGTTGCACTGCATTTTATTATTATTATTATGTTCAAAACTATCTGCTTTACTTATCGATACTTCTAACTAATGTTTTTACCGTTTATACAGCTTCCTTAGTCTTAAGTATAATCTTGTTCAATTATTACTAATTCAAATATATTTGAGTATTGTTTTATCTCATAAATAATACTCCTAAAGATGCATCAATTGTAAATATATAACAATGAATTTAACGGAATATCGTGACAGGCCATGTGACATTATCTAAGTAGTTAATTAAAGGTGATAATGTTTGCAACTACACTATTGCTATTAGTAAGGAATCCTACTGAAGTGTATATTTGTTTATTTGTATAGTGCTGAACTGTAGTGTACAAACTATTTTATTTATGCGCAATTATACTTATTTTGGGTATATCTCTGTGAAACATTGATTCCTAATTTTTTATAATGATGTATTAATTGAAAATATTCATAATGACTTATTATCTGATTAATAAATTCCTAATTTATCTGAGTGCCATATTGCATTAAAGTTTTCTGTGCATTTTAATTAAATTTTCATGCACCGTAGTCTTTATGTGTACTTATTTATCCCACTGGAAGGGACACCTCAAAAATGAGGAAGAGAAGCTTCCAGTACAGTGATTGGTTCTCCTCTCCCTGATGGGTTCAGAAAAGTTAGAGGTTGGCTACCTCCTATCGATTAAAGGACGAACTTTCCATGGGAAGGTTTGTACCATAACCGGTGATGGCCCTTAGGACTTAACTATAGTTCCCTCCAAGGTTGCTATCCTGGTTGTCCAGTCAATCAGATGGAATCCGAATGCCTTTAGTTAGGTGGGCCAGAATATCCAGTGTGATTATATATTATACCCATTTATTTATTTTCTATTGCAGATGTTTTGAAATCTTAATTGTTAAAATTTCTTTCTTTCTGTAGGTCTACCTTCTACGGTTTAGCAAGCCTGGTAGTTGAAACCGAAAAGTCCTGTGGTAAAGCTGCTAGAAATATGGTCAATGAAATTTTTCAGAGAATTAAACTTTTGACATTGCTAAACTGCAGTGAAACCAACATGCTTGCCGCAACGATGAAATTCTTGGATGCCAATTGGTTGGATAAGAAGAAAGCAAACATTTTTATTTCATTTTTTAAATCATAAAAAAGAGAAGACCGAATTGCAATCAACTTAATTGTGAAAATTCAATAAATTTTTTTTATCTCTCTTTTTGTATTACTAATAAAAACGAATAAGCGTGCCTCTATCTGTGTTCTTTGGTTTTGAGATATGATTCCACAGGTATTTGGCTTAAAGCTATCGAACGTTGCACATATATACATTGAAAAATAAGAATACAACGCTGAAAGGAATTTTTAATTAATTAAAAATTGAAAAAAACTTGGTTGTTCTTCCTTAGTAACATCGAAAATATTAGAGTATGAAAATTGTTTTTACATCATCTTAAAATTATTTTTTTCAGTGATATTAAATTATTTGCAGTATTATTTACTCTACATTTAAATAATTTAAAAATATTTAAAGCATATTTTCTAACACTATATATAGATGTTAAAGTGAAATCCTATTCGTTTAGGTGATATTAATATTTCATCTTATTTTTCGATTTATTTCAAGAGTAATTAGATATAAAGGTTGGAGCAGCTTTGAATATAAGGCACCTTTTAACAAAATTTTTGAAATTTTGTTGCAACTATAATTAAGATTTAGTTGCAGGACTACACGTTGGAGACAAACTTCTAAAGATTTCCTTTTTTTGAACCATTGCTGATATTTATTATAGCATAATTGATGTTTAATGATATAGACCGGATATTAAAGAAATGCGTGGTACAATCAATAGAAATGTGTAACGCTTCTATAGTATCTTGAATTATATGTGTAATTAAATATAAATTAAAAAAAAATTTACTTTTAAAAACGATTAAGAAGAATTCACACAAATTTTTACTTGGGAAAATTTCAACAATCATCATTCCCAATGAGCTAATTGATCTTTCTAAAGCAGTTAACATTTAATAAAATTTAACTTTTCTGAATGAAAGAATCTAAGTTTAATTTTAGAACTAATTGGCACTGTTAAAAATTTATAAAATAAAATATTATACCATGATTTTTTTTTGTAATTTTAAAAAAATCAGAAACTGTTTGTTCGAAAGGTATGTACTTCAAAATTTGTAATATCCCATTTTTTACTGAGTTTATAATTCTTTGGCATTACTTTGTTACTTTATATTAATATGAAATTAAAATGGGAACCTGATATAATTTAGCACAGAAATTATTTAACGGATGTAAGAAAATGCAGTTTGCATAACGATTCCACAAATAACCTGATACTTACTTTTTATCATCCATATGTTTACAAGCATCTTTTCATACTTTGTTTCTAAATGTAGATAATAAAGTGTATAAATTTTGATTATCTATAATAACAATAGAATTACAATCATTTAATATGGTAGTAGCCTTTTAATCACCTAAAAATTACATTTAGTCTTTAATTTGTGCATCTAAATCTCTATCTAATTAGTTCATTCTGTATCTAATTTATTTAGATCATCTTTCCGTCTGTCATTCTATTAATGATCCCTTCTCTATCAAAGGAGATCGTAAAGAAAGAATAATTTAATTATTAGAAGATCCGAATCACAAGCGTAAACCATGCTTATTGGTAGGTTGATTTCCTTATTAATAGCAAAAGACAACCCATATAATTAGGCAGAAAGTTTGAGTAATGGCGTGAACTACAGAAAAGAGTATGTTGATTGCCGTATTAATAACAAAAGACGACATCTAATTTGATAAAATGCCCGAAATTCATGGCTTAAACCCTGATTGTCGAATTAATTGCAAAAAAAAACTGTTTAACCAAACTTAAGTTCAAATCTGGGGCATAAACTGTGACAACGGACATGTTGATAAGGTTTTATGTAAAAACCGACTTTTAGAAAAACCATTTTTTTTTTGTCAAAAAAATACAATAGGGAAAATCTCTGAGTTAATAAAATAACAACAACAACAAAAAAAAACGAAATCCATATGAAAATCTCTTTCTCTTTATATATATATATATATATATATATATATATATATATATATATTATGAATTATATATACATATTACTTACACACAAAAAAAAAACAACGAAAAATTAAACCAAAAGTTTGAATAATATTTATTTTGTTTTCACTAATTTTAATTTTTCCTAATAAAATAATATTTTAAAAAACACAAAATATCCACTATGGCTACGTCTTGTTCTTAATTTAGACAGAACATTGCCTGAAATTAAAAGTACTCGTTAGCTAGATACTAAGCTTGATTTCATAATTTTCGTGGCAACAATTAATAAATCTAAGATTATTGTTCTTTAATTTTTTGCCTAAAATAATGAAAATTGAGTATTCGTCTTTGGATTTATGAGTTTCTCATCATGAAACTTATGGATTAATTTTTCCATGGTTTCTTTGAAAAAAGAATTACTCTAATGAGTAGTTTCTTCTAATTGTTCTTCATCAGAATAGGTTTCGGAAATATTCTAGACAATATATTTCCAGATAACTTAATAATAGTGGAAATGAATACTGCTTTAATTCATTTTTTCAATCTCTTTCTAGTTCAGCAAATGCTTTAACTGAATTTACGTTAGGATATACTCAAACAACCTTAAGGATGTTCAGTTATTCTGCAAATCCTTCGTTAATAAGTATTACAGACATAAATACCCTTAATCTAGAATTTAGAGCTCAACAAAGACATGTTTAGCTACAAAATTCCTCAAAACACCTTTATTACTCTTATGTGTTTTTCTGTGTAAAGCATTTTCCGTATTTAAAACTAAATTTGTGCTTATACAAATATTTAGCTCTTTTTGGCCCATTAAATAGGTATTTCCAGTTATTTAAATATCCACTTCCGGTTTACTGATCATTACGAAAATATTAATATCTTGACTTCGAATTCACGTAGAGACAAAAATAAACCTGTTTTGGATAGCTAAAAGACTAGTATATCAAATAAAATTCTTTTTGGAAAATCTCACATTTTGTGAAAATTGACCTTTTTAACCTGTAATATCTGTATACCTTAAAAAATTGGTCTTTTTGAAACCGTTAAACCCTAATATTAATTGTAGAGTTAATGGCAGAGACAGAACGGTCTATTTTGACAGAAAATTCGAGACCCAGACTTAAAAAATAATTGGTAACGTGTTGATTATCGGGTTACTAAGGAAAAAGGGGCCGACTAATTCGATAGAAAATCTAAGCAGACGTTCAAATTATGGCTCAAATCACAAGCCCAATCTACGGCTGTGAAAATGTTAATTATCTTTTATCTATGAATCATAATTTACCTTGATTTAATCGAATTATTTTTAATGATTCCTAAGGACAAAATATCCACTACAGATTCAATCATTTAGTTTTTGCCATGATATGTCTGGTATTCAGTTCCTCTCACAATATCATATTTCTAACTCTGCTTTGCAGCCAGGTAACAACAGTCCTATTTCAAAAAACACAACAAATAAAACAATAGTAATAGCAACTACCCAAAATAATCAAAATTCAAAAATTTATAATTTTTGTATTTCCAAATATTTTCAATTTATAATTCCGCTTTTATGAAGGTTAACAATATTTTGAATTCTGAAAATGAGACAAATAAAAATAGTTGTTATTGAAGTTATTTGATATTTACAGAATTAAAAACAGGCTTCGCTTTAATTTACTGTTCGAAGGAAATCAAATAAATTTAGTGATTTTTAAATCTTACCATTAGAAATTTCTCACCCTTCTTTATTGCAGAGTAATAATGTTCAGTACTTTGCGCCAAGTTGGCGAGTTCTCTTTTTAGGGTTTTTTTTTTGTAACTGAGCTGATCATGACCCACCAGGACTAGATTTGAACTAAGAACGCCGTGCTTGCCGTTAGTAGTGGGGTGACACCATGTCCTTTCCCATAGCAATAAACTGCATTTTATATAAGCAATATTTCATCATTTTAGTCACACCGCAATTTCCTAATTTATTTTAATTAGTTACACAGCAAGCATTAGTTCACTTCTCATTCACACGTATAGAGTCATCATGGGCTTCCAAATAAATAATAATCCTAATTTAAAAGATGCTTATCAGAATGAGTTTTTTGGTCTGATAATAGCAAATCCATTTATGGGTGTTTTTTTTAAAAAATTAAGTGAGAAATAAGGATATTTAGTAGATATTTCAGTCATATATCAAGAAATTATGTGAATATTAACATTCACCTATAAAAGCAGATTCCGAAATTTCCGTTATTCATAGAGACAGATATGCATTAAATTACCAAATTGGCCTTTTTTAACGGTTGCAATAATTTTGCTTTATGCATATCAAATAAGAAAAGGAAAAATGGAAAATTACTATCTTTCAGACTGCAGAACAGATAGCCTGTTCTCCGAAAGGCTTCCTTCCTTGCAGGTTTGGCAAAATTGAGTAACTGCATATTTGGAGCAACAACTTCCGCTTACCTTTTCACGAAGCCACATCCTTTATGTATTGAAGACAAACAAGTTGGATGCTTACATTTTTTCTACGAAATCCTCCCTTTTTATTATATTACGTCATTAAGTTTTATTAAATTATAGATCTTTTTGTGAAAGAAATGGCACGTCTCTGGATTTCACTTTTTATTCTATTCTTGGTGGAAAAATGTAAGTCATTTTGGTTTTTATTTTATATTTTTGACTGTTTCTTATTACCACTGAATTCATTTACAATTTGCTGCACAAAATTAGTTATTCTGAAAAAAAAAACATCGACTGTTTTTTAAAAGAATAAAATGCAGTGAAGAATGTTTGCAATTAAAACCTCATTAATTTTTATTTATTTTTAAACTTAATCGTGCACGAAATTTACAAAAAGAAAGTATTGCTCTCATGAAAAAACAAAATCATAAAAAACTTTACAAATAAAAGTTGATATACATTTTTAACATTTAGAGCATAGACCCGCTTCAAAAATTGAGCTGAATCAAAAAAAGAATACCAATTACTAGTAACGGAGCTTTAATATCAATTTCATCTCAGAAAATTGCAGAACGCTTGCAGAATATGATTAATTTACTTATAAATAATACTCATTTTTTCAACTACTGGATATAAATTTATCATTGATACAATATTCATGAAATATCTGGGCAATATGCATTCGAAATCATTTATATCTTAATTGATTGTAGGTGATTGTAATATATGTACCAATTCTAACAAATTTCTGCCATTTGATTTAATGACACTGATGCAAATTAATTTTATTGTTTCAGTAACACTATCATTAATAGAAAATTCAACCAATATATAGATAATGTTTATTCTAATACATTTATATAACAATCACAAATTGTGATTATGCCATTTGTTTATTTATTACAAATGCCCAGAAGATTGACAATGTTATCATTAGACCTCTAGCCTTCCAATATTTCTGAACATTACAGTAGAACAGTTAGGAGTTGAGTTCTTATTCCCATGCCAGAGACCGGCAGCATAACGTTAAAGCAGTTTCAAAATTTTACACATCTTACAAAATTTCTTAGTAAAATGTCAGAGACACAAGCAAGGAGGCAAAACTGTAGCAGATTTAATGTTAACTCGCATGCACCGCGTGTAGGGCTTCTATATATCACCCGATTATGTTACAGATTCTAACATACGCTAGAAATATAAAACTTTCTTTCAGTTGATTTGTTTGTACTCATAAAAATTGATTCCGCTGCTTCAACAATACAACATAGAAGAATATCATATTCATATTATATTCAAGTAGGAATCAAATAATGATACCAAAGAATCAAAACTTGATTTTTAAGGGTTGACTAGCTAAGAGAATTGGGGGATATGTAGCCCCCCTTCCCCTGTAACTTTAAATCCATGCATATTTTTAAAGTCTCTTTTTTTTTATTTCTCGATGCAGGCTCTAACGGCTGGTTTGTAGAGGATCTTGGAAATACCTGCTTCATTGATGGGAAATGCTGGGATCATAATGTCAAAGAAAAGATTGATGAACAAAATTATTTGCCTAGTACTGATAAGCAGCTGGATTTTCTTTGCCCGTAAATATACTGTTACCTCTATCTGAATTAATAATAAAGATGAATGTGTGTGCGAATTTTACGTACCATTTTACACAGGGTTGTCAAAATTACTTCATTTATAATTTGAAGGGTAGAAATGTGCATCTCGAAGCGAAATCTGAAAAATAATTAATTAAAAAGTGATTAAAATTAATAAGTCAATCAAATTTTTACGTTTTTTCATCATTAGTTAAAAAAATATTGCAGTACAAAATTGACTTTCATATGGTCTTAAAATTTAAAACAATATCTTTTGAATTATGCAGATTTTTCCAATATAATTGGCTTTCTGTTTTTGATCATTTAAGCTATCCGACTACGTAAAAAACACTGGTTATCTTCCACATTGGCGAATTTATTGTTATTATTATTACTTCTTGTAGATCAGACTTTTCTCTTTCCAAAACAGATTATCTTTTGTAGGAAAAGGAAGGCGTGGCATATTATCGAGTCGCATTTTAAACAAATCATATTTTTCAGCTAAAATTTGTCTTTCACAAAACTAATTTTTATAAAAATTCTCCACCGTAAACATGATACCACAAAAAACTAACTGAGGTATTTACATAAAAATCTCAGTTTGTATGTTAAATAATATGGGCAATGAAAAGAACAGAAAGTTTTATTGTGGTGAAATACTTTTCATTTATATATTTTTTTAGAAAAATTAAGTTGTGAATTTATGGAAACGTATATTTTTCGCCATAACTTCTTTACATGTCAAAATATTTCTTATATTTTGATTCATTTCATTCATCATTATATTCTATAACTTGTGTACAAAGAAAAATAGGATTGCTGCATTAAAATTTTGTTGCGGGTTAACCGCTTTGGTTAAATTTCACTAAAATCTACTACAAATTTTCTTATTTCTCAAAATATATTATATTTTTAAACAGTGTTTTTTGGTATTTATAGTGTTTATAATTGACAATGCATTTAAAAACCATAAATAGTTTCAAAAATCTAATTTTTTTGAAATTTTTCCTTCGAACGTTAAAAAATATACCTTATATACCTTAAAAAATAATGTGAAAATTTTTTACAAAAGCATATTTAATTGCTGAATTGAAACTCGAATAATTTTCATTGTTGCTATTAATATTTGCTCCTGAATTCTTTATTGTTAACATCTGAAAAATGAAGATTTATCTTACTTTTCTATGTTGAGTACCTTTCAGTTTAAAAAGTGAGTAACGAAATTTTTAACATTTTCTTGTATTAGCAATTAGAATTTGGCTTCTGAATTAAGAAATATTGAACAAATTTGAACTGCTCGTTTTGAAATAATGCTTCTTTTTTCAGTGACATAATTGAATGTAAAAATACAATTGGAGAGATTGAAGAGTAATACAGTGAATAAAGAGGTGAATTTTGCTAAAACAATATTGTGATTTATGATATTTTAGAAGTCCAGTGACAGATCTGTCAGTGAATTAAACCGAGATAGCGTCTCTCATTTTTTTCAATAGCGCCGACTAGACCCAAGATTACGACTCAGCTGCATCACGCATCGCATTCGCTTGCCCAAGTCCTTTTTACAGGGGGAGGGGTGCACATTCACACACCTCACAGATGTTGTTGTCGTGTCCGTGTTTTTCACGGAAAGGGGGTGCGGTAGCTTCTGAGGGTAAAGACCCCTGAGCACCCAGAGGGCAGAAGTCCGACTTCTAGGTCACACACACGACACAACCCTTTTTAGGGGGTGGTCGAATTAATTCATACACTCATGCATCCATCATCAAGTCGGAATTTAGATCCAAATCAGAGACCGACTCATCCCTGATTCATTACTCCCTGAGGTATCGTTTTGTTATGGGAACTTGGAGGACTTTGCAGTCTCGACATATTTAACGTGCCCCAACTGCCATTAGCCAACACGGCGGTCTTTGGCCGAGACGAGGACAGAACCCGCGACCTTTCGGTTACGAGACTGAAGCTCTACCAACCAGACTACCGCGGCCTACCTCACAGATAGAACACAGAAGAAGAATTCTGGAAGACAAGATCACGAGAAAGACGCGCTACCCTTATACCTGGATACCGGTGTTTAAACAATATGAATTATAAGTTTATCAAAATTTGAAATGACCGACATCCTGACCTAGGGATAATGTGCCTTCCTCATGATCTGTGAGTCCCGGGTTTGATTCCTGTTTTGGGCTAGTTCGATTGTGCTAATTCTAGTTCGATTGTGCTTTATTTGTGAGGTGTATGAATGAACCCCCTATAAAAAGAGGCTGTGCAAGCAAGTGTGTGTACATCTTCATATGAGCTAGAAGTTAGACTTCGTCCCTCGTGTGATCAAGGTCTTTACTTTCAGAAGCTACCGTTCAGAAACGTGGTTGAAAATAGCCACATAACAAAATTTGAAGTGTAAAAATACTTTCACTGTAGCGACCAATTGATATTTTTCGAAGAAGATGATAAGGTCTACATAAAATATTTAATTGAAATTTTAGGCAATCATTATCTCAGCAATCATTGGCCGCCAAGTTGGCTAGTACGTAATAAGAGGTAATTCGCATTCATGATGGCAATATAACAATAACAACAAAAAAATCAAATATATAGGAAATCAAGGTTGAAGAATTCCGGAAATGCCCTCATTCTTTCGCACCTCATCCCTAAGCTTATTAGAATGGTTGAAAAGTGGTAGTTTTTGGATAATGAAACGAACTTCTGTGAACTATTGATAATTTCCTTAGATAAGATATTATTTCTGAATAAAAAATTAAGGGAATGCATTTTAAATGAAAAGGTCTTTCACGTGAATCAAATGCCATTTATTAGGGAGAATTGTGTCTTTTTCAGTATAAGTGTGATGATGATGATATCGTGTCCGTGTTTGACACGGAAAGGGGATGCAATAGATTTTGAGGATAAAGACTCCTGAATACCCGAAAGCAGAAGTCCGATTTCTTACTCATTTGAAGAGGACACACGTTTACACACATTCGCTTGCACAGCCCTTTTGTACGGAGAGGGACTCATTCACATACCTCACAGATAGAACACAAGGAAAGACTACTATGGTCGAACTCCGGAAGCCCAAATCACGGGAAGACCTGCTACTCCTAAGCCAGGATGCCAATTTCAGTATAAATGATCCTTTTAATGATACGGCTTATTCTTTCTTTCAGAGGAATGATTCAAAATGTATGGTGCTTAACAGAACAGTGTACAAGAAAGCATTTTGTGAGTACAAAATCAATAAGCAATAAAACAGCTGATATTATGCACACTTTATTGGATTTGGGAAGCGTTGTGATTGAGTTGTGCACCCCGGATTCAGAACTACGAAGAAGTGAGCATCAGTAAATGAGTAACATCTTTAATTTTTCAAAAACTTAAGAATAGATTGTTTTTTTTAAAAACGTTTTTGATTAATTTTGATTCTTTATTGTAATTTTAAAATTTAAAAAAAATTACGAGATGCCTTTACGCAGGCATATCGTAACCTTTCTTTTACTTTTTATTGAATTTTTTTTAAAACTATGTATTTTTAAAAATAAAAATCGGAAGGTTTTATGTAAAAAGTATGTAGCTCTAACGCGAGGAAATTTAGAGTTACACTCATTATCACGTGGTAAAAAAATCATTGCTTATTTGGTGTCAAAAGAACGCGAGAGCTCTGACGTGCAATTTTAGTTCTTGCCTTACTCAAGAGATGAAGCTATCTGTTTCATTGGAATTTAGAATTTTCAAACGTTTTTTACGACTTTCTGCAATAATTTGAGCTACCTCCTTTTTGCAGCAAACCCTTCAATTGATAGAATATCGAATTTTCTACATAAAATTACATACATGTATATCTGCTAATACTGCTGACGTATATGGTTGTATATATGCTAATACAGGATTGTTCAAAGAAATTGCACCAATTTCAAAGTAATGTAAAATTTATAGCAAATAATGATAAGAAGGACCATTTACCCTTCATCTAGTATCCTCTAAGGGGGTACGTTGAAATGAGAATGATATGCTTCTATCATCTAGCTACCCTGGAGGGTGCAGAAAAAAGGGGGAGGGGGGTCAGCTGTCTTCCATAGATGACGAGACTTACTTCCTTAGAGATAGGTTGTATCGTAGCCGATGACAGCCTTTTAAGATTCAACCACAATTCCTGCTAGTGTTGCTGTTGCGGTGGTCTGGTCATTCAGTATTTACTATCCGTATGCCTTCGTGCGGGTTAGATAGATAGTCAGTGACCCTCCTAGAAAGGATTCAGCGTCCATCGGTGAGGAACTCTATTTTATAATCATGTGACCACTCTCTATTTCCTTTGGTTCACTGCTGGACCAAATGGACATCTGCGATACACTCTAAGGAAATGCAGTGGTCTGGAATGAAATAAACTACTTTATAGATGTTGCCAATATGATCAAGAAAATGGAGACACAAGGAATAATTCAGAATATTTAATTAGTCATATTCGAAGCATTTATTGGCTGTCCAATGCGTATCATACGCTGTGAACACATTAAGTAATGATTGATTTGAAATAAACTATCACATTAATGATGCCAATGTGATCAATGAAATGAAGATACTAATTTCAGAGAAATGTGATATGCATATTGTGATTATATATTGGCTGTCGGACAGCATCAGTGGTCGAGAACATGCTTCATAATAACTAGCATGAAATGAGATACACAGATATCGCCAATACAACCAAGGTAAGTCATATGTGATGATTGCGACGTATGCAAATCAATGCCTCTTTTTATACTTTGTTAAAACTTTCTAATTATTTTTGCTTACAAGGATATAACACTGGAAATCAGTGTAATTACTTTGTATTGTTCTGTATATCTATATCATACTATCACACAGATATTGCTAATACGACTAATGTAAATCCTAAACGAGACATATTGCATGCACAACTTAATATTTTTTCTGTACTGTATTCAAATTGTCCTCTAACTGCTATTTACTAGAAGGATATAGTCATTTTCAACCGGTGCAATTACTTTGAAATGTCCTGTAAATAGATCATTGTTCATTTTTTGTATTATTAGCAGTATTATATAATAATTCTGACATATTATCCATAATATTTTTTATTTGTAAAGGTTATCTCTTCAACATTCCTTGCCTCAAAGACTTAATTGAAACTGAAGATGAAAATATCAATAACTGTATCAAAACAAGCGATGATGTTATTGATAATTATACACAATCGTGGAATCACTCATTTTCTGAATCGACTGATATGAATTTAAGGATGGATAGAAATTGCATGTAAGTATTTGTTTTAATTCAGTGTATAAAATGGTTGTGAGTGTTGCGATTATTTTTCAAAACAATAAAGATGCGTTTTTTAGAAAACTATATTTTAATATTTACTTCAAAGTAGAAATGAATTTTTCATCAAAAATATAAATATTAAATCACAAAAAACTTAAGGCACGTTCAGTAGCATCTAAAATTTGACAGAATATTAATTGATTGTCTATTAATCTAAATTCCTTATACTAATTACCACTGTTCAAATGACAACTTTAAGCCTCAAGCGATAATTTTATATTTCGCAAGTGTCTGCCGATGCAAAAAATGTTATTGCAAAATACTAATATGAAAACACATGCTATTCTTCAATTAATTTAGTGAATGAATAGATCTATGTTTGGTGATAGTTATGTGATGGTAGCCTAATAAGGCAGATAACCTCCGAACAGGATTGATCACTTTTGTCTTGTGGTCATGTTACGTGATTATGAACCCTAAAGTTTCGAGTTCGTTCCTCAATACAACAGTTTGAGGACATTACGTACTAGGCTGCTGGGGTTCAGAAGTCGACAGCAGATAAAATAATTTTTGTAAAAAGTTTTTGCCGATTGAATTAGCATGATTGGCAACGTGCCGAAAATTCTTTTAGCTAATATTTTTTTACTTAAAACTTTGCAGATTTTTTATAACAATGATTAATCTTTGTGCTGGGTTGATTTTTTATAATTTAATTCTTTTATTAATGAAAGAAAGAATCTAGTCAATCTATTGGATTAATTATAGGGAATAATGAGAAATTTATGATATAGAACAAATTATTATTACATCCATTGTTGCGTAGTTTAATTTTAGTATTTTTATCCCGGCGCTTGTGCTTTTACATTTTTTTTTTGACATCAACAATTTTGATATCTTTTTTGTTTAAAAAAAAATCTTCGAATGCTTTATCAACTTAGAAGCACATAAATAGTGCACAATATTGCATGGCATTCATCAATTTTCCCAATATTGTTTAATATTGTGGAATATTGTTTAATATCATATATCACTGTACAATATTGAATGACAGGCTGTACTACCTGGGCAAAGGCATTGTAATAGCACATCCATAGGGCATTTTTTAGTTTAATAACTTTTTATTATTTTCATATCTAAACATTTCTACATTAAATATATATATATATATATATACATTAGAACTCAGTTACAGAAATTCATTTGACCAAATGTAACGTTATAAGCATTCTTGATTAGTTTACATTTTTGCTACGAGGGCAAAAGTTGGCTCAATTTGGACAGTATAATAGATATATTCCAAAAATTAAAGGACGTTTTAAGTGATTAACAGATTTTTTGACACCCAAATATATTTATCGCTTACATTTTTTTAAACATACTTGATTTGCCTTTGGAATAAAAATTATAAGAATATGAATTGAGTGAATTTTTATTTAATTGATAATACACATTGAGTTTTTTGGTTATACATGGTTATTTAAAACATCTACTGAAGTCTGGAATAGGGAATAATTTGAGTTAGTTAGTTTAGTTTAGTTATATTAAAGTCCGGTTTAAAGCAACACGAGGGCTATTTTGGGACGGACCTCGTAATTTTTAACCACGGTCAGATGACGAAAATAATTTGAGAATAGAATTACTTCTCAGGTATAGTGAATATATAAGGGTGACATATATTCTAAGTAAACAATCGTATTTTTGAAATAAAAATGAAACGTATACAAGGAACACAATGCGAAATGTAAGTTATGAAATAACAGAGGGAAAGTTTTAAGTGAAAAGTTATCTGAGCTGTAGAATTCAGGAAGTAAATTATAAATGCTTTAAAAGAATCAATTTATTTTAAAAATTTATTTCAGAGCTTAAATATCATTAAATTTTTACTAATCACAAAAAAAATTATTTTGATATTTAGTTTCGTGCTAATTTTTTTAATACCCAAAATCGCTCTTAAGAAGTATTAGCATCTCAGATACGGTATGAGTTTTCCAATATTGTGAGTGATTCTCGCTTTCTTTGTAGTTATTTAAGGCTTTAGATTGTCTTTATGAATCGATTCTTCATAGATTAAATAGTGAGAACACGAAATAGTTTTAATCTGCTTTAATATTTTATTAAAGCTGATGTATTATCATTTACATTTTAACCCTCTTTCTCTAGGAGAAACGCATACCTTCTGGCTTGTATAGCAGATAAAACGAATAATGCCTGTGGTGAAGCGACAAGCAATCTTATCTTGGATATTCTAAAACGATCCAATGCCCTCAAATGGATAGATTGCAGACAGAAGAAAATTGAGGAGTTAAACACGAAATTCTTAGACTATCTGAAGCTGAATGGAGACAAAAGGAAGATATTTTCCTCAGTGTTTGGCGCATAAACTGTTAATAAAATTATCCAATGAAAGGTTAGAAACTTAATGTAATAAATTGTTTGAAGTATTAAAAGTTTTTGCCAATGTTAATGATTGGATATGCTTTGATTTTCTTGTTATAAATATGTTAGAATTTCACTCGTGGAGGCATTCACATTGTTGGAATAAATGCAATATTTTTTAAAGTAAAATTATAGATTTAAAGTATCTTACTAATTTCGGAAGGAATTTTTCAACTTTTTTTTAAATGTTCGTATGATAATTTTTATTAATATAAAGATAAAAGGATAGAAAAAGTTGAATTATTTAAATATATATGCAACATCTGGAGACACATATTTTCATATAAGTTTTAGCATTAATGTACAAAAATCAAGATTGTTCTAGAGAGAAAAAAATGTAATGACATTTCAATTTTCTTTTAATTATTAAATGTGGAACATATTTTAGAGTGTAACTAACAATTATCTAAGAATAATATTCAAAAATAAAATTTTTATGTGTAATAAAGGAAGTTATTTAAGCAATTTTTATCACCAATATTCACATGAAACAATCATAAATCTACTTCTTAAGAGTTCAACATCGAATTTATAATTAACTAGATTCTGTAACATAATGGCTACTAATTATTTAAGATTGATTATTTTAAGATAGATATTATCAAGAGATTGATTATTAAGATTGGTTCATTATTTTTTGTGATAAGACAATACTCGTTTAGAAAATTTACGGAAAAAGAAATCTCGCTCTCCGAAAATTTGAATATAACCCTTTAAAATTTTTAAATGCATATAAATAAGCATCATTTAATGCCAATAGTTTGCTTAAACTTCGCTTCTAATTAGTGTAGAGACAAAATAAAGGTATCACAAAAAATAAATAAATGCGAATTTTCATCCAAAACCATGTTTTTAAACTAATCGGATTTCTTAATCATTGTGTGAGTTATTCGATGAATGCATATTGTAAATAAAACAAATTATTGGAATTTTTTTCTCCCATCCTTTTTATTATTGTCGTTTATTTCTCAATACTGTGCTCTTCAGATTTAAATTTATTCTAATATTTTTAGAACAAACACATTACCTGTAGTTCTTGATTACATTATTTTGTTTTTTCGATAACTCATAAATTATAATATATATATATAAATTTATTTTTTATATATTTTTTAATATAATAATATTTTTCATAAATTTTTACTATATTTTAATGGTTATTCTGCTATTTGGAGTTGAGAAGAATCTAAAAATGCAAATATCATTAAAACCGTTACAGCCATTCTTGAATAATAAATGATGCAACTAACATGGTTTACGACTTTCTGTTATGTATATAAATATATATAAGATTAAATAATAATTATTTAAAATTTGTTTAGCTTAAATTAGTTCGTGTAAATTTTATTCTAACAGGTCCTATTATTTTCTGATCTTATTCTCCCTTTTTCCTTTTATTTATTTACTCACACTCAAGAAAATTGATTACTTTTATATTTTCACACAGATGTGCAATAAAAATCTCCAATGCTTACAATAATCTTTTAAATTTACTTAAAATTTACTAGCCTAAGCCAATACGTGTCAAAGAAAACCCTATCAGAATCTTCGGACATTCTTTTAGTTCATTTTAAAACCATTTTAATAGCCATTTCAAGAAAAATATTGAATCAATAAAGGATCTATCCTGGAAAAGATTCTTCATTAATTTATAGCCTATAGTTGATGCCCATTCAAAGATTAGAATGTCACAGAAGGTTAGAATTCTTTTATTGAAATACTTAGTAGTGCAAGAATTTTGTTACCGTATTTGACAAACAAAAGCAGCGGACTTAAAAAAAATGATTAATATAAACACATATTATGAAATTGAAAAATATAAAATACTTATATGTTCCGACTTTCGTCTAAATTGACATTTTAGAAAATCGACAATTGTAAGACAAACATATATTGGTAATATATAATCGGAACTGCTCAGAGAACTATGATGAATGTAATTTGTGAGAAATATAGAAATAATAAAGATATTTAAAATGTATTTATTCTTATTTTGAATCTTATTAAATTATTAGTTCAAAATCTTGCAAATAATCTCAGAAATATATAATTTAGAACCTGAACTAAGAAATAAGCTATATTTTTACAATTCATTAAAGATTGGTGTTAGGTAGATGAATAGCATAAAATGCTCTTTTTTTCACAATAGGAACCATTAAAACTGCTATTACATTTTATAAATGAAGATATTGTTTTGCATAGTTTAGGAAAGGCAAAAAAATGCCATATTTCAGTAAAAAATATGCACTGGATCATAATTTATGATGTTACTTGTGAGAATATTTCGTAAAATTTGTTATGTTAATGAGAATTTCCGCATAATTTGTTATTTGAGGGAATCTTATTAAACGTAAAAAAATGGGTTTAAAAGGTTGTTGTTGAGATTTATGGCATTTTTAAAGCCAGCTGGCAGATCTGTCAGCGATTTAAGCGGAGTGAGCATCTCTTGTTTCTTTATTAGCCACAACGAGGGCCAAGAGTACGACTTAGTTGCTTCATGCAACACATTCGCTTGAACAATCCCTTTTTACAGGGGGAACACATTCGCACACCTCACAGAACAAAGCAGAAAAAAACCATGCCAGAAGCAAACCCCGGTATGCCCAGATCACGGGAGAAACGTGCTACCTGTTGGCCAGAATGCCGGAGCATTAAAACTTACATTATACTAGTTACTTGGAAATAGGTAAATCTCCGTAAAGAATAAATATAAAATAAATTTCAAAAGATTTTATTAAGGAAACTGAATTGAACAAATTTTTTTTCGATATTTTTATTCAAAATCTATTTTTAAAGCACTCGTTTACATTTAAGGAAGATGAGGGCTTTGAATAGTCGATATTTGGCTTTTTGAGTTTGTGTCGACTTTGGCGATGAGTGCTCACTTTTTTTTTCTGTATAGATTTTATTGCACTTATCAACATAAAATATCATTACTTATATCATTTGAAGCATTTTTCCACCTTCAAGTATGTACTTACGCTTGGTCGTTTTAAAATTAACTATAAGGCCAAGGGTAGAGTTCTAACCTTGCAGGTGAATTACATTCGGTGCCGGAAGTATAGAGATAACTTTTTTCGTTTTTATTGAGCATTTTCTCCACAAAATCCGTTTTAAGTGTCACCATTTCTATCCGAAGGATATCCGTCCCTCGCAGATCTTGTAGATTATAGAGCTTAAATCAGAACTGGTAACTTCCTGACGGCGTCACACATCCGACAATATTTTGAAATCACAAATTGTACAATTTTATGAAATTTATTTTGTTCTCACCAAGTCTTATTGCTACATTTCTAAATACACACCAAGAAACATTTTTTACAAATCAGGAGCCACTTTTTGAATAGAAATGATTCCATTATGGGGCGTGATTGCAATTATATCCCTGGCACAGAAAGGTAAATGAATTCGATTTTTATAAAATTTCTTATCTTTTTACTATCCGACTTGGAAATAATTCGTTCTGTACTCTTTTAAGGATTATATTCCTGAAGTCTGTGATTCAGAATTAATTAATAAGAAATTAATTATAATTAATTAATAATTTATACAAAGTATTCTAATAAATTTATGTTTTGCAAGTAAACTGAATTAAAAATAGTTATTTAAATCTGCAAATTTCATTGAAAACCTTAGAGACAATATATTTCACTTCTTTATGAATTTAAATTCGGATTCATTTGATATAATTTATTATTTTTTAGGTCTGCGCATCAATAAACAAAATTTCTCACATGCACTATTTATAGAATTTTTTAAACGAAAATAGGTAGTAATGGATAGCAAAACCGAAACCCAATAGACCAAAAAATAGAGGATATTTTTAGAATAGAAATGAATCTGGTTTTTTTTCACTATACCGAACTGATAATAACTGATATACTAAAACCAATTGTTTTGAAGGGAATATAATTTTTAAAAAATTGTGACAATTAATTTACCAATTAGTTTTATTAAAAAAACTTCATAAAAGTTTTGTATTGGGCTGAAGAAAGCGAATAAAGGCACTTGATATTATTAAAATTGTTTTGGCTTTTATCTTCTAACTTTAACAGCAAATTATTCTTCTAAAGATTAATATAATATAAAATTTTCTAAATTATATTGCATTGTTATTTTGGTCTACATCATCATTATTTAGAAAACTAAGTTCAATGGAGGATTGAAAAATTTAACAATTACAAAATAATAAAATGAATAAAAGTAAAACCTTTAAGAAAATGATTAAAAAAACTAGCTAGAATTCAACACATCCATTCAAAAGTGGTTCCTCCTGCATGATGTGTAAAAAGAGAGATGCCCATCCAGGTATAACCTTCATCCTTTATTTGTAGCTCATATTTAAGATATGCACAAACATAGCTATTGCATCACTTCAAAGTAGGCCATTTATCAAACCAAAATATTTTTTAAGCACATTCTAACTTAACAATTAGAAATTAACAAAAATATTAAAAACAATACTATTCCGAAACGACTAAAAAAGAATTGGAACTTCACAGATCTAGTCGATCAATTGTTCAGCCTGCGTGATGCTGAGAAAGAGACTGCCCACCCAGACATCAATTATAATTCTGATAATAATTATCGATTCATCGATTGTCTACCTGATTATTATTCAAATTTAAGAGGCACACCAAAACAGTTTGGTTGTCTTTACAAAATTGAAAACATCTAACCAAATATTTTTTAAGCACATTTTAACTTAAGAATTACAAAATGATAAGGTGAATAAAAACAATGTCACGAAAACGATGAATAAAACGAATTAAAGTTCTTTAAATCCATTCAATCAATGGCTCAACCTGCATGGTGCTTAGTTGCTCACCCAGAGAGTGGTGCTAGGAGAGATGCTTATATTGAATTATAGCTTATATTTAACCACTTGCCTGATTTTGGCCAATATATAAAAACTCGAGTTAACTCGGGTTTGAAAGAAAATCAGCTGAAGCAGAATTTGTCAGTATGATTTGTTTTATCACTGTTTTGCTCGGCTTGGAGGAAGTCAAAGGAAATATTCAGCTTTGATTGGCATTTTAACAAGTTTTATTGGTTTCGCGGTTTTTTGGCAGGACTGATCACGCGTTTTCCTTATTGTATAGTATATGTCTACTTGTGGGTAGTAATGTTAAAAAAAATAATTGCATTGAGAAAAAGTAAAATAATGGCGATGACGCAAGATGGCGAAAGCAATGATACAAGATAATGATTCCTGCTTCTGGAAAAAAAAAAAAAAAAACCTCATCCAACGAGTTCCGTATTCTGTGCTTCCGTAAAAAAGAATCCGGAGGTAAAACAGTAAGGAAAGATACCATATACCGGTGTACAGAATGTCAAGTATCAATTTGTGTTGACCTTTGTTTCCAAAACTATCATACAAAGACTAATATTTAATTTTTTTATTCACCCAATGTAACTTGAAATAGTAAAGCAATATTAAAACTATATTCTTTTGCAACCATAAAATATTGAAAATTCGTCATAAAACCTTCATAATTTTTTATATTTCGTTTCCTTGTGTTTGATAATGAAATGAAAAAGGAAGAATTTTTTGCAATTTTTTTCCAAATTATTTGTAAAGGAGCCCGTTTAGAGGCGCACAAAAATAGATATCGTGTCACTTCACATTGGGCCTCCCACTTTTCTAGTCAAAATGTTTTTCTAGTACAATTTAGTAGAAGTCATTTGATGTCACCTATTCTTTCTGTAAATGAGTTCGTAATGAAAAGTGATGAAAATATAAATTAGCTCATGGGTAATAAACATATTTTGTGGATGAAGATACGAAGTAGGAATGGTGAAAGACTAAAGAAAAAACGAATAAAAGAGTATTGCGGAAGGTATTGTTTAATAGAATAACTATTTAAATAGAATTACAGGTTAGTAGCCAGTTTTGTTTGAAACGGATATTTACTTAATGATTAATAAAAAAGAAAGAAAAACAATTACTTGGTCTAAAGTAGGTTTTAATTAGAAATTTTAATAATTATAATATTTGTATTAAGCAGTATTTTTAAGACAATTTGGCATATGTATACTCTAATATATATGCATAAAAAATTTCATGACTCCGTACTAGTAATTTGTAGAAATGACATCAACTTAATTTTTTTCCTTACAAGAATTCATCTGCTTTTGTGCTGCCATCTATATCTTTTACTTTATACTACAATTTATTTCAAAATAAAATCATAACTTCTGATTATTATTATCATTTTATTTCTTAAACTAATATACTTATAGTTTCTTACTTTTTAAATATTATATTATATGCATTAATGAAATTAATCCAGTGTTCTAGGGTACATAATCAGTCAATATGCATAGTCATAGTCACCAACAGAATACACAGTGTTAATTATCTTTTTAATCAGCTGCACAATAGTTAAGTGGAATTCAGAATTCGCAGAAAATTTTATACTTAGAATTTTTGGAATTTGGGAAAAATATCAACTTATTAATCAATGATCTCTAATTGTTTAAAACCAAAGAAAAAAATTGTTAAAAACCAAAGTAAAAAATTGTTAAAAAACCAAAGAAAAAATTGTTAAAAATTAAACAAATTAATTTTAAGCGATATAAAATTTTGTTAATTAGTTCCATGATAAAATATTGTCACAAATCTATAATGTTCCATGAATGCTCCCCATCAATGACTGTAAGGATCTTTTTGCCACCATCTCTGCTGGATGCTGAACGGGGGATGCGGCTGTAATATCAGAGCTTGGCGACGAACATTATTATTATTATTATTGGCATACGAAAGTATAGACCAACAGATGATCAGCCATTTTAATTATTTCCATGAAAATATGATAAATTCTAAACTTATGTAAATTTTATCAGCTACTTGAGTTAATTAAATATATTTATATGACAGAAAATAAAATGAGCAATTTAAAAGTATAAGAAAAAGATTTTAAGTTTCGTGAAATTCTTTTTTAAAAAAAAATTAGAAATAACATATGCAGTTTCTTCAAATGTAAACAATGTCTATATTTCAACTGATAAAATCAGTTGTTGAGATTCTTATCTTACTTATGCTGATATTTCGCGTTTTTTATATGCATCAATTTAATAATTTTTAGTCCTTTGCAAAAGTTTAAGAGTGTCCTTTTACATGAGATATCATGATGCGGTTTTGGTTTGAGGTTTTTGAAGTCTGAAAATACGCATGCAACAAATTTTTGAAGTCTCAAAATGCATAGGAAACAAATTGACAATTTATAGCTTTTGAGACATTAATTTTTCGCTTTAAGGTTATTAAAAATAATGCAGAAGGTTGCCATATTTGGTGATTTATCTCCAACTAAAGTTATTACTTAGTTTTCCAAATTATTATTCACTCCCTGAATTCTTAAGAATTGTCTTAATTAATATGTTTAAAACGGTTTGAAGCAATCACGAGACTATAAGATTATGCAAGGGTCGATATTTTCTTTTTTTCTCAAGAGACAGATCTTTCTAAGAGGAGAATAGAGACCGATAGAGAAGTCGCGTGATTGTTTTAAATCTTTTTAACCTTTAGTTATTTAAGACAATCAATAACTTAAGGAATAACAATAATCTCACATGATAACTGGAAATTTGCGACCGTGGATTTCATTTAAATTTAAACTTTCAATATATACGTTCTTCTTTCAATTCAGAGTTACTTCTCAGATATATATAAATACATGTGTCATTTGTCAGTATATTTTATAACACAGAAGATATATAGAATAAAATATTCGGCCCTTGCAGTTGAAAATTTTATTTCAAAATGTGATCTTTTTTCTCTCCTTCTTTAATAGGTTAATTATTTATTCATTTGCAGGTTGTTTCGGAGACTTTTTGGCAGACATTCAAGAAAGTTGTGCTGCCGATGGAAGTTGCTGGAATTATTATGAAATCAACTATCTGCCAGTAACCGAAGAGGATTTAAATTCTTATTGTCCGTAAGTATTCTCAAGTTTAATCAAAAACCTACATTCGCATATTTCACAATTACTAAACATTTCATCGAATAAAAGAATACCTTATTTTTTTGTGTGAAATTTCTCTTTGATAATTTGATTAAAACTTTTTCTCTAATATACCAGCTAATTTTTGCTCTTCATATTGAAATCAAAAGTAGTTTGTAGAGAATGAAAAAAATTAGAATAATCGACACTTGCAAGAGAATGCGGTTTTCTGTGTGAGGTGACCAGAAAAATTTATTGCAGACATAATTTGCAAAAAGGTAGGTTTAATATTGACCCGATATGCTTGAAAACTTAAATTTTAAGGTTTAATTTAGAAATAATTTTATTTAATTTCATTACTGGCCGTTATTGGCACCCTGCATGTGTATACTGAAAACTGACTTTCTTAGCTGTTTACTTATTAATAATGAATGTATTTGTTTAAAATTTGACCTTTAAATTTGATAACATGAAGAAATATATGTTAAATGAAATAGGACAACTACAAATTACTGCGTGTGTCAATTGAAAATTAAGACTAATAAATAAAAGTGTAAATCGTACTTTGGAGTTAATTCCCAAGGTAAGAAATATTTTATTTTACTTTAACAATAGACGAACACCACACATAAATGATTTGATTTAACAAAGAGTGAGAATTTTACCATAACAATGAATATAGACGACGGTCAAACATATTTTCGCACACAATACAATTATGCTGACCGTACTTTCTATAATCTTAATGTATTTTACATATTCTAACCCTTGGCTTAAAAAGGAGTTTGATGGCCCCTGACGAAATATGAATCATAACTTGTAGATTCTATTCTGCAAATGGCAATCTGACAAATATGCATAGTCTATTCTACAAATGGCAAGCTTACAAATGAACAGAATCTATTCTACAAATGAAAATCTGGCAAATATACAGAATCTATATTACAAATGAGAATCTGGCAAATGTTCAGACTCTCTTTTGCAAGAGGCAAACTGGCTATTGTACACACTGTATTTTATAAACAGTAATCTGGTCAGCGTCTGGACTTCTCCAATCTTGGCTCATTGAGTTGAGCTAAGAAAAACACGATTTCATTTCTTGCCTTTAATGAATTTCAATGTTGGTTTCAATGCCTTTGTACGACAAGCTCATCAGAGGTACTTGAAATGAATACATGATCTTTCAATATATTTTTCAATTTATGTACGGTAAACAGATAATCTGGATTGATTTCTTTAGAGGCTGTTGGTACCATTTATTTATTCGAGCCTTATTAAGAACTCTTTTGTTTCGATGTCCGTTGTTACTGCTGAAAAAAATAATTTTGAAATCATTGAAACAACTGTTTCTTTGAATAGTATCACAGTATTCCTCAAGTACGCAAGTTCATGGGCAAAAAGTAGGAAAGTCATTCCATCTTTCACAGAAAATGGATTCCATAATAATGAGATTAACGACTGACGTCAGATCTTGCACCAAATTAGATTATAAATTTTTCAGTATCTCTGGAGATAACATTAATTTTACTAGCTTTGAAAAACCTAATTTCTTACACCCAGTTCGCCAAATTCGTTGATCATTAATCTGATGTCTTTTAAAAAATATAAAAACTGCTTTGAATGAAAATACCAATACAGATATCCGAAATTATTGTATGAACTATTCCAACCAAATAACAACACAATACAAACAATAAACTAGAGTTGCAAAAACAAAAATGTTTCATCTGTTGTACCAATGTGCATTATTATTGTAGACAACATAAATTGTAAAATTCTGAAGCTTTTCAGAGAAAGTGATCCATGTAACAAATTTCTGCCTTTTTCTTTAGGCTGGCGACTAAAAATATGTGGTGCTTAATAGGGGATTGTGTGAGAAGAAATTTTCGTGGCTCAGATGCGCCAAGTAATAAATCTGCAGATATCCTGCATACCGTATTGGATATGACAGATATTTTAATTGATCTTTGTACACCAGGAAATGAACTGCGTAAAAGTAAGCTTCAATTTTTATGCATAGTTAAAAAAAACTGTTGAATTTTTCTAATATGGTGGGTTTTAAGAATTTAAAATGAAAAATTTTATGTTTTAATTAAATTTTAGGTTATAATTTAAAATTTTAAGTTTAAAATAAATGAAAATTTTAAATGATTATTTAATAATATATGGTGCACCTTTTAATTTATCTTAATTCCTAGAAATAATGATTGAATTTTACTGTAAATTTTTCACTTCTTTCAGTTATATACTTTTATAATTCTTTATAGATGTTTCTTCAAGAGGCAGCTCATTTTTTCATGACTATTAAGAATGAAGGACTTATTTTACCATTAATCTCTGAATTTTGATGAACGGAACATCAATCAATGATAAATTTTTAAAAAATGCTTGAAGATTTAAAAAAAATATGAAAAGAGATTTTAATATATTAAATATTAAATATCAGTCTCTATATTTACTAACACCATAAAATGAACACGAGTGCGTATGTGCATATTGGTGCTCTAAGTGAAGGAAATCTCTAAAAATTTAAATGTGCATCAATTTATGCAATATAATGTACATTTAATTTCAAATAAAAGTCTAAGAGCAACTATTTTTTTAAACAAATTTACTTACAATTTGAATTAATTACAAATTTTCTAACGTTTGACATTTCCCATCGATAACTTCTCAAAACATTACTCTTTAAAAATTAGTTTCATATCATTTCATGCATTACATATGTGTTTAAAATTTAATTAATTTATTAAAGATTTGAATTTATACTCAGTTTGATTAAAGTAGTATTTATATAAGTTCATCATGTCTTTATAATTTTCATTCCATCCGGTTATTAATAAGTTTTTTTAGAGTTTAATACTTCGAATGGTGCGCCATATCAACTCTTCCGTTTGTCTTTCAATACTTAACACAGCTCAATTTCTTTAATAAGTATTATTAGTATATAATTATTAGGAGATTTTCTAAATTATCATTTGATGTTAGAAATTTGAATTAATGTTAACCTTCTTTCTCATAAAAATTGTATATCTTCTATAGATTATCTCTCCAGTATTCCTTGCTTCAATGCTGTGTTGAGAAGTAAAAAAGTCGGTTACAAATGCAATGTGAAAGCTTTTGAAATTTACGACAATTACATACAATCATTGAATCGTTTGGTCGATGAAGACTCCCAAGAAATGCGAAGGGGGAAAGATTGTTTGTAAGTATGCAATGGAAAGTTTGTAAGAAATGCGAAGGGATAAAAATTGATTGAAAGTATATGGTTAAAGGTTGCTTGCAAATATGCGATGGAAAGTTTAAAAAAATGAGAAGGGATAAAGATTACATATAAATAAGCCATTTAATTTGCCTCACAGCGAGATATCGTTTGCTTTCTATTCAATTTTATGTGTTCAGTATTCATTGCTTCAATAAATTACTAAGAAATGTGAAAATCGGTTTGAAGTGCAACGCATTTCTTATAGAAATTATTACGTCACAGGTGTTGTAACATGTAATTAATTGATAAAAGTGCTAAAAAAAGAGCACAAAGAGATAGTAAATGTTAACAGTTGTTAAAAGGGGATATGCAAAATATTTTAAGCCGTTGAATATGTGTCTGCAATTCGGTGTTTAAAAAAACGCATACTAAAGTTTTAATTAAATTCTTAGAGACCATACCAGGGAATGAAATGTTTCCAAGGGAGGCTGGTGGTCAATAAAATTGTTGAAGAGAAGAAAAAAAAATTGGCAGCTATAATTTGCACATTGGTTGAAATTTGATGTGTGAACCATTTCCCATCAATTGTAGCAAGTTGGTACGTTATTATCCTGTTAGAACGTAATGTTGTTTTGGCTTGAGGTTTTTGAAGCGATTTGAAGACAACAAATTGACGAAGCCTCAAAATTCGTTGGCAAAAAGTGGTGATTTATTCCTTTTTTATTTTGGGGTTGGCTTTCCCAATATAACTTTCGAAATATCTATCGTTTGCTAAGGTAGTTTTATTTTGAAATAGGCTTTCAGTGTATAATTTTTCCGTTATCTATCGTCTGCAAATGTAGTTTTATTTTGGAATCGATTTCCATAATTTTTATAAAATAATTTTTGGATTATCTATCATGTGCTGTTGTAGTTTCTCCTTGGAAATCACAGTGTTATTGCTTAACTCGAGCAAGGTTTTTTTAAAAATAAATTTAAAAAGTTAAAATATCTCTTGTTGGTTAAGATTATTAGTTAAAGGATAATTTTTACTAATTCAAATAAGGTTATTAGAAAATAATAGAGAAGGCTATCACATTTGGCGATTTATCACCAACTAAACTTACAACTTGATTTCCAAATCATACACTAAATTCTTACCAATTGTCTTAATTACTTTAACCGGTTTGAAGCCTCCACGAGACTATCAGATTACGCATGTGTCAGTATTCAGAAAAACGATTTTTTTTCCATCTCAAAATCGGTCAAGCTCCACAACTTCGTTTGTTAGCTAGAAAAATTGAAAATTAAAGTTTAAAAAAATTATCGATGAATGCATATAATGATAATTTTATAATATATACAGAGAAAGCGATATATATATAGATAGAGGCCGATAGAGAGGTGATAATTCAAACCGGTTTAGACTGGTTAATGACTTAAATTCATTAAGACAATTAATAACTTAAAAAATAATAATATTCTCAAATGGTAACTTGAAATTTGTGATAGCAGATTTCATTTTTCTTTTTCTTTTTCTTTTTATTCAATATTAATTTATGTATTCAAGATTTCTTTCTTCAGTAAAATGTATAAAAGTAAGAAGGTTTCAAATACTGCATTAAAGGCATTGAGATATAAAACCATTAAATTCAATCATTAGATCTATCAACAGATGAAACCACAAATGAAGAAGTACATTTAAACTTGAATTTCTTGTAAGTACAGGATCAAAATATACTGTGCAAACTACTTAAATCATAAAATATAGTAATTTTATTTATTTTTCAATGTAAGCTCAACGTGGAACATGTTACGCACATATTTGATCTAACTCATCGTAAGTGTAAAAATCCATATTAACACTCGGATATCTATAAATAAAAAACAAAGCTTTTAATATCAGTATTTTAATCTTGATTGTAGCACCTATAGATATAATTATAGAAAAGTACTAATGAAAAAAAATGAATATGGAAACATTCAAATCATGTAGTATTGTGGCATAAATAAATTCTTCCAAATAAAAATTTCCATGAAGAGCCAATAACTATTATTATTCTAATTAATCATATACCTAAAAACCTACTTTTATTTTCCTATTATTTTATTATAAAATAATAAGACTCTTAACTGGTATCTCTAATCATGTTTATAGCCCTAAAAAAGCAATAATCAAAACAATCAAACTAAAAAACAAATTAATATAATTTAATTTACAGAATATATTCAAAAATTTCTTAATCAAAATAATCAAATGTAAAATCGAATCAATGGGCAAATTAGTTAAATTTTAAAGTATATTTGATTAGTTCTTCTTGAAAAGAAAGTTTGATGACGATTGAAAAACATACAATTAATAATTATTTTCAAGAAGTGATTTTCCCATTGTTACTCAGAAAATCATAAATTAAAAATAAGAATTCTAATTGGGAAACTTACTTTTGTTTCGAAATTTATAAAGAAAATCGTGGAAAGCAATCGAATGTATAAAGCTATCAATGTAAATCTTTTAAATAATTTTTCTGTTACGGTGTTGATAGATTGTCCTTAAATTGAAAATTCAATGAAAAATAATAAATATAGAAATTTCCTTTTTATAATTAATATCTTAAAATTCCTTTTATGTGACTTCAAGTGTTTATTCTCCAAAAAACAACATATAATGAATCAAAATTAAATTGTATTTCCGCCGTTGGCGTAAATAACGTTATTAAAATATTACTTTATTTTGAGCTGAGCGAATTTTCTTTTATCTGTAAAACTTCATTTATACGAATGATTTCTTCAATTAGTTTTTTAGGTTATTTTTTCAATTCTTAATTTATAGACTCAAAAAAATCATTACAAATGAAAATCACACCGTTTTTATTTCAACAAATTAATAGAGATAAAAGTACTTAACTTAAAAAGATTGATGCTGTTGATATTTAGATTACTCACATATGACGTTTTTTTGTCTAGGACAACAGCCTACTCATTGGCTTGTTTAGCTGCCGAGACAAAAGAAACATGTGGTGAAGACAAAAACAATATGGTCATGGACTTTCTAAATAGAGCCAAGATTCTGAAATTCGTCGGCTGCACAGATGAGAACATTATAGAATTAAATACTACATTCTTCGATTTCCTCAATGTAAATGAATAGGAGACAAAAACATTATCATTATTTCTCGTTTTCAAATGTACAAATAAGTAAAATGTGTCAATAAATAATATTATCACTGTGTTCGTTTAATTGTTGAAATTGTAGTAATTTTATTTAGGCACTACAAATTTCAAATGTGAATATATATGCGCGCGTTGATCACTGAGAATTATTCGTTTAGAATGCATTTTAATATGATGTTCTTTCGTATCACCAATCCAATTAAGATGCCGAGTCGCCAAAATTAAAAATTTAGGATGGCTGACAAGATAAATTCGATTGTTCATATTTTTAGAATTTTCTACTTGATTGTTTGGCGATCCTTTGAAAGACAATATTTTTCAAGTCATGGTATGTTAAAATATTTTGGGAATTTAGAATGGCTTAAAAAAGTGAATCATTCAGCTTATTAGATTAATTTAGTTTGATTGATTAATTGATTTGGTTAAATAATAATTAAGTAACAATTAGATAAATGTAATTTGTTTAATTAATTAATTTGGTTAATTAATAATTACATAACAAATCTAGATACATCATTTTATGTTAAATAAGAAACTCAAGTATCTAGAATTTTGTTTCATTGAAAAATTTGGGAAAAATGTTGAAAAACCAACCTACATATCTTCATTCAACGATTAAGGAATTTGTTGGTATGCTTATACCCCATAGTCAAAGAAAGAATTAAGATATCAGTCGACATATTAATCCTTTAACTAATGAGTTTTCTGAACTACTTAACTAGATCATTCTTTCTGGAACGGTAATATGTTGTCTTCTTGAGCCTTCTAAAAATAATAGAACGCTTAAGACACTAATAGATTACTGATCAAATTTGTTTCTAATTATGACGTATACAAATGATTTAATTTTAGTTTATAAATTTAAAAGTAATATCATTTGATCGCCATGGTTAATACCATTCGAGATTTTGATCACCATATTTAAGGGATTGATCACAGAATTTTCTGAAAAGTGCTTTTTATTCACTGAAACAATAAGTCTCTATCTCTACTACTAATAAAAAGGAATGTGAGTATGTGCTTGAGCTGGTGTTCTAGACATTAGATCAGAATATGAATCTATGTATGTCAGAAGAGGAATATGAATGTATGTATGTCAGTAGAGGAATATGAATTTATGTATGTCAGTAGAGGAATATGAATGTATGTATGTCAGTAGAGGAATATGAATCTAAAGTTAAAGCAGAGACTATTCTCAAATAAAAATACAAATTACTGAGATAATTATGTTTATCTTATCTTATGACCATCCGGTGCCATTGAATCTAGTTATATAGTTAATACCTATTGCAGTTGGATTCTGAAATAGGAATTTTCAAAGGAATCGGGATCATCAAGCCGCACATAATTGATGTAAAGGAAATTAAATACAATCACTATTCTTGGTGATCCACCTAATTGTCAAACATTACTGGTTGATGAATTTTCTTTGAATACGTGGAAGATACTGTTAGAAAAACTGGGTTTAGAAGTCTGTTCAAAAGCTTTTTTTAGTATGGGATCAGCATCCATTTCAGACATATGAGCCTCCCAGTTCACCCGATTTATTTTTATGAACTTTGTAATATCTGGCTCTCTGTACATTTTATATAATCCAAAGTTATATCTTCTTCTTAAATCATTATTGGTTTCTACTTCACCAAGAGTGGCTCGTAGAATTTCATTACGTATTAATCCTTAATACGTACTAATAATTTGCGTATTAATACGTTAATAATTTATCGTCTTCTTATTACGTAGTAATCTGAAATGTTTTGCGTAAATGATGACATCTTAATTAGTAAATAATCTAAGCTCATTAAAATTAAGGATATCCGATTCCTAAATGTGATAAATTGACTTTAACGATGACCTCTAGAAAACTTCCTTCCCTTTATCATAGATTTATTTCCGGCGATAATTTTAGAATTTTTTTACTCTCAATAAAGGTTTAAAAGAGCAATATTTTTGTTTTTGACCACACTATTCCGGAATCTCATTGCATCCCCCGTAAAAAATGGCTCGCTTGTGCTATCTTCTCTTTTTTGTCTTAACAATAAAAGGTACATCATTCTTTTTTATAATTTTTTTAAAACTAAATCCTGTATTTTTTTCTGTACAAAGTATTCAGAATTTGATTTGTAAATACTAGTTTTATAGATTTTATACAATGAAATAAAATAAATTGATAAGAGATTTTGAGATCACGTAAGTTATTCTTTTTAAAAACTTTAAAATATGTTTCTAATTATATAAATATTTAAAAAAATTGTTAAAACATAAGTCCAAAGTTCTAATGCTGAAATTTCAAATGTTTTGAATTGATATTCCTTCAGAATTTAATTTTGTTGCTTTTTTACGTGCCTTCAATTCAATTACATTCAATTAGTCGATAAACTAATCTTGAACAAATGATTCCCTTTTTGCTCAAAATTCAAGCTAATTAATTGAATTTTTGATATTTCTGGACTCATATTCATAAATACAGCTTTTTGTTTGAGTTCATATTTATGACTATTTAAATAAAAAATATTAACTTTTGGATAATTTTATCATTTTAAAAAATAGGTAGCTTAGGTAATTAGTCAAAATTTTAATATTAGAAAAAAAAATATCTCAACTGTTTTTTTATAAATAAAATCTTGTAAATTTTTCATATGAGGTACTTAGAAGAAAATGTTTAGTTTCAATTGTTATACGTATGTATTCACTTTGCTTTTACGCTTTTTCAATTCCTACTATTAGTTCACATTTTCCCTTTATATGTCTTGTTCAAATTTTTAATCGTTAATAAAATACTTTTTATTCATCTACCAAATTCAAATACATTTTTTAAAACTTGTAGTGGATGACACGTAATATCAATACAGTTTTTTTTTTCAAATATTAATTCATTAATTGCACTTAATTATTTTTAGTACTTTCAATAGAGTTTTAGCAATTTTTAATGAAAATTGAAATCGACGGTAGCTCAATCTGTAAAATGCAATGATTTCAGTATTTTTCCCGTGAAAGGGAAGAATGCGAGCTCAGTTCTTGCAAAAATCGCTAATCTTTGGATACTTATTTTTTGTTAATTATTTAATAAAAGTAACTAAAGTAATTTTTTTATTGACCTAAGTAGGTGTTAAATATATATTTTTAAATATTACCTGTTATTTTAATCTGTCATATGCAACTAGTTTAAAATTAAAATGCAATTTGTTAAAGAATATTATAAAAAATAAATTTTAGCGAAAAAGGCATTAAATATAGAGAAAAAGCATTGTAAAGTATGTAGAATGAAGCAAAACAGAATAGGATTCTAAAAAAAAGGATATCTTATAAAATTGACATTCCAATCAGAATTCAAGCGTATTTTACTATCATAATTTCCTGCATATTATAAATATGTGCTAATTTTAGCTCAGACAAAAAATCATCAGATAATTCGCACGACCATATATCTGCATCTGTAAACTTTTTTTAGCTGATAATCCTTATACTATACGCAGGATTCCGTTGTAAAGCAACATTAGGGCTATTTCGGGAGGTAATTTTGAATCGTGGTTGGATGACGCGCTTGAAACCTGAACTCACACACTCCTCTCCACACCACATCACACCTCTGTGTCAATATACCTAAAGCACAAGATGTTACTTTTCCTTACTAGGTTCCAGATAAAGTTTGTGTTAGTAAACATTTCTCCATTTGTTTGCAAATATATTTTTTTAAATATATAGCATTAGAAGCTACTTTTCTTTACTAAATTCCATATAAAGTTCGAGCTAGTAAACATATTTTCCATTTCTTTGCAAATATATTATTTTAAATCTATAGCATAAGAAGCTACTTTTCTTTACTAAATAACAGATAAAGTTTGTGTTAGTAAACATTTTTTCATTTCATTGCAAATATATTATTTTTAAATATATAGCACAAGAGGTTACATGTCCGTCTGTATGGGCTGTTGCCTACTAATAATATCTCTGAACTATTTGCGATAGATTTACTGACGAAAGATGTAGTTTAATATTGCATGCACTTTGGCATAATTGTTAAGAAGGAAATAATTTGTTTGCTTCTAATAGGGTTATCATTATTCCTGTTGCTTATCAGTATCTAGTCAAAACCGATATATTATTCCATTAAAAGATGAAAATTATTTACAATTTAAAATGGAAAAAGGCAAGTTCTCTTTTAAACGCAAAGGAATAAAGTTTGAAAATAGACGAAATTATACTATGTCATGAAAACTGCATCATAGTTTAGACTACGGCAGTGGTAAAAATCATCCATCTGTTGCCAGAATGTTTAACCCGTTTATATCATAAAAAAACCTGGTTATAGATTACATTCCTCTCATTTATCATCTATGTTAATAATCGTCACGAATATTGAGACTATTAACGGGTTTTTTTCCAGCTTCCTATCGGCTACCATAAGATTTGGTCTTCCCATTAGCTATCACTCTAATGATTTGTAAAATTTTCATTTTAGGTTTTTTTAGGTATCATATTTGTAAGATAATTTTTATGTAGATTACAGAAAAAGTTATCTATTTAAAATCAGAAACAAAGTCTCATTGTGATATTGTCAATTATTGTTAAAAAATTGAAATTTTCTTTTCTTAGTAATGAACATTGGAGAAATACACGTGATATGATGAAACAAAGAAATTTTTTTAAAAAGAATTTATTTATTACGAATGAAAATATGTTAAAATATTACATAATATTTTTAAAAAAATGCTAAAATTCTAGAAAAGACCTAATTAAACTGGAGATAATGATAAGGAAGACTTTTTTTAACAATATTTAGAGTAAAAATCTTTTTCTTTGTCAAAAGATTTCTAGAATGCATCATGAGAAAAGCCAAAATATTACGTAATTTCCCAAACACTTTAATGCCAAAATGTTGAAAGAATATTACTTAATTTTCCAAACAACTTAATGCCAAAATATTATTAATTAAGAATATTGATTAAAATTTTAAAGAATACTACTTAAAATGATTGATTTCTTCCTCCCAAAAATATTTGCACCGACAAACACATACACATAGGCAGACACACATTCGAGTTAGTTGATAGTAGAGATTATATTTCCTATTAAATTCCTTTTGTTACATATTTTTTATTGTCTTTTTTAATTTTCGCATTCCTTATAAAGAGATATGGCAGAATAAAAATTATTATTGAATGTAAAATCCATTTAAATATTATCTTTAATGAATTATCAATTCTTATTTCCATTTTAATATCC